>OY728121.1:2063889563-2064489563 GCA_963277665.1 Viscum album
CCAAACCCATGTTCGGTTTTGATTCTGATCCACCAGAGAGGTGGTGGCATTCGTCGGAAGTCCTGACTCCGGTAAGGGCGGTGGCCGGAGCTCGAGGTGGCGCATCGGAGGTTCGGGCGTCAGGCAGCGGTTGCGACTGGGGGTTCGGGTGGAAGCGGCAGGTGGCCAGGCGGTGGCGGGTGCTGCCGGCTGGCTGAGGACGGTGCTCAGACGGAGGAGTCATGCGGTCAAGCAGCGCAGGGGAGCCAGTGTGGCTAGGCGGGCGGCTCAGCGGGCAGGTGAAGGTCGGGCTTTAGAAGGCGTTTCGTCCGAGCGGCTCAGGCTGCCAGGGCACTAGTGTCAGACCGAGCCGACGGAGGGGCAGCCAACAGTCTGTGGAAGTGTCGCAGTGGATCGCTGTAGGTGAGGGGTGACCGTGGCCCTGTCGTGGTCAAAGAAGACCCCCAAGGTCAGCGCCTCAGCAGTGCAAAGGAAGTCGGGACTCGCGGTTCGCGGGTCCTTCTGGGAGACATGACCAATACCGGGCAAAAGGCCAATCTGCTTTGGAGAATTGGACCCGATGCAGGTCCAGTGGTTTGAAGCAAGCTGCGGCTAGCGGGCCGCGACAGGTTGGACCGAACCTACGGCTGGGCCGCGGGCCCACGGTCTGGACTGGCCCATTTTGGACCTCCTTGCATTTGTGGGGTCGTATCTCATAAATGGTGCTTCTGTTTGACATGCTGTCTATGGCTACAGGACTGTGTTAGCGAGCCGACCTTTTTTGAAGAATGTTTTGGTGTTTTTTGTTTCTACGCCCGAAGACGGGTGACCTGAAAAACATTAATTTAATATTATTAACTTATTATTAATGTTTCGACGGATGTGGTTCGTGAGCCGGACGTCCATTTGACACGCCGTCAGAGGCACTGTGACCCTGGAGTTTAGAGGGTCCTTCCAAGATGGTCTGGAACCCTTACGGGTTGGTTTCGTTCCTCGGAGGCACGAAACGCTTAATCCGAATGATTAAATAAATAAATAATTAATTAATTAATCTTGCGTCGGACATAAATTATTCTTGGGATGTATGATTGATGCGTCGTCAATGGTAGCGTGACCCCAGTCCTCATATAGATTTTTCTGAGATGCTTTCTGAAGCATTCGGGTTGGAGGCAAGGTGCGGGGCCCGTAGGGCCTAGTTTGCATGTTTTACAGTGAAACACCACTCTTTCACCCGACACTCATTTGGGGTGTTTGAGTACTCATTTATGAGTGTTTTTTATGGGGATTTTAGCGACACAATCTGCCTGCTTAAATTCGGGCCCGAGGTGTGGGCCCCACGAGGAGGCTTTCAGACAAATGCAATGTTTTTATGACTTCTTCTACATAAGTCCATTCAGGGAAAATGTATAGCCTCTCCCGTATGGTTATCTGTAAGGAATGCGATGGTACAATCCACGCGACCTCTTTCAGGATAGATGTGCGGGCCCCATGAGAGGCTATATGGGTATAAAGCGGTGTTGAATTACATTTCCACCAGGATCCAGTTTCCAGTGAGTATGTAGTCTATCTCGTGTTTTTTTTTTGCGAGGATTGAAGTGGTGTGATCTTTTGGGCATGTGGATCCCCGTTCATGATCCCATTAAATGAGGGAGCATGAAAGGTGCTCGAGTGGAAGTTCTTCTAGCTGTGTTTGGAAGCAATCCCTTGGCGTGTGATCGCGTTCACTCCCGTGTGAGTGAAGTTAATGTTCGACGAGATGTGGTTGGTCGTGCTAGGGTCGTGGATGAAGTAGGTTGGTTAAACTATGCTTTCGCCATTCGCGTAAACTTTGGGTGATGTATGCCAGATATCCTTTGGGCTAGGGGTTTGGAATAATCTTGGATTATACGGGAATGCTTGGAGGTACATGTTTTAGTTTGTAAATGAAAACGTTTTTGCGCTTGGTTTGGATATGACTTTGGGCCACACGTCGTGTGGGACCCATGTGTGCATCGTGTTCTTCTTTATGTACCTTTGACCTCTTACGACGCAGATAGCCCTTCTATTAGCAGTGTTTCATCCAACAGGGTTGAGTGGGTCCCATGGTTCTGTTCTCGATGGTTTGACTAGCAAAGTTGTTTTGGTTCCCCTGTTCTTTAAGCTGAGGGGGTTTTCAGTGTTGTGTCCCTTTCACGGGACTACGACATCATTTACGGCTACATGTGTTCGTACAGTGTGGGTGTGCTCCAAAATTCTGAAGTGAGTTGTCTCGGTCTGTTTCGATAGTAGACTTAGAAGATTAGAGCATGTATCACCCCAAGAGGCCCGGGGAGATCCTCACGTCCCTTCATGTTCCCTGGTAGGGTTATTTGGGTATCGGTGTGACCAAAAATTTTGCAGGAACTGACCCTCTACCCAGGAGGTTGTTTCTAGTAGGGTACAGAGCCCCTGTGAGCCCTGGGCGCAGACTCCCTAGCAGTGAATCGAGATCATATATTCCATCCGCGATCTATCGTGATGTGTTTTCCACTACGGTTTCTGGTTACCAGGGGTGTACCATCCAGCAGATATGGCTAGTGAGGTACCATCAAGAAGGGATGGCCAGTGAGGTACCATCCAGCATGGATCGACAGTGTTGTACCATCCAACAAGGATGGCCAGAGCAGACTTGGGTCTCCCTTTAGCAGATTACCCTTTCGCAGGGCTGTGCAGTGGGAACCCGTCGACATTGAGAAGACCTCTCGACTGTGTGACAGTGACGAGTTGTTTCTTAATGTTCCCCCAGAACTCCCAAGAACGAGGGGTTCTTTCCCCCACCGAGATGCATCCTTGGGAAGCAACCTAAAACCGTGCAGGCGATTCAGTGCCACCCAAATTGGATAGTGTCAAGGTACAGTGATTTGAGCCCCTTGACTTGTAGTTCAGGGAAGACGTGCAGATACTGGGCATCGATGGTGTTTACTTCTGGGACTGTTGGCTACTCACTTTCAAGGGCTGATCTACAAGATGGATATCCCCTTGCGATTTTTTTCGGGTTTCTTGTCGGAGCATATGGATATATATATACCTTGTTCCAATACCCACTCCTTGGGTTTTGGTTACTCTCCTTCTAGGAGAGGCGAACATATGCTGGGTATGCCATGTGCTTTCCGTGTCTAGATTCTAGTGGTTGGACGAGTCTACTCTCCTGATATAGGTAGTGAAGACTCGAAGAGATGTTCATCTTGTTACCGCTTCTAGCTCCCTATGTTTGTATGAGTCTACTTCCTTCCTCTTGTTGGGTTGAGTTGTACTCTTTACTACACTCTCTGTTCTACTCCTTTTATTTTCCCTGTTTGATCTACTGCTCACCTCTTCAGTACCTCCATTGTTTCTCCCTTGAGCCTTCGGGGCATCCTACAGTGTATTTTTATACTCACCCCTTCTTGGGATTTGCCCGCACATAGTGTGCCCTTATAGACGACAGACAGGTTGGTCGTGACTTCAGCGGAGCTTAGGAGTTCGGGAGCTTGGACCACGTGTAGTGGTCGTAGTCGGGTTCTAGGTGTGGGACTCTCCCAGCTGTTTACTATTGTTTAACTATTACCGGGTTATGGAACTTTTCTGGTTGGGTGCATGTTTTTCCCTTTTCTTTTTAGTTTTCCTTCCGCACTTTCTTTGTACTATTTAGATGTTGATGCACATTTGTGGTTTATTTATAGTAGTTGGTACTTTACTTTTCCTTTTACACTGCACTTTTCCATTGAGTGTGCTATGTGTGTGTGTCCAGGTACATAGGAAAAGGCCTCTCCGATTTGTTAGCCTTCGGTGCTTATCGCCAACCCCTAGCCTATGGAGGGGGGTTTGGGGTAGTTGCGGCTTGAGCCCCGGTTGGGTCGGGTCGTGTCAGCACATGATTAATCACATAGAATAAAAACATAAAGAACATGGTTTTATAAGGTAATGGTAATATTTTAAATGTTTAAAAAATAAATTACATGACAAAGTCATGATTCGAGGATATTAATCTATGCAATATCACATTGTGGAAAATTTCCAATATTAGATTTAGATTTCTCCCAAATCATGTACATGAGGACTCATGTGAGTAAATGATTACACAATGAATTGAAGAAATATTTGGGTAAAACCAACATATCAGACTCCCGATATATATGTTTCACATAATGGAAATAAATTTTTAATAATTTCATTAGAGTTTCCTATAAAATGAAAATAGGCAGTATAATATTTCCTCATATCATAATCATAAGAAATTTCATAACGATAGAATTTGATAAACAATCATATGGAATTTATTAATTCATCAAAGTAAAGGATGGATAAAAAGAATTTTTTATAAGACAAATTTATAAATTATTTATAATAATTCCAAAATATTACTTTTTTTTCAGATGATGAACATAAAATATAATAATAACATTAAAAAAATCTTGAAAAAAAACTACCTTCCAACGTTGCAAATTATATTTGAAAAATAGAAAACCATAAAATTTTGTAGAAATTATTTTTATTGAAAATAAAATTGAAATATTATAATGGAATATTCATGGAAAATAATTTTCATAATGGGGTAAAATAATTACAATATTATACACATTAAAATAAGAAATCATTTAACATTTTCTAGAAAAAGATATGGAAAAACATAATTCCGAAAATGACAAGAATATTCTTATTAAATTTTTTTTAAAAAGCGTCATTATATAAATTAATTTAATAAATTATTTAATGATATCAAAATTATTTTTATAAACACTTTAATGAAAACATGGACATGGAAGAAATATTTTTTTCAACTGAAGTGATAAATATAGTTGTTAATCCTTAAATAGATTTTCTCAAGACTTTAAGTACTAAAGATAGGAAAATATTGTTATTATATAATTTGATCATTAATAACTTATCGATAAAAAATAAATGTTTTAAATGTAATGATAAAATAATTTCAAACAATGTAAATTCTAGAATAAAAATTCCAATTAAAATGAGATTAAAACACAACCCCTTATTGCTATGGAAATTTTTGAATCAAAAACCACAAGGATAAAGAAAATATATTGTAACTTAAAAAACCATTAATTCTAAAGGATTAATGGTATAATATATAAGGGGTATTATATAAATAATATAAATGTCTCTAGTTGAATTAAAGTAAATGTTTCTCAAATAACATTGTTTTGAGATGAAACCCTTACCTTGAGCCCAAATCATCCTATTGATTTTAACGATAAATGGAACATATTTCAAAAATATCATTGGTATGTTCACTATGGTCAATGATTTTATTATTTAATAGTCTCTGTATTGGTAATAATTACATAATTAACATTTATATTCATATATTGTACTTCTAAAACTAACCATGAAATATGGTTATAAATAATGAACTACATTACAATCAAAGAGATGGTAAGCCCTGTGTACACATGAGTAATGATTCCATTTGTTTGATGATCATTATTTAAATAATTTAAGTGTTATTTTATCATTATATATTTATAATTATATCATAATTTTCATGTTATTTCTTTAAATACTCTTACATATACCATCAATGTGATTCAGTAATAAAAAATAATCACTTCGCATTGCGAGTTGGTTGTCCACCTTACACATGACTTATGCTACCATTTATTCAATGATGGTATGGTAAGATATTATATGATATATTTAATTAATATACTATTTAATATGTCAAAAATTTCATATATAAATAAAAAATTAATCCTTATTGAATTCTGTTTAAACGGTATGTGAAAAATGATTCATATCACTTTGTGATGTAGTAGTCTTTCATACACATGGGCTAAATTATCGTATTTGAGATGGAATGTGATGTAAGAAGAAATATGAAATATTATAGTTTAAAAATTATAATAATTTCATGAATATAATATATATATATATATAAATATATTTTATTCATCATTATACTTGTACTTGAGGAGAATTTATGGAAAATAAATTTAGTTGGTTTGTGTGAAGGAAGCCTTCCGTACACACACTTAGCGGTTTAAATTAATATTTATGAGATAATGATATGGTTATTGGTCATTACAATAACATAATAATATATAAATAATGTTATTATATTATGGTTATTATGTAGAGATCCAAACATATCACACATAAATATTACATCTTAGTAGATGAATATTCATTACCTATCATAATGATCCATTCTATAATAATTTCAAAAAAGAAACTTTAAAATCATGTATACATAAACTAATGGTTAATAAGTTAAATAAATAATCTCCCAATAAGTTATTCATAACTATAATCATTCATACATATATAACACTGAATTCCTTTCTTCATATCATGTTGAATAAAAACAAAAGAAATGGTGAGATCAGATACTACATAAGGGTAAACAAGGGAAATGTAAATATATCATGAAAATAATGGTATGGGTATGTGGGAATACAATTTACAAACCCTAACATTCATATCATAGACCATAACCAAGTTTCGTGGAATAAATCATCAATGTTCAATAGACTGAGTCATAATGGAATCAAGAAACATAATCCTTGAATATATAACTCTTCAATAAGACATATATTTATGGAATAAACATAGGAATATAGAATAATTTTATGACTACTAGAGGATAATTAGCAAAACAATAATAGTGGAATTAGTTCAGTCCCAAAACCAATATGGTTGTTAAGGATCACTCTCAATACTTTTATAGGGGGAAAGTTCCCTTACTAAACTGGGTTTAGTCCCCATTCCAGTGCTATTTTACATGGGAGATATGAATATTTATCCAATGCAATAGAGGATGATATATTTCCCACACATCACCTAATGAAAATCATATATATTTCACCCAATGTATCATTAAACATTCATCATATCTGATCCTAGGAAATGAAATAGTTTTCATAAAATTTTTATCATACCATAACCCCTGGAAAATAAAATTTTTCATAACTATTTCATCACTTCATAATATTATAACTCATGTAATAAATAATAAGGTTTCATTAACAATTTATCATGATAGGTTCCATGGAATTGAAATTGGTTTCCTAAAAATCATATCAAAAAAAGTATATATATTTTTGGAATGTAATAAGAATGGTACCCTTGGATCATATCCCTTGTAAAGCATGTGAAATATCCTAGGATTTCTTATTTTTTGAAAATTTATTTCTGAAGATAAATAAGATCATTTCATGTTGAATATAACATTTCCACTTTTAAAAATTCATTCTAAAACATAATAGATTTTAAAAATTCATTTCATCAAAAATAAAATTAACAACATAAAATTAATGATTTAAATATAATTTAGATCATTTTTTTGATGCAAATGTCCATTCATTGAAAATTTATTTTTTAAAAAAATAAATTTATATATTATTTTTGAAATCAATTTGATTGAAAATAAACTTGAAAACTAATTAATGAACCATTTAAATTTATTTGAAAAATTTATCGATAAAAACATCCTTTACACATCTAAAAAAAATAAATCATAAAAAACCTTTAAAATAATCTTCATTAAAAAATACCTTGAAAACAAATAATCTAGTCTTTAAGGAAAATAATTTTCATGGAGGTGGAAAATTCTTTTCGTGATGTACACATAAAAAAATATTCCATTCACATTATTAGTAAGTTCTATATATTCTTTGTTTTCAATAATGACTTAATAATTTCTTTTAAAAACATTTTAAAAATAGAAAAATTGGTTAATTTTTTTAGAAAAAATACTTATGGTGATTGTTATAAAAACTTCTGTACATTTTTAGAAAGTATTGGTATGTAAATTTTTTTTTCAAATGATGAGATAAATAACATCAGTTTTCATTAAAAATATCGTTTTTTAATATTGAGTTTATAAATAGTGTAAAATTAGGTTTAAACATATATTATAAATATATTACCATATTAGAATAAAATTAAATAATTTCTTCAGAAATATATAATAATATTTTATCATAAAATATGTAATCATAAACAATCCTGATAAACACTGAAATTGTAACATCAAACCATCAACACAATGGTAACATTGAAATAGTAATACCCACTAAGGAATAAAATAAAATTAAATAATAAATATAATTACTTCAAATATATTCATGATATAATAATCCACTCGGGTAGTACATGCACCTCACTAATGAATATAGGTTCATAATATAACATTTATCCCAACTAGTGTAAATTGAGACCAAAATCATTATCCACTTGGCTAAATTTTGAATCGTAAACCACATGAAATATAGATCCTAAAATTGATATTTAAATAACAATAATATTAATTATTTCATCATAAAATACATTAATGGTTAGTATATACAAAAAACAAAAAAAAATGTTGTGAAAATGATTTAGGTCTCAAAAAAATAAAAGTGAGACAGAAATCCATTACGTTAATCTCGAATTCCATTTTACCAAATAAAACATAAAATATAATAGATGTTTTTCTATAAATCCTTTAATGATTAATAATTTTTCATATCATTCTAGATATGATTTTTTATGAACCTTTTTCCTTTTATTAACAATTCCTTGTTAATGTCACGTTTCAGACAATATCGTTTTTATTTCCTGTATATTTTGATTTTCTATTTTTTTCCTACTAAATTGATCATGGTTGAGTAATATAAATAATTTTAACAATGATATAAATATCTTATATATTCATTATGTACAAATTTTTAACTATTTCATAAATTTTAGATATAGGAAATGAAATACACCGTTCATGGAGATGGTTGGCCATACTTATGCATGAACAGTGTTTCCATGTTATAGATGGATTAAATGAAATAAATATAAAAAATATATTAAAATTATAGAATAATTTTAATTTGATATATATAATATATTATTTTTTAATCATGTACTTATTACCTTCTATGTATAGAATACGCGATTGATGAATCACATCGCTTCACGAGGTGATAGTCTATCATACACATGAGTGACATTATCATATTAAAATGGAAAAAAAGTAAGAGATTATATGTGATATTACAAATAAATAAGTAAAATAATATCATAAATATCATTTATAAGGATAAATTACATCATTATATAAATCATTAATAGTTAGTTAATGAAAAAAAATAACATCAGTTCAGGAGGAGATAGTCCTCTATACAGATAAATGATGATTTTGTGTCACATTTGATGGAAGAGAATATGGATATAAGTTATTAAATTAAAATAATTAAATTCTAGTATATGGCTGGTAATTTTATTTTTATGACATCATAGTTGAAGAGTATTTCACTTAGATAATATAATAATTAAATCAAAAAATCATTGTATATAACATTACATCATTATCAGACTACCTTATAAGGTTTAAGCTAAATCCTTCCTAGATTGGATATATAATATCATAAATGAACCTATGATACTAGTATGGGATGATGTAATATATTTATTGAGGTTCTAGCCAATAAAAATTAATTTTGAAATTTGAAAAGGATAGTATAATGGGTGGAAATTTATATGTGGGTGAAATGACACACCAGTAAATTTAGTAAAGAATAGAGTGCATCAATTTTTATCACAAGAAAAAAAGTTCCAAAATTAGAAATTATTGAAAATAAGAGGTGATATGGTCTATATATTTTCATAAAATGGGTTTGGTTTTGTATTTATGTGATTATACCCCTTTTATGATTAGTTAAACAACAATGTAAACTCAGTTTATCAGTAATAATGGTAATTATTTTTTACATCATTAATATTTACTTCATCTAAAAAATTAGTTGACCATATTATATAATATAAATTATGTGGATTAAAAGTATGGAATCCATTTATCCAAATTCCATTCACATAAGTGGAAATATTTAAAAAATTAAACATATAGACATAATGAGAAAGCAATTTTACCATGTGAAAATCTATAAAAGATTAAAAATATTTAATATAAATATTCAGTATAAAATTGATTAAAATGAAAAAAGTTGGATAAATAAATATATTATTGAACAAATTTTAATTTTTAAATAATTTAAAAACAAATATATCATCATATATATTTATAATTTAAATGGTATTTTATAATAAAAATATGAATTTTTTATTATTTATCAAAATATAAATATTTTCGAAAAAATAACCAAAAATTTACATTAAGTAAATTTTGACATGAATATTTTATAAATGATGTTTAATTTTATTAATAAATTTTCTAAACTAATAAAAATTTAAATTTAATCCCTTTTACGTAAAATGAAATTAAAACCATTTTTTCGAACTTATTATTTTCATAACATATAAATCCTTTATCGAAATTTAATTATATTTTTATCAATATGTTTTATTTATATGAAAATTTTATATTTAAAATTTAAAATGTTGTTATTTATTTACATTTCGCAATTATTAATGGTTAGGTAATAATAGTCATGGATGAATATTAATATTAACAGTTTTTCATGGTTTGTTAAAACTCATTGATGCGTTTAACACAAGATATTGAATAAATTAAATAAAGTTGAAAAAATATTTTAAATAACATTTTAGTGAATTAAATTATACCCATATTGTAAATAATTTTCCCTCTAAATTTGTAAATACTATAAAAACAACATAGGTTTCTTATGCCTCATTATATCTTCATGTACCCACATAGAATCCTCAAACTCATGGTTTCCCTTCATTAGTTTGAAAAGGATTGTGGCCTTATTTCATATAAAATTATCCACTCGATCAAAAAAATCCATTGGTTCTCCCTTGTAAAAAAAATCGTTCACTAGTTTCATGAACATCATGTTAATTATATATGAAAGTTTTGGTATGTACTTCCTTGTGTGAGATACATAGATCTCATAATGGACATGAGAGAGGTTTCATGGAAGCTCCAAATAATAACCTACCATCCTGATATGATCAAAATTTTAAAAATGGAAAATATACTCATGTCTTATTATTCCCTTATATTTTAATATCATTACTGTATTCCATGTGGAAATTAATAAATAAAACCTATCACCAGAATTAAATTCTGTTTTATGCCTATGATTATCAGTATAATTTTTTTATCGACATTGTCATTCAATTATGGGTTGCTGAATGACTTTAACATTATCTTCCATTTATTCAGTTAAATATAGTCCTAATATCTTTATTTCTCCAAAATCATCTAAATTTGTTGGATTTCATCACAAATTTCAATATATGTATTCATAAGGATCTATCTAAATTCTCGAGTTAAAAATATTTGTCTATGAAAATTCATCTATAGGAAGGTGTCAATCTTAACCACCATTTAGATATAGTGAAAAATATCTCAACATATCATATAGGGTTTTATTTTTTCTTGTGGGATGAACAACTATTTAAGGATGATTCTTAGTATAAAAACTCAACTCTGTATCAAGAGATTTAGAATGGTTCCTTATAACATCATGGTACTTCTTAGAACCCGACCAAATACAATGGAATGTGGCACTCCATGAAACCTTACCAATTCCTTAATATCTATCCTAGAAAACTGATACACAGATTAATATTCATTGATAGTGATTTATTGTATTTAATTTTTAACATTATTTATAATAACACATATAGAATTGTTCCCTTTAAATATTTTAGGGAGTCTTGTGAAAAAAATCCATGGTGATTTTTTCCCATTTTCATTCTGGTATGGCTAATATTTGTATGATTCCCTTAAAATTTTGTCTCTTATTTGTAACATGAAAATATACTATACATAAATATACCTACTCATGAATATATCTATTCATGTTTTCCATTAATAAATACTCTTTGACATTATCATGTGGAAGGTGTTATACCCTTTCCATCCTTTAATTATGGTTTGAGCAATACTACATTTCCATATGTTAGGGGTTTTCATCCAGCATTAGGATTATATGTTTTTCTAAAAATATATTAAATAATTCATATAACATTCACAAATTAAAATAACCCATAATTTACTCCTAAAACATAATATAAACCCTAATATATACTAATACATTTAATCATATAACTAAAAAAGATAAATAATTCCTCCTAAAATAAATTTTTCAATAAAACAAATAAAAATGGGTTTATTTCCTTATTTGATTTCCAAAATATCATTAATAATGAAAAACATCAATTACATACAACCACAAACTAGGGTTCTATGGATTCAAACATATGATCATCCTTAAACTCATAATCCATAATTGTGTTCATAACTCTTAATTTAATCTTACATATAGTCATAAACACTTCCAAAACATAATTCACCCAATATTATTTACATAATCTACTATCTAAGATAAAAACCATTATATTGGATGAATGGTTTCATCCTTGTACTGATATAATATCAAATTTAATTTCAATACACTAAAATCAATGTTTGAGGAGATATTCAATGCCCAACATCCCATCAAGTTCCTCTATATGATGAAAAATAATATTTCCATCGGGCAGCTTCATACAAAATCATGAATGAATTTTCCAACTAAGTATTGGAGGATAATTATACTATTTTTGTCATGATTCACATCATCTATTATGATTTCAAATGTTCTCCCTTTTCCCATTTTCTTTAGAGGTTGGTGTGGTTTATCATCCAAATTAGTTTTGAATTGGGTAATTGATTTACATAATACCCAAATACCATGTATTTCAAACACAAAAATGTTTGCAAAGAATTATGTGATACATTCCAACTATTCTCATAACTATTTAAAATATTCTCATTACTTCTGATATCAATTTCACAATGTCCTTCTTTCCCATAAACAAAACTTGTACCAATCCAAATAAGGTAATTTCCTCCATATATATTTCTACATGTTGAGCCTGAAGCAAATAGCCTCTTCCTTTATCTATATTTTTTAGAGTTTCCATGGCATTATATTATTAATTACTTATCAAAACAATGAGATTTATGGGTATCCCAAATATATATTTCTACCTTGATAGTATAATCAATTATTTCTAAATATCTATTAAATTCCCTGATGTCTAATGCCCATGATAAAATTGGTTTTAAGCCACTGATGAACTATTCCACCATTCATTCTGGTCGGATGATAACACAATTAGATAACATTTCATATATTTTTATATTTTCCTCAAAAGAACTAATGGATTAATCATCCTTCTGATTAAACTCAAATAATTCATTATCCATTTTCATGAAAATAATATGAGGAATGTACTTATTTAAAAATACTATCTTAACCTCATCGCATTGTAGGGAGTTAATTGAATCTCCATGACTCCAATTCTTGATAAGAGTACACCATTGATCTATTTCACCTACAAAATAATATAAAGAGAAAATTACTTCTTAATAATCAAAACACTATAAAATGTAAAATATCTTCTCAACAGTACTAATCTATTATCCAGTAATACGAGGATCAGTAAAACCATTAAACGATTTTTAGTATTTCCTCATGAATGACTCAAAATAATTTTATTCCCTCCATTGCTCATATGGATGTTGATAATGATTAATGGATTGAGAAATTTTTGTGAGGATATCTATGATATTTTTTACTCTATATCACATAACTTTTGTATGTGAATGAGGAAAATAATTTCACTATCTATTGCATTCAGCATTAAAAAGATGTTGTTAGGTTCCATCTATCGACTAAAACCAAAAAGGATGGTGTGAGAAATAATAATAATTTTTCATGACTACATAATCATTAAGAGTGATAATAAGTTATCTATATCATGAATCATTACTTTAAATATGTTATACCTTAGGATTACATTATTTCATTCAAGTTAATTGTTCAAATCCTTAATGATGGTTCTTAAAGTGTTTGAAAATTTCCGAATCATATCCATCAAGATTGTAAAACATGGTGGGTATCAAGGCTCATTGTCAAACACCATGTTATGATCAATTCTATCTCAATGCACCCATATCATTGTTATTATACATATGTACCTCTATGCTAGATCTATATAAAATTATATTTTATAGTCAGGGATGTAATTTCCTTAAACCACTTCCTTTATCCCTTCCCCAAATTATAGTAATTTTCCTGCACTTTTCCTAATTATTGGACATATTATCATACATATCCATAGATATTTCACTAATTTTTTCCTACCAAAGATACCAATATTTAATTGGACTATTATTTCTTACCAACTATTGAGACCAAAACTTATCATACATAAAAAAATATCATTATATAAGAATATTCATTATATGTCTTAATTTTCCACACTAGAATCGATTATGTATGGTCGCTTTAGAAACATATTCACACTAATGACTATTTCATATGTTTATTACATAATCTCTAATAATTTATTCATAATTATCACCCTTATTAGACATATCATGCATAATTCCATTCACTATATCCTAGGGAAATGAAACATAAAAAAGGTTGATCTAAAAATCTCTATAAGGGTATAAAAAGGATATATCAACATGTAATGGGAATAAGGCTATATAAATATGATAATTAAATTTTAAAATCATACCCTACATATCATAGATCATAAACACAAGTCATTGTATAAATTATTGTAGTTGATAAATATGAATTATAATGGAATAAAATAACAAGATCTATGAGAACATAGGATTGATATGGGACAAAGATATAAGGAATACATATAAGAATAAGAAATCATCTCTTTAATTTTCAAGGCTTGTTTCCAAAACCCTAATAGTGGAATGGGTTCACTTAAAATCCTCATAGAAGTCAAGTTTCACTCCCAAGAATATCAATGTGGATAATGTCCCTTACAAATCTAGGATAACCCCCCACCCCACGCCAACCCCATTCAAGTCCTTTTTATCCCATGATTTGTAAATCTCCACCCAATACATTTTTTGGAGATTTAGGACCCTTTAGTAACATAATAAAAAACATACTTATGTATTCCATATGATTATCAAATAGTCATCATATCATAACCCACAAAAATAAATGGGTTTCATAAACATTTCATCATTTCATAACCTAAGGAAAATAAATAGGATTAATTACCATTTCATCACTTTCTCAGAGTGTAATCCATGGAATATGAAGCTGGATTCATTATTATTTTATCATTATATAAATTGGGGATGATAAATAAAGGTCACAAACAAATTTTCATTGTATGAAAAATCCATTCAGAAAAATAATAATAATAGTATCGTTGGATAATATCCCCATTAAAGCATAAGTAATCTCCCATTATGTCATCATTGAATGAAAATCATTTTAAAAAATAAAATAAAACGTTAAATTTGAAAAATAGCCTTTCCAATATGAAAACCCCTTTTTAGAACACAAAAAATAATCAATATCATTGTCATTTAAAATAACCACAAAATAGTATCAATGATGATTTAAAGGTCATTAAAAATATTTCTAGATTGAGATAAACTTTCTTTGAAAATCACATATTTAAAACTCTAAATTCATAAGTATTGTGAAAATCTATTTCATTGAATATAAATTTGAAAGCATATAATTGATTCCTTGGAAAACATTTAACAAAGTTAATAAGGAAAAATTAATTCCCACATTGAAAATAATTTCTAAAACATCAATCATATTCCAAATACTTATCACTAAAAATAACAATGAATAAATATTAAATAATCTAAAATGAAAATAATGTGCATGGTATTTAAAAATTCTATTTATGGAGTAGACATTAAAACAATGAGTTTAAAAAAATGGATAGAAACCAAATTTTACTTATTATTTAAAACCACATTAATATTCAACAAATAAAACATTCTATGAGTTTAAACATGTTTAAAAAATTATCTAATAATTCTTTTTAGGAGTACTAAAACTTTTTTTAAAATATTTTTATAAAACTTGGATATGGAATAAAATTGATTTCGACTAAAGAGAGAAATAAATTCATTTTTCATAGAAAATATTTTTTTTAATAGTATGAAAATAAGTAATATAAAATTAATTGGAAACATTTATTATCAATAAATAATCATAGGATAATAAAATATGTTATGTTCATGACAAATAGATTTTAATGACCAGGACCATCGAGGCCTACCTACCTGGTGGATGGTCATTCCATCATAACCTCATTCCCTCCTCCTATAGGTTAGGGGATGGAGAATATTATAGGAAAGAATAACTAATATGGGATTCCATTTACTAATGTACCTTTATTTATTCACCCAACCATCTCTGTTCATATGTAAACAATAATAATAACAAAATACAGAAAAATATTTTGTAAAAACAATGCTTGTAATAACATCATGGGAATACAAAAGGCTAAGATAGTGTAATATAAAACTAATATGGTTAAAATATATTACTAACCTTAAAAGATTCCCCAAATTTTTAGTAATATAAATATTTAATGTTGAGAGAGATAGGTTTTGGATTCCTAAGCCTCGATGACAACACACAGGCAAATTCACCAAAGTATTACTAAGCCAGACTATTGTATCTATCAATCCTCCCATCAACTACATAAGATATTAAACATGTTAGAAAATCCCGTAGAAGTGTGAGAATATATATACCCTCTAGGATTACTAGGAAACTAAAGAGGTATAAATATAAAGATACAATAACTTCATCTCAATTGATTATTGAAACCCAAAATACATATATTCTTGTCAAAGAATATAAAATGATGGAGAAATGGGATATTCATACCATAGCCACAACCAAGTTGATGAGTCTTCCAATAACTCCAAAATTCCATCATTAAATCCCAAGAATCATGCAAAACCTCAATATAATTTTTTTTGGAGGGGCCTGCTCCCCGCCAAGGGATCGACACTCCTTAGAGGACCCACAACATTTTAGAGCTCGAATATATGGGAGTACCCCTATATAGAAAGAGTACCCATGACCAATAGAGGTGAGTACCATCTCTACATTACTAAATATATGGTTGAACCATTCCATAGTTTGATAGTGGAGTATTTCACCCATAGATAAAGAACCAATTCCCTAAATTGGGGAGTATTATCTCTATCAGAAGAAATATATGGGGGTCCCATACACTAGTGCTTCAATGGAATATAATACCCATAGATAGATTAAACATTAAATTAATATGGGAAAATTTTATCTACATGAATAATGTGTATGGGGGTCCCCACCCTAGTGTGGTAAAGGAGTATATTCCCCCTAGATAGAAAACATGCACCCTGAATAGGGGAGTTCCACCTCTACCGGACCAAAGAGTAAAGGGGAACCACATCCATGTGTGACATGGGAGTATTTTTAACATAGATAGTGGATTCATGCCCTAAATAAGAGAGTAAAACCTCTACATGGAATCTCTATGATGATCTAGCTTGTTCACAGTCATCATCGAGCATCTCCTAATAAAACGACCTTCTCGTAATTCTATGTATCATGCCTAATATACATAATAAATAAAACGATATTTTTATGCATATAATTACACTACGGATAGAAAACTAATGTTCTATAATGTTGACTCTTGAAAATATAGGTAATGTAGGTATAAGATTCACATAATAGTATATAGAGTGTTTGGGATACACATAGTGTGTGTCCCCGCTCCGTTGCCTGGCTGTGTTCTCCGTAAAATCAAACTGATAATACATGTAAATATAATTGATGTTCCCTTTGGTAACATAGTGTGTATGTCCACACAGGGTCTTGGATATGCATATCAGGCTTTTCATGTGTATTCCTTCCCAATCTTGTGTACTCTGGTACATGTTATGTATGTCCACATAGGCCCTAAGCATTTTGGGATAGCACACAGCGTGGGCATATTGTTAGGGTCGCACCACATGTATGCCCAAACACACAGTGTGGGATATTTTACTTCACCCATGACCTTACCACCACAACCAAGGTACAAATTTTGTGTGTTCTTCTAGACAGGGTGTCGTATAGTTTTCCATTATAGAGGCTGAATGGATCTGTTTTCGCAAGTCTCCAAATTTGGGTCCACAAATAATCTTTTCATTTTAATACCACCCTTGATCAATGAAAAAAAACCAATGGCTATCAATTACTTACCTATAACAATTAGAAATTATAATCTTCTGATTAGCTCGAAGTCTACAACACTTCTCATCACCATTACACCTCGCAATGCTTCTCAACACCACATCATGTCCAATATCTATAAATATTTACCCAAAAATAATCATAATATATAATTAAATCAATAATATATTCCTTGAGAACACATCCACTACAAATCTAGTGGTCTGATAACCCTAAGACTCACCGTGGAAATGTTGATATGTGACCCAATTTGTCAATAATGAAGAACTCACAGAACAAATAGGGTAAATACAAAAGATCAAGGGTGAAACCATCATTGGTAAAGATTTCATGGAAAAATCACATATATATGGATGATAAGATAGAAATCATCGAATAATACTATTAAATTTAATAAAAAATTTAATTTTTTTAATAGACTCACGTGACATGTATGAAAATATAGATCAAGAATTAAAGATAAAAACCCATTCTTAAAAATTTAATCAAGGGGTTGAAAGTAACAATTGTAAAGACATGCCTCAATTATTGATTGATAATTGGTGAAGAATGTGGTATACAGTGAAAAGGAATACCCTCTGTGTTTTCAACCCATTGATCCACCTCAATCTAATCATTGTTCATCATTCGATGTTGGTCATCAAACGATGAATTTTATCATCCTCTTATCATAAATACCTTGTTTTATATGGGTAACTCTTGAAATATAATACTAATTGGGTATTTATAGATGCTATTTTTTAGGTCCTTTCATAAAAAAAATTATTTATTTATATATTTTAATAAAAATGCACTCACCAATGAATACCACAATCGATCATCTCAAATGGACTAACCATAATTCATGCCTAGAGAAATCCACATGTCACAGAATCAACCATTGTCTCATATTTATGATATAATACTCCATTCATGATTTATTCAATTATTCCAAATAAGATGAATGGGCATGACCATAAATTATTTAATATTAACATAATATCAACTATTCCCTCACCAGGACTTTGTATATCATGTTGTCTCAAAACCTAACTCTGAAAATATTCCATTATAAATTTTTTTGTATGATAATGAAAAAATAGAGAAATTATATTATTCACTCAATCTTTTACACTCAAAATCGAAAGTAACAAGCTAAAAAATATAGGGATTATAATCCCCAATCTGGATCTCCATCTTACAGAAGTTTTCTTTTATTCTCTTTTGCTGTAACAACACATGAACCAACATATTTTTTAGTCCCCATATGATAATCTCCTTCTGATCGTCAATTTTCACTAGGTACACCAAAAAGGTTTCTCCTTCATCAATTTATAGCTCTCCCAAATCAATAGCATTCATAGGATCATAGATGTATCTTCTCAGCTAAGAAACATGTAAGATATCATGAAACTAATCTAATTGTGAGGGTACGGTAGTTGGTAAGAAAACATTCTTCCCCTCTATAGGATATTTAGTGGCCCAATGAACCTCATGGAGAGCTCACCTTCCCAACCAAACCTCTGTTATCATTATCATTAATAAACTCTTAGGAAAATCCAAACATCCTACTCAAAGACCCAGGGACTACGACATCAATATGTGTAATGTTTCTACTGGATATGGTTTGTGCTCATCCATTTATAGATCACCTGGACCTTCTAAATCATCATTTTCAATATCTATGGTCCAACAAGGAATGGCTCTCCAATTTCTGTCTAGCATAGGGGTGAGAAGCATGGTCTTCTTTAAAATATATCAAAATGAGACACATGGATACTAGAGTGGTAGATATTAATTTAAGAAAACTCTTCTAGTGAAAATTGATCCTAAAAACCCTAGAATATGTCTAATGTGATGGCTCTCAAAATGGACTCTGATACAGGGATATTACGCTCAATCTTTCCATCCATCTGGGGGTGTAATTTTATACTCATCTATGTTTGGTTCTTAAATCCCTCCTATAGGCCACTCGAAAAATGTGATATAAAACATGCATTTTGGTTAGAGATGATAATCATGATTACCCCATTAACTTATATGAATTCCTTCTTGTATAACTATTCAAAACACTCAATTGAACTCCAATACCAATTGGAAGGGAATTGTATTGATTTCATGAGTATTTCAACAATCAACAAGATGCCATCATGGATTCTCACTAACTCTAGAAGCCCTATAAAAAAGTCTATGGATATTTCATCCCATTTCCACTCTAGGATTTTAAGAGACAATTTCATGCCTATTGGAACATGGTTCTTACCTTTTAGCTACTAACATGTGATCCATTAACAAATGAACTCTTCAACACATCACATCATGCCATCCCACCAAAAAATAACACTAATGCTCCATTTAAATGTTACCTATACATGGATGAATAGTCATATGAGATGTGTGATTCTCACTCGTCACCACCTCTTGCATCATGAATGGAACCATTGTAAGTCCTTAGAAATGGATGACATGATCTACTCTTATAATAAATCCATTAGGTGATAATCCTAAGGATATATAGTTAAAAATAATAATATATTCGATGTCTCCCAATGTAGCCTCCTTCATATACTAAGGAACATTAGAGTAATCACTATTTATTGGATATTATATGATCCCCTCTCCTTTAATAGGTTCATCTACAATAAAATAATTGATCATATGCCTCCTCCACTAGAAGAGAATTTTACACACTTCTATGAGAATATTCCACTATATTTCACATCCCCTGAGTGTAGACTATCTCGATGACATAGTCCAATAAGAAATCCAACATTTTCACCTATCTATGGTTCATATAAATATTTTTTAAGATATACCTGAGACTTTGATGGTTTTAGTAAACTACATAGTTATATTACAGAAGATTGTGCATCCATATATTCAAAGAAAAGACTACTGCTGGCCACTCGAAGTTTAGAGTCAGGTATTTAAGATTGTGGGATCTCAAATTCCATGACCCTTACATGGCCACCCATCTGTCTTATTTAACAAGAATCATATCCCACCTCCAAAGGAATGAAAAAAATACATAATCAACTCCCTCTAATGATAGTTTCAACACTGTAGAACTGGGAAGCATCATCCTCAACTATTTGAAGGCTCTCTGACACTACATGGTCAAGATATATGGTTTCCCATTAAATTTCAGGGTGTTAAAAGTGGATTCTACTATTTAAATGCATCCATGAATCTCTCATAGTATCTCTCTAAGGAAAAAAATGCACCAAATACATGCTCTTGTGGCGATCCCAAGAAAGAGCTTCATTAATATTTGGTTGGTCTCTAACTAATCCATGTTATGAAATGACATTACCTTATAAAAAAACCTCTCATGTACATTATTGTAAACCTGATATGTTACCATTAATGTCTTTCTTCTATAGAGAGTTTAGGACCATCCCCAAGATTTATACCTGATACTCTTCTAACTAAAATTAGATGACTATGTCATCAATGAAGACAATAAAAAATCAGTCCAACAGTGGATAGAGATATGGAAACAAGGAGTAATTTACACATATTTCTACATGTACTAGATCAATTGTAAAATAGACATAAATTATAACTTGTATCATCTCATGAGGTACCTGGTCAATAGCCTATAAGGCCTTTAGCTACCTACGGGCCCATTCACCATACACTAGATCCTCACTTTGACCCCATGTTGGAGTTGATATATGTTGTTCAAAGTCTCTCCCTCCAATATAATCTCATCCTAATAGATCCCCACATTCAACTATTCCATATTATTGGCCTTGGGTTAATCACTAGCCACACTTGGGAGATCCCTGTTCATGGAACTATCTCTGGCGTGGTGATCCATCCACTCCCTTCCTACCATCCTCTACTCGATGGGTTGTGCAGTCACACACCATGTTACCACACCAATCGCATGTATAAAAACTCCTATCTCTAGTATTACATAGTTATATATGTAGTGCCTAAACTAAATGACCACATGATTTAGTATGAGCATGGGTATGTTTCTAATGAAAACACCTTAACAAC
This sequence comes from Viscum album, assembly GCA_963277665.1. Lineage (NCBI taxonomy): Eukaryota > Viridiplantae > Streptophyta > Magnoliopsida > Santalales > Viscaceae > Viscum > Viscum album. Next base: position 2,063,911,454 of record OY728121.1, read on the forward strand.
AATATCCTACTAGGAATTCTAGATAATTCATCCCTACAATGCCCACTATCATCCCCATCTCTCTAACATCCATCTGTTAGAAATAACTCTATAATCATATATTTCTTCAGAACTCCCACAATGTTAGGGATACATAAAGAGACTATGCTAACTAAGATTCCACTATGGGTACCCTACATAAATTCCTCACCCAAAATATGTAATCTATAACCATATTGATAGAGAATCACATAAGGTCAGTGAACATTGAAATATAATCTCCTACTAACAAAACACTGTGCTCAAACTCTAGTACCTTCTCAATCCAAATTGATCTAATGATTGAAGAGTAATAATCCCCAAAAAATATCCTTTGGATGTATGTTAATGATATTTTTTATCTCATCCCATGTTTGAATAACCAGACTCTACGAACATTATTCTACTCTATGGAATAGACAGCCTTCTATTTTAAACATCTATTATTTCAATGTCAAGAATATCCTAGAGAATCAAACCACTAATTCATTCCAATACTCTATATCCTCATATTCTAGCTCAACATAGAACCATTGCAGCCTCTACTATTGGATCTCATGGGGTATGTTAAGAATGTGTGCATAATCACCCTACCCAGTATGAAACATCTACTACTGGATATGAGGTTGTGATTATACATTTTGTCTTTAAGGAATACTTCATTATATATCCCCCAAATTAAGGCATTTTTTCTCATCAGATCATCATCATGATCCATAATCAGTAACATGGGTTGATGTCTTCACAGTGGAATCCTGAATGTATTCAAGATGTACCATGATTAGAGGTGGGTATATATATATATATATAGATGACACAATATGAACAATCGAAAGACTCAATCTAAAATGATTCATGTACCACAATTCCTTATATATGATGTCTCTATATGCAATATTGAAATTCATGTAGTAAGGGTCTAGGTGAATGGATAATTTAGCCTTTACACCAACTAGGGGTTTCCTACCCAAAAGCCACATTTAAGGAATTTTGTAACCATTTCTCTATGTCCTAAAAAATCATCATAAGGGGAAAACTCTGAACCCCATTCCAAATAATGAACTTATATGATGACACTCTTTAATGACCCAACCCACTGGAGCCAGCCTTCCTTGTGGAAAGATGAGTCATCACATCCCTAATATCATCTCCAATAGACTATACATAGTTGAAATATGCCATGAATGCATAACAAAAGTAGAATTCCATTACATAACATATTTTTACACGCACAATCTACCATCTACAAGAGTAAGTTCATAGGAATAATAATAAAATATTTTAACATCTAGAGAGAAAACCATGCATGTAATAACCGATAGAAAATATGATGGAGTGCCATATTTTAATCAAAAATGTAAAGGGTAAATTACACACCCAACTATAAAATATTCCCAAACTCCCATATCCATAAAAAATGAATGTGGGTAGAGTCCAACTCCTGATCTCAAATCCCTAAGCACCATTTATGAAAATATACACCAATGTATCACTATTCCCCTCTTATGTCTCTATGAATTTGTGTTTTATATTCATAATACAAGACAAATTAAGGGAAATACCATAAATTTGATAGTATATACATAACATGTAAGATTCCCCAGAAATATAAAATATAATAATATAATGATATCATAAGGTCATCTCAGCCCATTATAGAATCCTAACATTCATATATTCCCATAAAAGAAACATAAAAGAGGGAGAAAGGTTTGTTTATCTTCAACCCATCCCGGGTGAATAATCCTACCAACAGATCCAAAATTACATCTTTGAATTACCATCATCATAGACAACCTCACAAGAATTTTTGTCGAGGGGATCACTCATAACCACTGTGATCCAGAATTGTGGGAGCCATGTTCTTTTGGGTCTCTCACCCCATCAGACTACAAAGATTGGGGGTGTACCCCTTTGTAGATACAGGACCATGCAATGAATGGGATATTTTTTTTGTACATGACTAATGTGTATAGGTGACCCACACCCTGCTGTGATAAGGTAATTTCATCCCCAATGATAAGGTACCAATTTCATGAAAAGGGATGTGCCATCTCTACTAGACTAATGTGAATTGGGGACCCACTCCATGGCGTGATAGGGGATTACCATACAAATAGATAATTGAATATTGACCTGAACGAGGGTGTATTGTCTCTACCTAACTAAATAGTATGGAGGACCCACACCCCAATGTGATAAGTGAGTATTGTCCCCATAGATAGATGAATTTTTCCCCAAAAATGGGAGTACCATATCTACCTAAAAATAGATTTTGGGAGGTTGTCTCCCTAGTAAAATAAGTGAGTATTATCCTGATATACTGAGTACACACACCTATAATATGGTAATAAAATCTCTACATGTAATCTCTCTAATAATCTTGCTCGATAATTTCCACCAATGAACTTCTTGTAAGGAAATTTATTTCTTGGAAAATCTCCCATCATATCTAGAAAAGAAACTTCAATGGAAATAAACATGTTCTACATTGAAAAAAACTCAAGAAATGATACTCAAGCGCCATGATCTAAGTCCTGGAGAGGTATATTATAGTGTTAAAATATTCTGGTAAGAGTAGATAATTTGTATGGGATCCACATGATGTGTGGTCCCACTCCACATTCTACATGTGTTCTCACTGGACACAGATCGGATATATATGTCTTTATAGATGGTATTCCCTTCAGGATACATGGTGTTTAAGATGACGTGGAGTCCTAGTTGTTCATGTCATCAATATAAAATGTATTCAGTAATCTTCATGTTTAATCAGGTATATTTTGTATCTATCCACATGGCGAACTAGGTATATATGGAAGGAACAAGGCTTCGTCACCTAGGCAGGGTCACAGAGTTTGTCGGCCCAACTTCACAATGTTTGATTTTTAACATCACATAAAACCCTAGCACCAGATCTAAGGGACTGACTGATGCGAGTTCTTGCAGACTACATGCCATATATTCATATTTTCCATAAGAAAAATAGACTAGTTTTGACAAATCTTCCAATATTCCACCATCACATAGATTTATATCATTTTACCTCCTTAAAATAATTAAAAATTCGTCTTTACATCAATTTATTGCCTCTGATGATAGGAAATAACAATACAATGATCTGGTTGAAATTCATCATTAGCTCCAATCACACATAGGGCCTCACGTATTCTAATATCATCACTCTAGGTACCATATCCATGAATAATGAACCATAAAGAATCTTGATCGATCAGTCAATCATTGATCAAGTCATCTTTCACACATCCACTCTGAATATATTTTTTCCTTTCACAATCATACACAACCTTTAAAATTCAAATGTTGACCCAAGAGTTCAATGATGTAGAATATGAAGTCAAAATTTGTATAAATTAACAAAAATATGTGAATCCATAATTTTATAATAGTTAATGAACAAAAAGAATCTAAACAAGGATGATCCATGTGAAATCATGGAATAATAATTATAAATCAAATAATAAATTGAATTTTTGTAATGGGCTCATGAAAATGGTGTGAAAATGAAGATTCAGTATATAGGATACAAATACATGCATAAAAATTTATTAAATAGGGTGAAAATAATTTATGGTCCATACCTCGAGTATGGATTGATTATTGGTTAATAATGGATTCACTAACTATAAGGAATACTTATTGCATTCACTACCAATCGAACCAGCTCTATTTGATCATTGTTCTTCATTGAAAGTCGGTCCTCCAATGAAGAATGCACTACTAAACCAATTAGATCTGGAATGGGTTATGTGAATAAACTTTGAAAATATTCATTAGAGTTGATTTATAGATGATTTTAATTAGTAAATTTAATAAATCAAACAAACATGTTATTTTTTATTTTAATTAAATGCCCCACCCAATGACTCCCTCAACCCAACGTTCGGTACCGACCAACCATAGTTCATACCTAGGGTAAAACCCATGTCCTGGAATCATATGTGGTCTCAGATTTCCATTATATGAATGAATTTAGGATTTATTCCATTATTCATGACAAACTACCTATATGTGGTATTAAAATAGTTAATATCTTCATAATATCAATTCTTGGCCCATTAAGCCTCGACATCTCATGTCGGCTCAGCACCTGGGTCTAAAAAAATTCCTTGATATATTTCAATGTTATGAAATGAAATAATACTATAACTACATAGATCATAATATTTTATCTAATGTTTAATCACAATCAAAACTGATGAAAAATGAGATTGTAGCATCAAACCGCTACAACTTTGTTAAATTTTGATTCTTATACCCCATAAGAAATAATATAAAATAACAAATTAAATATATTTTATATGTGGATATTCATGATATAATATTTCATGGGATATGTTCATACTCCTTAGAAAATAAATTATGTGCATAACATAACATATGTTTCAAAGAAGGAAAATTGAGGGAAAAATCCCTTACAGTTTTGGTGACTTCTAAAACATAAAACCATTTAAATGGAGATCCTCATATAGATTTATAAATAACCAATATTTTAACGATATGAATCATAAAATACATTCCCTTTATTTATATACACCACATAAATGAAACTGTGTGTGAATATGAATTTTCTTTCATAGAAAATAAAAGTGAGATAAAAATACCATTCCATAATTATTGACTTCCTTCGTACACATTAAAACCACAAATATATTATATATATATATTAATTATATATATTTTATTGAACCATAACCAACTTTCATTGGAAATATGATTAAATTATGTCTTTTTATTAACTGTTTATTTTAAATTTCATATTAAAGATGCATATTGGGAAATAACTTCATTGTTTTTCTTGTGTATTTTGATTATAAATGTTTTATACTATTACATTGATAATTGGTCCATAATAACCATAATGTTAGAAATTACCTAAATATAATTTATATTCATTTTTAAAAATCAATTATTGTTATAGATATAAAATGAAATACAATGTTCATGGAGACGGTATGCCATTTATACGTGTGAATTTTATTTCCATTTTGTTGAAGGATTTTGTGGAAGAAATGAAAATAATAAATTTTTATTCTGGAATAATAAAAATGTAATATATATAAAAAAATTATTTAAAACAATCCATATCAACCTTCACATAAAGTGTACATTAAAATTGAATCACATTGCATTGTTAGGTGGTATTCTGCCTTACAAACTATAGATGTTATTGTATTCCCACAAAATGGAATGTAATATAAAGTTTGGGATATTATAATTCTAGAATAATAAAAATATAATAAATATAATATATAAAAAATAAATCTATTATTATATCCCGCAATGAGAGGTAGTGATGGAAAATTAATAACAACAGTTCATGTGGCGGTGGTCCTCCATATACAAAAATGATGATTTTTATCCCATTTTATGGAAGATAAGATTAATATAAGTTATTCCATTAACAAAATAAAATTTATATATATCGGATATAATTTTTCAATTTTATCATATGAATTGAAGAATATTTGAAGGATATTGAATAATAATTAAAATAAAAAATAAAGGGTTAACAACATTACCTCTTCTAGAGACATCCTCTTTATGCTTAATATAAAGACATACTATATTGAGATTGAGAACTAATAAATTCCTCTTGTATTTGGGGATGGATGTAAGGAAGTGATTTTTGAAGGAATTTACTAAACCAAAGGATTTTGGATATGTGAAGTGGGGGAGAGGATACAGATAGAATTTTAGAAAAAAAGCATGTGTATACACATTTGTTGCATCCCAAAAGGCTTTTAAATGGCACATTATTCAAAAATTATCATTGATAACGTCAAAATATAAAAAAAATGGTTTTTGTAGATGTTTTTTGGTTATTTTTACCTTTATCTTTTTAGTTTAACCCCTGATAAAGTTGATTGACATTAAACATAGAAATTTATTTTAACTATTTTTGTATTCATTTTGATCAAAAAATTAAGTTCCCCATATTATATAATATAAATTTTAAGGATTTAAAATATTTAACACTTTTTCCAAATTCCATTCACATAATTGGAAAAAAAATAATTTAAAATTAAACCCTTGAAAATGACGACGAAGGGGTTTTCCAAAAAGAAATTATTGAAAATATTTTGAATTTCATTGACACCTCTCGATTTTAGGGTATTTAACCTCTTAAATAAATTTGACATGATGAAAAAAACACTTAGCTTAAATGAACAACATTATAATATTGTATAATAACTTGATCGTTGGAATAGTAATGTGACCATTAAGAATTGTAATGTGACCATTGGAATAATAACCTCAACTATGGAAGTATATAAAATTTAACAACCTTATAAATATTAAGATCTATAATTATACTATACTATAAGTAAATAAATTATTTATAAATTTTTAATTAAGTGTTGATATTTTCATAAAATATAAATTTTTATTTTCAAATTTAGAATTAATATAATTATTTAAGAGAAAATTTATTATCTTAAAATTTATTCAAAAGTTATTATTATTTTTCTAATGATTATAAGATATTTTTTTGAACCTTAATTAATTATTCAATGGGTTATAAAAGAATTTATAATTTTAAAATTAGTATTTTCCAAGTAAATGATGATTTTCATAAAAAAGATACATTTCTTATGTTTAAAAAATTGTTTTCATAAAATTGATTAGCTTTTTTAATTTTACACATTGAATAATTGTGAGGGTAAAATTTTTGGATTTTTAAATAATCGTTGAATTTTTTGGGATTAGTAAAATATTGTAATATAAAATTTATATACATTATAACCTAAATATATTATTCCTTGAGTCATCACTGATGTAACCACCATATTCTCAAACTATCCTAATCTATTTACTATATTTATTCATTTAATTTTCATTATTTATTTTCTTGTACCAAAATAATATACTAATGAATAAAATAATTAAAAATCACCCATCTCATCCACTATAAATACAACCCCTCACCGTATCTTCTTCTTGCAATTCTTAATACATGAATCTTGTCTATTTTCATCCCAATAATATTAAAATTCCTCTTTCCCATATCCAATAGGTCATGTTCTAAAAAATACAATAACCAAATTCTCTATGAGGTTCTCTTGGAGAAGAAACCAAGTGGTAAAAACCTCTTTCCTTTTCATTTATTTTCTTTTGAATTTGTTTTCTATTATTATACTCTCCTCACATCCTCTGTAAATAAAATTGAAAATAACTATAGTATATTATATATATACTATAATTATAGTATGTAAATGGATAATCTTCCATCATGTCTCCTCTCATATCCTATGTTATTTTAAAATTATAACATCACCTTTGGGGTATTGATTTTCTGCCTTTGTAGATGACATGTTTTTTGTTTTTAAATTATTCCTTCAAGAATGGTCATAAAACCATTTCAATCATTAAAACTGATTATAATATATGTATAAGAGAATATTTTATGTTCTTTAACCAATATATACAAATAAAATTAATTTATAAAATAAAACTAGTTCGTTATGTTCGAAAACATTTCTAAAATAATCTAAAAAATGCTCATTAAAATTTTATCTATTGATTAAACTTAATAACATGTAATAAAATGAAATGTATAACCATTTAATAATATGTAATTATATTAATAAAATCTATTTTCAATTCTCTAAAACTATTCTCACTTTACATGATTTTCCAAATATGTATACAAGTAAACCAATCATAAAAACCAAGGAAAAGAATGCTCTTGAGTGATAAAAGTTTATCTTATAACTCCAAAAAGGGCGTAAATGAATTAAAAAAAATAATAATTAATAAAATTCATGTAAAAAATGTTCAAAATTATTTAATTGATTGATTTAATATGATTATCCATTACATTAAGATCAAGTGTAGAACACATTTGAACATAAGATAATGGATTCTCCTTAAACATCCATTTTTTGTTTGGGTTATAATTTATCACTCTACACCCCATTTTAATTGTAAATTATTCTTATATACTCAAAATAAATTATTATTTTATGTTAAAAATATATTTAAATACCTCAATTTTTATTTAATTGATTGGAAATAAATGTTTTCTAGTGATACAGTTTCTGTTATTCCTAATAAGAAAGACTGATTAAAGGAAACATCCAAATTTCATAACAAGTTTCAAGTACAATAAATAATTTGTTTTAAGATACAAATAGTTTTATAAAACCACTAATTTTATCATGAGAAAATATCTTTGTAAATTTATGCTTTTATGAAAAGAAATAATTTCTTTTTCCATTTTAATAACAAATTAATATTTCCCTTAAACCACATTAAAAGGGTTTATTTCAAATGTTTCTTTAACACTCCTTTTACATGTTTATAGTTTATGTGTACATAATTAATAATGATATGTACCAATTTTATATAATTAATGTCCATGTATGAGATAAATCTTTTTATTCTTGGACTCTATTATGATATTCCCTTTGGTTATTCCGTTCCCCTCTTATTCCTTGTGGGAGATGTATGTATACAATCATTTAGTTTTTGATAATCATTCATTTAAAATTTCATTAAATATCCATAAATATTTTATCATGGATATTATTATTAACTTATCCATGTGCCATTTTTTACAAATGGTGTTTTCTTTGACTATTGTTTTATTTGGGAAAATATTGATGAATTTTATCCTCCACTCAATATATATAATTTATTAATTCATATTGTTCATGATTTGAATCATTGTATGAAGAATTCCTAGTATGTGGAGTGATTTTTAGGGCCTGTTATTGCACTTAGATTCTTTGGAAGGTATCAGTAGACAAAATAGTTTGAAATAAACACTTCTCATTTATTTCCAAACAGAATTAGATGGGTTTTTACCCACAGGCCTAAACTGCCTTGACAGTATAATGGATCATGTTCTACATACGTGACATCCAAATAATAATAATGTTTACTCATTCACCATTCAGTTATTACCATCAATGATGTTTTCACAATGAAAAAATATATGTATGCATTATCATTTTTAGTGTATTAATGGCATGTGTTTTTTATAATATTTACCTTGTGATAATATTTATTACTTCTTGTCTTTACTTAACTTATTATTGTTTCATATAACCCTTACTGAGATTTTGATCTCACCCTTTCATTTTTTTCTTCCCCATGTTGGGAAGATTAAATTGTTGAATAAGAGAAAAGAAGTAGTTTATTTTCTTTTGTTGTGTTCTATCTTTAATTAACAATATAATATGGGAGCCATGTGTATATCTAGTTTCCTTAAGACTACTATACTAATCTATACTGGGTGATGTGATCACTTTTATATATGAAATATCAATATAACAACCACTGACTCTAGGATAATGGGGTATGGGTTGATACAATTGATATCAGAGTATTTTTAGTGTAAAACATGGGAACTAGATTTTGAAAATACATTTTATGTGACATAACCCGGATATTTTCTTTATGTCTATGCATGGAATAAAAACATAGTCTTTTGATAAGGGAGATATTATGTGGGTCCTCCTAGAAATACATCTATATTTGGATACTACATGTAGATACGGATCTGGAAAACATGATTCTAGGGGAAACAACTCAGACAAGGGGCATCATGCCTGACTCGAAAAAACTGAGAACATGTAAATGGGTCTTTCTAGACACTTGGTTTGACACTCCTAAGGGATAATATTATGTTAATACATATAATATTTACAGACCATTATGGATGAAATAAAATTACATATTTACCCTATAAAACCATGTTTAAGATTGTGAAATTAGAAAAACATAAATTTTTTTATGTTATGTGTTTTTCTAGTTCAAAATTATGCATAAACTAATTTAATGTATTTCATTGTAATGAAATGGTTTCCAAAGGAAGGAATCGGATCAATAACCATTGAAAATTTATGGATTTCCCCTCTAATAAAGTCATCACGATTAGTGTTGGAGATAATCAGATCATAACCATATTAGGATAGCATACTCTGGTTATGATGAATTACCATAATACACCAATGTTAGATAATTTCATGTGGCAAAGGCCCCCATATTATAGGGGGACTACTAATGCAGTGGTAGATGAGTAGTCAATCAATCCCCTTGAAGATATATTTTTATCATTGGGATGAAATGAAAATGAAAAAGGTTTTACTAGAAATATATTTCCTCAAGGTCATTGTTAATCAATAGTTGCTATAATTATAATGAGTATGAGGAAATATAAGGCATGTAATTGATAAATTTTGTTGAACCATTATTTGAAATATTCTTACCTCATGAGGAATGAACTAATATTAAGAAAAAATTACATGTCATAATGAAAATAGAATAGAGTGTTACGAAGTATGAGTCTAACTTCACAAGACTAGCCAGATATGTTATATATTACAAACATGATTTGAAGACAATATTGATCATTTCATTGCTGGTATTAAACTATGTATATGAAGGGAACTAGCTTCTTAAACATTTTCATCATATGATGAAATAGTCTTATGTTTCATTAAAACAGAGATAGAGTATTTTTTATTATATATGTTCAATGGAAATAAATATAATAAGTGGTATTATAAAAAGAATATAAAGGGTGAATCATCAATGAAGAGGGGAATGAATATATCTAGATTATGTGAAAGTTGGGTAAAGAATTATCCTAGGAAATGATTGAAATCTGTGGCATTTTTCTATAACAGTATAGAAAATAGCCATAAATCTAATGACTGTACTAGGAAGAAACAAATAAATGATGGTCAACACATCAACTATAATGAAATGGGGAATTTTTCAAGTCATTTTCCCAAGCATCTAGGTAATCTACCATATATGAGGCCAAGAAGAGATGGACAAGACTATGTTTTCACCATAACTGAAGTAGATGTACCCAATGATTTTTTGGTAGGTAAATTAATAAAATATTAAAACCTAGAAAATTAATAACATCACTTCACATGGCGGTGGTCCTCCATATACAAAAATTATGATTTTTAATCCCATCCAATGGAAGATAAGATGAATATAAGTTATTCCATTATCAAAATAAAATTTCTATATATCAGATATAATTTTTTTATTTTATCATCTGAATTGAAGAATATTTGAAGGATATAGAATCATAATTAAAATAAAAAATAAAGGGTTAAATACATTACCTCTTCTGGAGACATCCTCGTTATGTTTAATATAAAGACATACTAGATTGAGATTAAGAACTAATAAATGCCTCTTGTATTTGGGGATGGATGTAAGGAAGTGATTTTGGAAGGAATTTACTAAACCAAAGGATTTAGGATATGTGAAGTGGGGGAGAGGACACACATATAATTTTAGAAAAGAATCATGTGTATACACATTTTTCGCATCCCAAAAGGCTTTTAAATGGCACATTATTAAAAATTATCCTTGATAAGGTCAAAATATAAAGAAAAAAAATTGTAGATGTTTTTTTGGTTATTTTTTCTATTATCATTTTAGTTTAACCCCTGATAAAGTCATTTGACCTTAGGAAAGGATATTTATTTTTACAATTTTTGTATTCATTTTGACCAAAAAACTAAGTTCACCATATTATATAATATAAATTTTAAGGCTTAAAAATATTTAACACTTTTTCCAAATACCATTCACATAATTGGAAGAAATTAATTTAAAATTAAACCCTTGCAAATGATGATGAAGGGGTTTTCCAAAGAGAAAATGTTGTAATGATTTTAAATAACATCAACACCTCTAGATTTTAGGGTATTTAACCTCTTAAATAAATATCTCATGATGAAAACAACACTGAGCTTAATCTAACAAGATGATAATATTATATAATAACTTGATCGTTGGAATAGTAATATGACCATTATGAATTGTAATGTTACCAATGGAATAATAACCTCAACTACAGAAGTATAAATAAAATATAACAACCTTATAAATATTAAGATCAATTATTATACAATACTATATGTAAATAAATTATTTATAAATTTTTAATTAAGTATTGATATTTTCATAAAAGGTGAATTTTTATTTTCAAATTTAGAATTAAGATAATTATTTTAGAGAAATTTTATTCTCTTAAAATTTATTTAAAAATTAATATTTTATTTCTAATGATGATAAGATATTTTTATGAACCTTAATTAATTATTCAATATGTTATAAAATCATTTATTATTTTAAAATTAGTATTTTCCAAGTAAATGATGATATTAATAAAAAATATACATTTCTTATGTTTAGAAAATTGTTTTCATAAATTTGTTTACATTTTTTAATTTTACAAATTGAAAAATTGTAAGGGTGAAATTTTTGGATTTTAAAATAATCGTTGAATTTTTTGGGATTATTAAAATACTGTAATTTGAAATTTATATACATTATAACCTAAATCCCTTATTCCTTCAGTCATCACTGATGTAACCACCATAATCTCAAACTATACTTATCTATTTACTATATTTATTCATTGAATTGTCATTATTTCTTTTCTTGTGCCAATATAATATAATAATGAATAAAATAATCAAAAATCACCCATCTCATCCACTATAAATTCCACCCCTCACCGTATCTTCTACTTGCACTTCTTAATACATGAATCTTGTCTATTTTCATCCAAATAATCTTAAAATTCCTCTTTCCCATATACAAGAGGTTATGGTCTAAAAAAATAAAATAACCAAATTCTCTATGAGGTTCTCATGGAGAAGAACCCAAGTGGTAAAAAACTCTTTCCTTTTCATTTATTTTCTTTTGAATTTATTTTCTTTTATTATACTCACCTCATATCCCTTGTAAACAAATTCCTAATAACTCTATTATATTATATATATACTATAATTATATTATGTAAATGGATAATCTTCTATCATTTCTCTTCTCATATCCCCTGTTATTCTAAAAATGATAAAGTCGCCTTTGGGGTGTCGATTTACTGCCTTTGAAGATGACATGTTTTTGGTTTTTAAATTATTCCATCAAGAATGGTCAAAAAACCATTTCTATGGTTAAAAAAGTTTATAATATATGTATTAGAGATTATTTTATGTTCTTTAACCAAAAAATATAAATAAAATTAATTTATAAAATAAAACTAGTTTGTGTTGATCGAAAACATTTCCAAAATAATTTAAACAATTGTCATTAAAATTTTATCTATTGATTAAACATAATAACATGTAATAAAATGAAATATATACCCATTTAATAATATGTAATTATATTAGTAAAATTTATTTTCAATTCTGGAAAACTATTCTCACTTTACATGATTTTCCCTATATGTATACAAGTAAACTGATCAAAAAAACCAAGGAAATGAACACTCTTGAATGATAAAAGATTATCTTATAACTCCAAAAAAAGGCATAAATTAATTTAAAAAAATAATAATAAATCAAATTCATGTAAAAAATGTTCCAAATTAATTAATTGATTGATTTAATTTGATTATCCATTATATTAAGATCATGTTTAGAACACATTTGAACATAAGATAAGGGATTCTCCTCGAACATCCCATTTTTGTTTGGGTTATAATGTATCACTCTATACCCCATTTTAATTGTAAATTATTCTTATATACTCGTAATAAATTATTCTTTTATGATAAAAATATATTTAAATACCTCAATTTTTATTTCATTGATGGGCAATAAATGTTTTATAGGGATACAGTTTCTGTTATGCCTAATAAGCAAGCCCGATTAAAGGAAACTTCCAAATTTCATACCAATTTTCAAGTAAAATAAATAATTTGTTTTAAGATACAAATAGTTTTATAAAACCACTAATTTTATCATGAGAAACTATGTTTTTAATTTATGGTTTTATGAAAACAGTAATTCTTTTTTCCATTTTAATATCAAATTAATATTTTCTTTAAACAACATTAAAAGGGTTTATTTATAATGTTTCTTTAACACTCCTTTTACATGTTTATAGTTTATTTGTATATAATTAATAATGATATGTTCCTATTTTATATAATTCTTTTCCATTTATGAGATAAATCTTTTTATTCTTGGAATCTATTTTGATATTCCCTTTGGTTATTCTGTTACCCACTTATTCCTTGTGTTTGCTGCATGTATACAATCATTTAGTTTTTGATAATCATTAATTTAAAATTTCATTAAATATCCATAATTATTTTATCATGGATATTATTATTACCTTATCCATGTACTATTTTTTACAAATGTTGTTTTCTTTGATTATTGTTTTATTTGTGAAAATATTGATGAATTTTATCCTCCACTCAATATATATATTTTAATAATTCACATTGTTTAAGATTTGAATCACTGTATGAAGAATGCCTAGGATGTGGAGTGATTTTTAGGGCCTGTTATAGCACCTAGATTTGTTGGAAGGTCTCATTAGACAAAAAAGTTAGAAATAAACAATTCTCATTTATTTCCAAACAGAATTAGATGGGTTTTTACCCATATACCTAAATTGCCATGACATTATAATGGATCATGTTCTACATATGTGACATAAAAATAATAAAAACTTTTATTCATTCACCATTAATTTATTACCTTCAATGATGTTTTCACTATAAAAAATCTATTTATGCATTATCATTTTTAGTGAATTAATGGAATTTGTTTTTCATAATATTTACCTTGTGATAATTTTTATTCCTTCTTGTATTTACTTAACCTATTATTGTTTCATATAACCCTTATTGAGATTTTTTAGCTCACCCTTTCATTATTTTCTTCCCCATGTTTTGATGATTAATTTGTTGAATAAGAGAAAATAAGTAGTTTGTTTTCTTCTGTTGTGTTCTATCTTTAATTACTAATATAATATGGGATCCAAGTGTATATTTAGTTTCATTAATACTGCTATACTAATCTATACTTGGTGATGGGATCTCTTTTATATATGAAATTTCAATATAAAAACCACTGACTCTAGGATAAAGGGGTATGGGTTAATACAGTTGATATCATAGTATGTTTAGTGTAAAATAAGGGAACGAGATATTGAAAATATATTTTAGGTGACATAACCCGGAGATTTTCTTTATGTGTATGCATGGAATAAAATCATAGTCTTTTGTAAAGGGAGATATTATGTGGGTCTTCCTAGAAATACATCTATTTTTGGATACTACAAGAAGATATGGATCTGGAAAAGAAGATTCTAAGGGAAACAACTCAGACAAGGTGCATCAGGCCTGACTCGGAAAAACCTAGAACATGAAAATGGGCCTTACTACACACTTGGTTTGACACTCCCGAGGGATAATATTATGATAATACAAATAATATTTACAAACAATTATGGAGGAAATAAAATAAAATATCTCCCCTGTGAAACCATGTATAATATTGTAAAATAAGAAAAACATAGATTTTTTATTTATGTTATGTGTTTTTCTAGTTCCAAATTATGAATAACCTAATTTAATGTATTTCATTGTTTAGAAAGGGTTTCTAAAGGAAGGAATGGGATAAATAACCATAAAAAGTTTAGGGATTTCCACTCTGATAAAGTCATCATGATTAGTGTTGGAGATAATCAGATCATAACCATATTAGGATAGCTTAATCGGGTTATGATGAATTACCATAATGCACCAATATTAGATCGTTTCATATGCTAGAGGCCCCCATATTTTAGGGGGACTACTAATGTAGTGGTAGATGAGTAGTCGATCAATACCCTTGAAGATATATTTCTATAATTGGGATGAAATTAAAATGAAAAAGGTTTTACTAGAAATATATTTCCTCAAAGTCATTGTTAATCAATAGTTGCTATAATTATAATGAGGATGATGAAATAGAAGGCATGGAATTGGTAAATTTTATTTAACCATTACTTGAAAGATTCATACCTCTTGAGGAATGAACTAAAATTAAGAAAAAATTACATATCATAAGGAAAATAGAATAGAGTGTTACAAAGTATGAGTTTACCTTCACATGACTAGCCAGATATGTCATATATTAAAAACGTGATTTCAAGAAAAGATTGATCATTTCATTAATGGTATTAAACAATGTATATGAAGGGAACTGGCTTCTTAAAAATTTTCATCATATGATTAAATAGTCTTCAGTTTCATTAAAATAGATATGGAGTATTTTTTATATTATATGTTCAATGGAAATAAATAGAATAAGTGGTATTATAAAAACAATAGAAAGGGTGAAGCATCAATGAAGAAGGGAATGAATAGATCTAGATTATGTGGAAATTGGGTAAAGAATTATCCTAGGAAATGATTAAAATCCATGGGATTGTTCTATAAGAATATATAAAATGGTCATAAATCTTATGACTGTAGTAAGAAGAAACAAATAAATAATGTTCAACACATAAAATATAATGAAATAGGGAATTATTCATGTAATTTTCCCATGCATCCGTGGAATCTACCATAGATGAAGCCATGGGGAGACGACCAAGAATATGTGCTCACTATAACTGATGTAGATGTACCCAATGATTTTGTGGTAGGTACATTAATCAAATATTCAAACATAGAAAATCCATTATTTCATTCAAAATAATTGAATTATTTTATAGCTACCTAGTTTTATAAGAAATTTATACATTACCCTTTTGATTTAATAAGGGTATTATTAGTCAAAAACATATATGGGAAGTATCATTGAAACAAAAATGTTTCGGTAAATCCACTTTATTACACATAAGCATTCTTTAGTTTCTAACATCATCATAATACATATGGTTGAATAAGAAATAATCATCGGTATTTAATAGATATTAAAATATTATTTAAAAAATTATTATAAGGAGAAGAAAATTATGATTTGTGAGGAAGATATAGAATCCATTATCATTAGAGATGATACATAATCATTTTATTCTTATCTAGATCCACCCCTAGTAACTCAACCTAATTAAATTCATAGGAAGGAACATAAAACAACATCTATGGATGAGGAATTTCTTCTTCAAATTGAGAATATACCAATTGCATGGGAATACATTGATTTTTTCCAAAGGATTTACCAGGACACCCCCCAGATAATGAATTAGATTTTTCCATGATTTAATTCCTAAACTAAAAACCAATATCAAATTATCAATATAGAATTGATACTATAGAATTATTTGAGGTTAATAAATGACTATAGGAGTTCAGTAATAAGGGTTTAATTTTTTTTGTTTCTCCATGGGTATCCTATTTTCTATTTGTTAAGATGAAATATGGATCCTTGAGGCTACTCATTGACATTAGATAAATTGTTTCAATTGAAATAAAGAATAGCTATCCTCTACCTATAATTGATTATTTACGTAATCAAGTTCATAGATATCAATATTTTTATAAGATTTAACTTCATTATGGATTACATATATTTCATGTCAAGAAGGAATATATTCTAAATACATCATTTCAAACAAGGTATAGACATTACGAGTTCAAAATAATGCTATTTGGAATGACTAATGAAACTGCTATTTTCATAGACATAATAAACATAGTATTCATGTAATATCATGATAATTTTTTATGGTATTTATTGATGATATCATAGTGTACTCAAATAGTTGTGTAAACTATGAGAACCACATTTGGTTTGTTCTAAAGAATATTAGATAAAAATTATTACATTGAATTTTTATAATATGTAAATTAAGTATTTAAAAAGATTATTTTCTTGCTGATATTATATATAATGATAAATATTATTTGATCTTGTGAAGAAAAACTCAATCCAATAATGGCCTACTCCAACGAACGTAACTGGGGTTGGTAGTTTTATTGGTTTAGTAGATTACAATAGAAATTTGTTTCATACATTTTCCTCATTGGATAACCCATTTACTAAGATCACATGTAAAGGGGTTTTTGTTCATGTTGACAAAAAAAGTGTAGAATGTTCTAATGAATTGGAGAGAAGATTGTTCAATGCTCCAATTTTTACTCTTCATCAGGAAATGATGGGTTTTCAATATACAGTGATGCATCAAAGAAGGGAATTGGATATGTCCATATACAAAATAATAATGTTATTTCAAATGAATCATGGAATTCGAAGACTCATTAACAAAATTATCCAACTCATGACATTGGGTTAGAAATCGTAATCTTTTCTTTGAGGATATTGAGATTTTAAATCTATGGTGAGAGATGTGGGATATATACAGATCACAATATATTCAAATGCATCCTTACATAGCAGTAACTCAATGTGAGGAAAAGGAGATGGTTCAATTTAATCAAATATTATGAGTTGTAAATACACTACCACCCAGGAAATCCAAGAGAATGTAGAATATGAATTTATTATGAAATATCATGGACTTATGACCCAAATTAGGATTGATAGAGATCCTCTATTCTGAGATTTTGTAGAAATGGATATGGTAATTGTTATGAAAAAGTAAATAATCTGCCATTTTTAAATGATTTCTAAACAATATTCACTGGAGAAGATATACATTTCTCAATATAATGAAGTGAGTATTCAAAAAAATATTGAAGTTGTTAAGGGTGGAAGATTGGTGGTCTTCATGTAAGAGGATAATGTTATGAAATTTTAAAAAATGTTTTGTGTTCCATTGATACCTGAGCTAAAACACAGAACTATTAGATGATGTTCATAGCTCAAACTTCTACATACACCATGGTAGTACCAATACATATTTATTTTTAAAGGAATATTTTTTAGATAACATGAAATGGGAAATTGTTGCCTATGTGTCATGGTGTCCAGTTTTTCAAAAAGTGAAAACTGAGAGACATCATCCTATAGGATTTATAAAACCTATACCTATTATTACGTGGAAATGGGATGAAATTACAATTGAATTTATCACAAAAATACTAATGATGCCTCAAATGAATGATATAATATGGGTTTCTAGTTAATTTAACAAATATGCACATTTCCTATTTTTAAGATAATAATTTTCAATAAAGTTCATAGAAATATTATATATTAAATATGTTTTAAGAACTCATGGTTCAATACTATCGATTGTGTCTGGTTGAGTTACCAATTTAACATAAAAATTATAGATGATCATTAAGATGGATCTGGATATTGAGCTTCATTCGAGTACTTCTTATCACCCTCAAACCAATGGATATTATAAAAGTACTATTCAAACATTATAATACATGTTGAGATCTTTCTCACTTGACATTCAAGGAATGTGGGATCAGGATTTACCTTTAGTAGAATTTTCTTACAATTATAGTTTCCATTCTAGAATTTAAATGGAAGCATATGAAGAAATTTATAGAAATGGATGCAATACTCCTCACTGTTGGGATGAAGTTAGTTAGTGGAAACATATAGGCCTAGAACAAATTTATGAGACAACAAAAAAGGTAATGACTATTCAAGCTCATATCAAAGCTGGTCAAAGTTGGAAAACATATTCAAGCCAATAATAGGAGAGTATATTATAAATTTCATGTGGGGGATCATGTATTTATAAAAATACCACCATTGAAGGGTTTCATTAAGATTGGTATGAAATTAAAACTGATCCATATATAAATTGAACTATTTGAAATTCTGGAAAAAACTGTGGTTGTACATTAGCGATTAACAATTAGACCAAGTATCTCCCAAGTTCTTGATGTGTTCCACATATCATTATAAAGGAATTAAATACCTAACACAGTATAAGTACTCATATATGAATAAATGGAACTATAAATATATTTTTCATACTATGAATAGCCTTTAAAGATTCGTTAAAAAACATAGTATGTATGGAGAAATCGGACGACTAGACTGGTAAAGGTTCTTTAGAGAGACCATAAATTGGGAGAAGAAATGTGGGAACCAGAATATGATATAGAGAAGAACCAGCCATATCTGTTTAGAATGATATATTCCTGAAAAATATCATTTAAAAAAAATTCAAAGGAGGTAAAAATATAACACCCAAAGATTTTATGTTTGTATCGTCTTTCATAAATTTCATTTCATTTGCATAATATAGAGGTTAAATTAATAGTAAAATACTATTAAAGAGTTACATGATCATTGGAATAGTATATTTCAAATCAAGAATAGTAATGTGACCCCTATAATAGTAACCTTAAATAAGAAAGAATAACTAAAATGTATTCATACTATAAATGGTAATATGATATAATTATTCCATAATATAAGTAAATAATTTTTTTAGAAATTATAAATTGAGTGTTGGAATTTTTATAAAAAATAAATTTTTATTTTAATATTTATAATTAAAATAACTATTTAAATGATATTTACTTGCATAAAATTTATTCAAAAAGTAATTTTTTCTTATCTAATGATTATAAGATAATTTTATGAGTCATTAATTAATTTTTAAATGTGTTATAAGATCTATTATAATTTTCAAATTGGTATTTCCCAAGTAAATGATGAGTTTAATTAGAATTTAAATTTATCATATTTGGAAAAAAAATTATAAAATGGAAATCATTTTTTAATTCTACACATTAAAAACCGGTTAGGTGGATTTTTTTTCTAAAATAGATTAATATATGGTGATTAGTAAAATATTGTAATTTGTGATATATATAGATTATAAGATAAATAAACTATTCTGTGAGTCATAGATGATGTAAGAAACATAATCTAGGACTATCATAATATAATAACTATATTTAACAATTTAATCATCACTACTTATTATCTTCTTCCAAAATAATAAAATATTGAATAAAATAATCCAAAAACACCTCTCTCATCCATTATAAATACAAACCCTAGACACGAATTCTCCCCACACCACTTTTGCCTTGAATATTTTCCAATTTCTACACAATACACTTCAAAACCTCTTCCCTATTTTTATGAGTTTTTGGTCTTAACAAAAGACCAAAACCAATTTCCCTATATAGTTTCTCATGGAGATGAATCCAGTAGCTAAAAATCTATCTCCTTTTTTATTTTCATTTCAATTTCATTTATTTTATTATAGTAACTTGAAAACTTCTATAAAAACATTAATAATAACTATAAAATATTATATATATACTATAATTATATTATTTAAATTAAAAATCCTCTATGAATTCTCTTTTACTCTATCATTTTATTTTAAAATGAATATATCGTCATTGACGTACCAATTTACCATCTTCATAGACGACATGTTTTCATTTTTCAATTCCAACATCATGTTTTTTTCATCAAACAATTTATATAGATAAATAGAAATTAATATATTTTATATATATTATTTTAGTTTCTAGAACCTTTATATATACATAATATGAATTTATGAAACAAAACATGTTTTTGATGATAACAAATTGACAAAATAATCTAAAAGATTATCACTAACATTTTATCTAATGATCCTTAATAATACCATATAACCAAAGAAAATATATGACCATTTAATATTATTTATGTTGATTAATTAAATATATTTAAATTATGTACTATTATTAGGATATTACAAGATTTTACATTCATGTATATAGTTAAATTTATCATTAAAACCAAGGAAATAGATGTTCTTGAACAATAAAATTGTATATCCCTACTCATCCATAATTCCACAAATAAACATATTAGAATTATAATAAATAAAATAAATTTAGATATGGGTATGAATTAATTAATTGATGGATTTAATCTGATTATAAATGACATAAAGATCAATCACATAACACATTCATATGTAAGGTAAGGGATTTTCTCTGAACATCCACATTTTTGTCAGATTATGATTTCTCTCTCTTTACCATAATATAATTACTAATTTTTTTTTACTTTTCCTAAATTATGTGATTGTGTTCCAAAAATATTTTACTATCTAAATTATTCTTTCATTTATGGGATATACATGTTTTATAATGATACATTTCAATTATTCCTGATATGCGGGTCCAATTAATGTAAATTTTCCAATTTCTTACCCATTTTCTAGTAGTTTCAATATTTTATTTTAAGCTACATATATTTTTATAAAACCATTAATTTTATCATGAAATAAAATATTTGTCATTTTATGGTGGTATACAAACAATAATTTCGTTTTTTCATTTCAATGAAACATAAATATTTTCATTAAACCGCACTAAAAAGGCTTACCTATAATTTTTAATAAACACTAATATTACATGTTTTCACTTTTTTGGACCGAATTTATAATGATCTATGTCTATTTTTCATTATTAATGCAAAAATTGATTTCAATAAATTATTTAATGGACACGGTTATGGTAATCCTTTTGGTTATTCCCTTTATCACTTATTCTATGTGTGTGGTGTATGTATTCTTCTCTTTCAACTGTGATTATCATTAAATAAATATTTCATTAAATATAAATATTTAATATATCATGTATATTATTATTTTCTTATACATGTACCATTTTCACATATGGGATTTCAATGAATGATTTTTTATTTTTGGAAATATAGATGAATCATTTCCTCTACTAAATACATATATTTTGATAACTCATATTATTAATGAATTAGATCTATATACGAAGAATAATTTGGACTTGCAGTGATGGGTGGGGCATGTTATAGCACCCTGATGCATCAATAACTCTCTTAAGAAAAAATATATGGTGAAAAAAACCTTCATGTTTGTTTTTAATTATAATCATATATGTTTTTACCAACAAACTTAAACCTCTTGAAGGAATAATTGTTCATGTGTCAGATACATGAAATCCAAATAATAAGAATTTTTCTTCATTCAGCATACTGTTATTACTCTCCATGATGTATTCACTATGAATAAATCTATGGATTCATTATCATTCATAGTGTATTTTTCACATTCATTTTTAGATTATATAACATACCATAATTTCTATGAATTATTGAATTTAATTTACTTATTTTTGTTTCCAATAACCCTTACTGAGCGTTTGAGCTTGCCCTTCCATTATTTCCTTCCCCATGTCGCGATGATGAAATATTTTAATAAGTTACTAGTGAATGTTTATTTTATTTTGTTATATTATATGTAAAATTACCAATTTAATAAGGGAAACATGTATATATCTCATTTCTTTGTGACTACTTAATTGAATAATCCATGGTGATGTGATCTCTTGTATTTATGCCATTGTAATAAAATGACCATCGACTCTAGGCTATTGGGTTCGGGGGTGTTACAATATCAAAATTGAAAAATAATTTGGTTAAAATTACCTAAAATGTATTAATAAATATATAATTTAATAATTTTACATCTAATAAAATTTAAAATAAATATAACCATATAAAATTTTTAAATGAAAAAACAGTTTTCAATAAAATGAGTATCATTCTCTATTCACAAAAAAAATAATCATTTCAGAAAAATCCAACAAGAATTGCCCTAATATATTTTTTGGATGTATATTTAATAAATGATTATTTATTCTTAAATTATATTTTATAAAATTTTTCAAAACATATTTTAATATTTTACCACAAAATAAATTAAATACATTTTTAACAAAAATATAATTTTCAATACATATAAATAATTTATCTAAAGTTAATTATTTTTATGAATATGTTCTGTTATTATAAAATAATTATAATATATATTTGAATTTTTTTTTATACCAATTCATGCCAGCATGTTTAACAACTAGGTAATAACATTCGTGTTTCAATAATATTGTTAATAGTTTATCAATATTTATTAAAAAATGGTTTTTTGTGTAACAAAAAATATCAATGAAATTTAATTCACTAAAAATGGATTCATAAAATCATTGGGTTTAAAATATTATCTCATATTTTTTAAAAATATTTGAATGAGGTAAAAAATCAAATTAAATGGAATAATATGTTAAGGATGTTACCTCTTCTCCAAAAAACTTCTTTACATTAAAACAAAAATTCATTATATGATGTATTTATGATTAAAAAATGGAATATTGGTTGATGCGGTGAAATTAAGAATGTGATTTTTGTAGGTATTTTCAAAACCAATTTCTTTTGGAAGTGTAAAAATGAGAGGACAGTGGGTGGCCTTTTATATGTGTAGGAGAGGATGCGCTTGGAATTTTATAAAAATGAAGGACACAAATGATTTCCACACGAAACATCGATCTAGAATGGATCATTTTATAACCTCATAATATATATGCTCAAAATATGACAATAAAATAGGAAGTATACGTTTTTGGTTCATTTTTTACCGTTATATTTTTAGTTTAACTCTAGTAAACCCATTTTCCCCTTTAACCACTATAATTAGTCTTCACTATATTCACTATTAATTATGATAAATATTTTTTTGAATAAATTATTACATATAAATTATTATGATAAAAAAATTGTAATCAATTTTTAATGTTTCAAATCATATAAGTGTAAGAATTCAATTTAAAATTAATCTCCCTAAAGTGTGGAAAGAAATAATTACCATGAAATTCATTTTTCAAGCTTAAGATGATCTTATAATTACTATATCATAGTTAAAACTAATTAACTATATTTAAAAATAATATTTATAGGTCTATAACATATATATTTAAATTAAATCATTCCTTTTAAAGTGATATTTTATTTAATTTATATAAATGGACATTAATTTCAAACATTAATATAGTTTCAAGAAAAAAACTAGTTCTAATCCAAAGAATAATTTTTTACTAAAATACAGTATAATGAATATTTAAATGAAATTAATTATATTTCATATAACTATATGTTATATATTTAATTTTTAAATCAAATTAATAGAATTATTGGTCTTAATTTATTAAAAAAAGAATTTTAAAAAAACTATATTCCAATATTCATTGATGAATTGATATTTTCTACAAAAAATCAACATTTTACCCTCATTTAATATCAATATGATTATTTCAATAATTAATATGGTTTTATTTAAAAAATTCTACAAGTGGAAAAAAATAATTATTTGATTTTCTCACATAAAGTAGTAAAATCATTGTTTGAATAAAAATTTATTTTCTATGAACGAAATAAATTTTCATAAAGTTGAATAATTATTAAATAATAATTTTTAAATAAATGTATATTTTGTATAACCATTATATACAATTAATAAAATTAATATTATTCTTACCCTGAAATTTAATGGCTAGGTTGTAATATTTATTTATAAATAATGAGATTTCAAGGTTTATTTGGGCTCGGTGTTTCGTGTCGTACATGTTATCGAACATAATTTTTTTATATTTAACTCTTAGGGAATTACATCATATTTGATAGAAGGATATAACCATAAAAACATATCTAATATCCTTTACATAATATAACTTAAATTCTATGGGAAACCTCAATATAGAAAACAATAGATACTTCTCCATGAAATCATGACTGTCTACAGATATTTCTGCTTTTTAATCACCTTTAATTTAAAAAAAATTATGTTGTTTCAATCTAATTTACCAATAAAATGTATATCTTACACACATATCAAAGAAAAAAATAAAAAATTTGTAGTTAAATGATTAAAAATACCCTTTTATCTTATAATTATTATGATACAATATCGTCCCATTATAAACATGTTATATATATTAAAAAAATGATAAATTATTGTATTGGAGTACCACAATCATTAATATTTCAATGCTATCCAAAAATTCTAGATTTAAAAAAATAAATTATTCATAAAATAGTATGGTATATATTCATCTTTATCGAATCTCCACACCATAAATGGATACACTAAACTTTTATTCTTTATGGTATTAAAAACACAATATCAATTGAATCTACTCTTGTATCCTAGAAGAAACAACCCCATCAACCTTCACCATTGCTTAGTTTTCTTCAATTACCTATTTGTTTGTTAAAATCAATAATAAAAGGGAATAAGCAGGGTTTATTAATTTCATTAATATGATTATAAAGGTCAATATAAGTCTCTTAACTAGTGTCTTATATTCATTGCACATTATCTATTTAAGGGTCTCTTCATGCCACCTCATTTAATTTTTCATTTTTTTCCTCTTAAGTAAGAATTACTTTGTCATTATTTTGAATTGTTTTATTATGTGATAGCACATTCTCATCATGATCCCAAAAGGGACATTACCATTTTGATTATTGATTCTTCTTTTTTAGAACAGTAACCTTATATTGGAGTATTAATGAACAATTTTTTTACATTTTTTCCGCTTACATTGTTCACCAAGAAAGTATCTATTCATATGATACTTTTTTGTATCCACGTATCATAAGATCTATTCTATCTTTAATTATTAGGTTTCATCTTCATCCTTCTATATTTATTATCCCTGAAAGATTTTATATTTTATCTAAGAAAAAATTTCATGATCTTTTCATCATGGTGGTCTTGTTCATCACATCTTCTCATGGTTTCGTCCATTTTATCAGAAATTTTTAATTGACTGACATGTTGCCTTATCATAAATAAACATTTTCATCTATAGTGTAATCATCTTTCTAACTAAAATTTAATTTATTATTAACTCTATTTAACTCCCATGAATCATGAAATTCTCTTATCAATTACATCTTGTTTTAATTGATATTTGATTTGTGTTTATAGCCTCCACAACACTAGCATTTTCTCTTAAAAAATAATCTTATATTATTATACGATTAGTATTGAAAATATACTTGTTTTCAAGATACATAACAGCTTTTATTTTCCACTTTCATAGTTATTTTCAATTTCTCAATGTATTTTTAAAAATAGTTATTAAAATAACTCATTTTTTATTATTTTATTTATCCCAAGTATCTAAATATTTAGTTTCAATGATTATATAACTGGATAAAATAGAGTCATTATCACTTGACCAAATATAACCAGTGTTTGCCTCTTTCCTTAATATAGATTTATTGATCGCTCTAGTTGATTCATCGTGATCATCAAATTATTTTTCATATAATTTTCTAATGATATTCCTGGTCTTCATTACATTAAGACACATAGATTATGAATGTTCAATCTCTTCTTCTTTAGTATCTTTGTTTCCACTAATCTACACTAAGATATTGTATTATTTTATAACAATAACCTTTGAATTCATTTCTATTTATTGATAAATCTCTCTTTATCATATTCATTTATATTATATTTTGATCCATCTTATATATCTTGTAGATATTATATTTTTTCCATAGATAGGATACATATTTAAATCTAAATATATACTAAATATTTAATTATTCATTCTCCTCATTAGATCACGATGAGTCTTAATTTATTTTAACCTAGGTAATTTTGCTTCTTAGATTTTGTGATATTCAGTCATAATTTAACTCACTATAGGATGGTGAGTCTCTATTTTCATCTCTATGCATAGTATTCCCCCAATATTTTATTGATGAGTTTTTCATTCTTCTACAATAATTTTTTTTTTGATTTTTTATATCATCCCCTAAGGAAGACTTCTTACTCTTAATCACTATCAGGTTCATAAAATTCCTTCTATATTAATTATATTGATATTTATCTAATGTGACTATAATTAAAGTACTTCCAAGGAAGCATACTATTTCATTTTCCTCTCTCAATACTATTATTATATATGATAAAGGTTATAAAATTCCCATGATCCTATATTCTTTTATCTAAATATTAAAAAAATAAATCAGATTGAACCTTCTAATCCTGATGATTTTTTTTCACTCATGGATTTTAATATAATCTACTTATTCTATTTCATTTAGAATACAGTTTATATACATATTTCATAGTTATTAAGTATAATTTTTATATTGTTAAGGTATAAATCTAAAATATTCTTTATAGATAAATTATTATTGTTGAATCTATTTGAAAAGTTCCTCA
This sequence comes from Viscum album, assembly GCA_963277665.1. NCBI lineage: Eukaryota > Viridiplantae > Streptophyta > Magnoliopsida > Santalales > Viscaceae > Viscum > Viscum album. Next base: position 2,063,939,144 of record OY728121.1, read on the forward strand.
TTAATCTCTTTAAAGAGTTTTAATATTAAATATTATACCTAAACCCTCTAATATGACTAAAATTATCATTAAACCTAGTAAAATAGTCATAAAATCCCTTATAAACATCTAAATAGATGTCTTCAAACTTATCAATCCAAATATGATGGTTGGCCTCTTTAATCGTCTTGTTTCCATTATACTCATTTTCCAGCTTCTCCCACACCCCATTGATGTTTTTCAGTCCTATTATCTGGGAGTACACTTTATAAAATACAGATAATATGATAGAATTTCTTGTATTCACATCCATTTTATTATTCCTCTTGTTAATATAAATCATCGTAATATCTAATCCATGTATAATAAATCTCTCTTTTATAACATCATTCATTTTTAAAACTTCTAATAGAAAATATTGTATATTTAATTATTCAATATATGAAAATTGTTTCTATCAATGATAGGTACTCAATTTCTTTTGATATGAATCATAATCCACAGGATTTCCATTATTTCTTTTATAGGAAACCTAAATAACTCTGATATAACATGTTGTTCCCTGGTCTAGTGAGGTCACTGATTTTGTATGTGGTTAATTAGTTATCCTATTTATTTTATGAATATTTCTGTTTTAATTCAACATCATTGAATGCCTAATGCTTAATCCTATCTATCTTATTTTCTCATCCTTACTCGATTGATAGAGTAAATAATTGTAGGACCAAGTTAAATTAAGAAAAATATTTCCTGAAAGAATAGTCCTTTATATAATATAGTTGAGTTATGAGACTCTATTTCTCTACTAAGAATAAATAATATAATAGGCACATATTTTCTCATGATAATTATTTTAGGAAATATCCTAAAATTTTCAATCCCAATTGATTATAACAACTATCTCATAATGGGTTCTTTAAACAGGATCCCACCAATTGAAATTATCTCCAAAAAAGCTTCTTACCACCTCCAAATGGGATATTTAATCTATAATTTGAATGTTCAATAACGATTCCTCTAATAATAACCTATGTATAGATATTTGACTCTCTATATCTGCGGATACAATGGGGGTCATCCTTATTCCCCTTCACATATTTTCATCCTAGACTTCCAAAATACTTCTCACTCTTTCTCATTAGTTATGATTGTAATAAAATCCTTTAGGAACTGTAAGAGTCTAGATTCTCACTTTCTACATGGATTCAACACTTCTACATCAGTTTTATTTTTCTCCTTATTCATTATTAACACACTTGTGTACTCCTATATATGTAAGCTCATTCTCATCCCATGTGTTTATCATCACCATAAAATAGTACTTCATGAATCACAATTTAAATAAACATATTTTAGTCTTCTATTGTATATATATATATATATATTATTTAATCTATATTATTTTCATATGTTTTTGGAATTCTAATGATCTTTAGCATTAAAATATTATATCATTAAAACTCTATTAAAATGTCTCAAAATTTCTAATAATTTCATCATTAAAACATGGAATGCTTCCATTATCTCTAATATTTTAGAAATTACAAAAAATTAATTTCCAATGAAATATGTTGAACATAATCCCTTTTTTATATCCCTTAATGTATGCAATAAAGAATAAACTATGATTGGGAACTTCCATATCGTATATAGCACTCATACCATCTCTTTTATGAATATATTTTCACATTATCAACCATGATATTTCAATCATATGAATATATATAATAATATAATAATTTAGTTAAATTTTATTTATAATAAATTCATACTAAAAATTGTGGAGTTCATTTATACAATAATATCCGTTTTTTACTAAGTAACTAACTTAACCAAAGTTCACTTTCAGAAATGCAGAATGGGAGATTAATCATCAGAACTCTATATGCACACATCTGAAAACCCATTTCATTGATTTTAAATTTATCTAACTCATCTAAAGACTATCCTGACTCTTATGAAGTCATATTTACTCTCTAAATAATCATAATATATGTTTAAAGACCCAATTTACTCACATGGAGTTGGGATTCACTCATCTGAACCCTATATTAACTCATCTGATGATATTGATAACTCTTTGAAACCCAATAAATCAACAAATTTATCTTCTACTCAAATTCACAAACTCCTAAATTAAATGAAAAAAAATCCATCCATCAATGGGATTACTCAATCTTAATGTAAAATCCCAAAACATCCTTCAAATGATTATCCTTTAATTCATAGATATTATAACATTCTTTTATATCTAACTTATCATGAATGGCATCCAATGTAAACTTTCCTATTAGCTGGTAGATTTCTAATTATGTAAAATATTAAAGAATTTACTTGTCATAAAAATGAATCGCAACTCATCAATCATCGAATTATAAATGTTTCCTGAATACGTATTCACATTCTCATCAGGAAGATGTAAAATCACTAACTCATCATTCCAATATATTTATGAGTCATCAGAAATATTTAATGGTCACAACATTAGAAAAATTTTATTTTTCAAATCAATATCTGAATACCTTCATCATTACTAACATACTTCTACTACACATATTAATAAACATTTCTTATTTCCATAACATAGAATAAATTCATGGTAACTTGATGTGGTGATCATGGCTCAGATAGAGGTTTCGAATGGGTTTCCTATTTGAGTTCTTTCTGGTACTCTAGGATATTCATTTCTGGTAGTATCATCATCATTAATATTTTAAATTATTTATTTTTTACACATAATAATTCTCATATTATGTTTTATTTTTATGATTATCATTTCTATGGTTTTACAATTTCTTATTCTAGTGTTATGTTTTGATGAATTTCATTTCAAGGAAGTTTTTTTTTATTGGAATTTTTTTATAATGTAAGTGAACCTTATGAAATAATTTTGAGATGGAGTTATTCAGTTGTTTTATTATATTTAGTGTGTGAAGTCATCCACACAAGGCTTATTTATGTCTTTATAATTCTGCATATAGATATCGTGAATGTTCTTTGAGAATTTGAGGGGTATATATCGGATGAAATAAATGTTTTACATGAGCTTGATTGTTACAATATATGAAAAATTACCATATTCATCTACCAGCTCATAAATATAGATATAATTATAAATAATAATTTTATAGAATTTTTAATGACATCGAAAAAATATCTTAATTTCCACTATGTCGAGGATTTTTCATGACTATAAGATAACAGTCCCATATATTAGAGGCTAAAGACTAGGGAATATAGTCAATGAGTAGTATTTTAGAGAATATTATCTCTATATCACAACTAATGATAATAAATAATAACAAATCTTATCAAAATATAAAAAATAATTAGAAAACGAATTTATATAATTAAATCCAAGCATCACATTGAAAAATAAACATAGCCCGTGGTATATCAAATGAATAATGTAGTCATAGACTAATACATATCATAAATAAACCAATTAGACAATTAAATATACACATTAAAAAATGAAAATAAAATTCAAATGTGGCCCCAAATACAACCAATATACTAACTAATGAACCAAATATTAATTGAATATTTTGTTGATATAAATTATATAGTTTATCAATATTGATTAAAATTTTCTATTTATTGAATAATTGATCATTCAACATCAATTATAAAAATTAAATCAGAATTCTAGTCTTAAATGTTAAATTTACCATAAATTATTTATAAAAAATAGGATTTTTTTATATAAAATTTCATGAAATTATTTTTCATTTATTGGGATTTAATTTTCACATGAACCTTTGTTACTGGATATTAAATTTTTTCTGGGAGAATACTACTAGAATTCAATGATGGATTGGACTCCCTGACTTGGATATCATTTCACTATTTTGGATATAACTTCTATATTTAACATTTTTTTGGAATAAAACTTAAAAATATATGTAAGACTAAAATTGGAGAAAATATTTCGTCTAAAATGATTTCTTGTTCAGGAGCGAAGAGGATCAACTAATCAGAAAATTTTGAAGTAAATAATTTTCACAAATTATTTCATCCAAAATTGTAACACTAGAATCCCATATACTCTATAAATTCATATTTTTCACCTTAGGATGTAGTTGGAAGTGCATTACTATATTTTTGGTAATGGTGAATTTTTTTCTCTCTATTCATTTCAAAGAATTTGATAAAGTATTTCTATTATTTTAATGATAAATTATAAAATTTATTCTTCTTATTCTTCTCAATATATCATTAATTTATTATAATAATATTATAATTTTTTCTTACATTTATTTTTTATATTGATTTTTTTCTTTAATTTAATTTATATTTTTTTCAAGAAATTATGATTAGGGAAATGATTGGGTTATACCCTTTCTATAACCTTATATATGATAGTAATTTCTATAATGGTTACTCCATATAAGGAAGATTAACTATCCTTGGTAATTAATAAAAAAATAGAAACATTTTAAAAATAATTATTATTTTTATATAATTAATATTAATTTGATCAATTAATTTTGTTTTAAATTTATAAAACAATAAATTTATAATTTTTTCATGTGGAAGATCAATTCTCTTCAAATTATTGGAGCATAAACATAATATCCAAAAAAACCATATATGATTGTTTTTTTAATTTATATGTTATATATAATATCAGTACATCATAATTTTAATTTTAGATAATCCCCATAATTTTACATTTATAATTACAACTCCTAGGAATAGAAATTAATGTAGTGTTCAATGATTACATGTTATATAGATATCCAATGTTTTAATTCATTTCATATTTATGGTTAAGTTAATTACCATAGGTTTTGGGTGAAAAATATTTGGGGTTCATATTTATGTGGATTTAAATTTGATAGATAATGACTAATTGATATATATATATATATAGAGATTTATATTTATTACTCTTTTTTAATTAATTTTCTAAATAATTATTCTCATTATATACTTCTTAATCTATAAACATCAGTCAAATACTCAATCCCTGTTAGACATTGTTTTATATTAATGTTATATTAATAGATATTATGAATTCTTTCACTCAATTACACCTAAATAAAATAACCAATTCTAGGAATTGATAAACACATAGGCAAAAAAATAAATCATTTGAGAGTGCCCAGGATAACACTTTTCAAATCGGTAAAATTTCCATGGTGGAAAATGTTTTCTTCTACTAATCAGTGCTATTATTTTGAAATTCATTCTCTTAATAAATTATTTTTCATTATTCATTCCCCTCTCTCTATTTTTTATTCTTTTGACCATAAATCGCATCTTCTTCTCTGGATATTATGGTATAATTTATTATTTTTTCTTCTTCTAAGGATTATGACATTATCTCATCATAGGGATATCTATAATCTAAAACATGAGATTAAACAAAACCTTAGGGACTGAATCAGAAAATATCATCCTATAATAGTAATATACATTCCCCCAGTTATAAAATTCCTCCATTTTGGTAACATTTAAAATGTAATCTCATCTAAATAAAATCAAAAAACAAATAAACTTGTTTCTAGTAATAGTAATGAATTTTATAAACCATTAAATAATTTGTTACACCAACCATAAATTATCAACAATAGTATATTATATACATACATGTAGAATTTTTATTTTAAATAAAACTATTCTGATAACTTCTATTTCAAAATTTCATAGACACTTTTAAGAAGGCTAAAAAAATATAATAAATAATACAATGTAGCTCTCTCATCCAAAAATCTAAGGAATGCATCTGAATAATAAAATTAAACATTATGAATTACAATTTTATCTATATAGAGATAAAAAATGTTTTATTACACAATGTAATTTCACTGATTACTAAATATTTTATTTTATATATTTTTTATTTGATTGGATGATAGTCGTTTTAAATGAGTTCTCAATGATCAAGAAATAATTTGAATAATTATTGTTTGAGTACTAGAAGAGGATCTGGAAAAAATATATATACCTAGCCCAATCACCAAATTAGTGAAAAACGTCTTCATACATTACTTATATAATGGTTTGAAACCTATGGAGTTGTGTATAGTGGATGTCATAGCTAAAGGGTAATTGGTTGAAAAAAACCAACAATTACATGTACATTTATTAATAAGATGGAAAAAACATAATAATATAGTTCTCATGGTACACCGTCTGTGATGGTAGTATACCATGTATGTCCTTCAAGTATTTTAAATAATTTCATTCATAACTCATTTGAAAAATTGAATACTACGATTATAAATATTAAATTTTCTCCAAACAAATAAAATCCCAATCTTATGAGGTCGTGTGAATTTTCCATTGAATCGGACCAATAAATTTATTTACCCATAATCAAGAGAAAAATATGTTTTTTTCATAATAAGAAGACTATATTAGTAGAATAAATAAGTAACTACTTAGAGGAATTATGATCAATTAAAACAGATATATAATATTGGCTATGAAGATCATCCAAGATTCATTAATGGTGTATGGTAGAAATAATGGCCACATTTTAATCAATATATTCATAAGAATCCTACTTACTAACAGGGTTTTTGAAAACCTAATAAGTGGTTCAAAGTGCATGAATCAATAATACAGGAATATAAAAGTCCATCCCAACCAAAGGTAGATTCTAATAATTATGACCTTAAGAAACAAATGCTACATAATCATAAAAATGTGAAAAAGAATTTTTGAGTGGAATTAAGGGCGATGAAGATGTAAATGAGATATCTTTCCACTAATCCCGTTGAACAGGTAGTAAGAATTTTTTCCATATTCACTCTCAATTTACATTAATTACTAAGGGGAATTTAAGAGCCATATCATTGGGGAGTGGGAAGAAAATAATTCAAACATCAACTCTTACCTATCCACCATGATTCATTCAATCCACTATGAATACTCATTCAAGTATACTCCATGTGAAATAAATGGATAAATATAATGTTTGGTAGAGTATTGTTGTGGTACTTCCTAAACCTCTTCAATTTCCCAGTAATTTTATGATGATTAAAAAATTATTTAAGATACGGTGTCAAATGATGTTTTCGATGCATTAATGTTTCATAGATAAACATCTATCAACATGATGTAATTATAAAAATTATATGTTATTCCATATTCATGAAAAAATTGTGTACTAATATAATAGTTCTATGGATAAATTACTACATCAACCATAGGATGAATGTATCTAAACCCATCGTACCAATATAAGTGATGCCAAAAGATGTTCAAGGATACAGAACATTTACATCTCCATGAACTATAAGTGAGTTTCATATCACTAATTATTTATATGACTTTTATGATTATATTAAAGTCATGAAACACATTAGATTCTATACATAGTAGGATAACAGGATTAATTAGATGAATTTAGCGGTTTAATATGAAAATATGTACATGACATACTAATCAGGGTCCTTAATGGTGAACATGTTTGGGTGAGAAGTATAATTTTTCCTATTGACTTTAAAATTATAAATATGACCGATATTCATGTAATTTCTCATAATACAATATTTCATGTATGACCTTTCCACAGAACTTCTTAAACAATCATTAATATCTTTTAGGTTAAACATTCATAGGTGATCGGAGATGATATTGAATGGTTTAATATTTTAGACATAATGAAGTAACCATATAAAGAACTTTATTCTCTCTTCATCACCAATTCTAGATTATATTTTAATGATTCAATTAATATAAATGTTTAGTCATTTTTAAATAGGGATAATTCCATTATTATGGATATTTTTAGTATAGAATATAGTTTGATGTCTCAAAGTATCTGAAACCCCATTATTCATGATCGAAACTATCAAATTTAAATTATTATTTATTCTTATAATATGATTCTGAGATTTTAATTTCTAATTATTACACATATATATAATTTTAAAATGGATTTGATGCATTTATAATAGGTTTTTATTATGTATATTTAAATCCTTAATTCATCGTTCATGTATATTAGTTCAAATGATACTTCTATCATTTCAACTCCCATTGAATTTGAATCTAATGCCTTTTACCTAATTTTAAATATTTATAATTATTGAATAATGGAAAATTACCTACATTTATTTCTCATAATAACCTTATCGAATAGGTGATGGTTATCTATTCTGCCTATTTGAATTCTCTTCATGCGTCCATGTCTCTAAAAAATTTTCTAACTATTTTTAGGAGAAACTCCACTAAGCATGTGCCTTCAGTGGTCGTTAACTCTCTTTATTGGGTATGTGTTCTAGAAATTGTTTTAGCACTGATCCCAATTAATATTTAGATGACATTCATCCCCAAAAGCTCTTAACAAGTCTAAATTGGACTGTATATAAACAATAAAAAAATAATCATAAATAAAAAAACATCAAAAAAAAATAAATTGGACTGTATATAAATAAAAAAATCATAAATAAAAAAATATGAATATGGAAGAATTATTTAATACTAACCTAAAATTATTCCAACTTACATCAAATGATCATACCCTAGGCCAAAAAAAATAATATTAATAAAATAAAATAATTTACATTGATTTTATATAAGTATCCCCAAGACTCATCTCATTTAATTAATTAAAATCTGTCCTTGCTATCTTACTAGATCATGTATCTCTACACTTATTCTATAAAAGAATACTGGAATAGTGACGTCTTTTCAGGTACCATAGTGTTATGGCTTTCCAAAAAATGTGTTGGTTAAACTCAGTAGGGAACCACTAAGGGGTTATCATACATAATAAGTATGAATTTGTATTATTATGTGATATGGTTAGAATAAGTAATCAGTAACTAAAAAATCACACATTCTTAATCATTTTTTATCCCCATGTTCTGACACTACACCCTTTTGATGATTCCTACATTTTTTACTTCTATAGTGTCCCTATGCACATGTATCCACTTGGAGGAAATATACTCATACCTAAAACATAGGAAGCCTCCTAGTGATAATTTACTAATCCAATAAACCATCATCTACCTGGGGCCATAATATATCCAGAAACATCATCCTATATAAGTGTTATACCACTCGAGAACATGAAAATAGTAACCTATTCCTTCCTTAAAACCAAGAGAAATATCATACCCCTAAGGGTTTAATCCCCTACCTAGAACTAGATATCTTACACTCATTACCTATATGTTTATATCCCCACTATTGACTGGCCCCACAATCACATTTCACATAACCATATATATATAATACATAACGCATGGTATCATCCTATATAAAACATCATTTAGCCAACACCATTGGTGTTGGACTATAGAACCTTAGACATATCTGATATACCTGAGGGTGCAACCCCACCCTATAACCTCAAACAAATCCACATGGGTGTTATACTCTCCCAAACATATCACACATCTCCTAGGTAACCCTTTTAGGAGCACAACCAATCAATGTAACTATAATGATGTTATGATATCCCCGTTAATTACTGTTCTATCATGGCACTTCAGATCGAAATACAATCCTCCAAATATAGTTCCCCTCAAAGGATCACATAATACTATATTGTCCATTATGGATCCCCTACGTCATCCCATAGTTTGGAAAATAGAAAATGGTTACTTTATCTTAGTTATACTCTCTCAACCCATTCCTATCACTAATAGGTAATAGAACCCATTGGAATCACCATGATCATCATACGACATCACTAGCCTCATTGGATAATCCCTACTGGATCCCCTGTGGAGAGATGGAATAACACATGTCCCTCATTCCTAGTTTATTATAGGTTAGTAATCATACCCAAAACATGTCCAAAGATCAATAAAATCATACCAACCTAGGTTGTAACATATCAAGGGAATGAAACACTCACCCACCTCTCATAACAATTGTCTAGTTCCATTATGACATATATGGGAAATCCTCCCTATTCCACACTCTCTTCTGCATAGAGATGTCTAAGGCTCATATAATATGTTCACTATGTCATGATCACATCATTTAATTTACCACCCTCAATTTATCACATATTTTATAACTCACTTTCATAACATAATCCCAGACCATCAAAGGGTGAGGTAGAAAGCCAATGCACAAGGGTTAGTATTGGCCCTTGGAAAATGCATCCATGTACAAGAAGTTTATACTAACCGAATAATTTATTTTAAACAAAGGGTTCATATATCTTGCTATTTAGAATACATATAATGTGTATATATAAATAAAATGAATTTACTAATGGTTCATGTTCTAGGGACCACCTACCTTATTCCTGAATTAATATAATTTGAATCCAAGTATGGTCATTGCTACATAGGATCAAATAAGCTTCACATAAACTCCTAAGAACCAATATATATCGAAAAAATCCAATAATTTGTTATGAGAAATTTATAATTAATTATTCAAGTCAATAAAAAACATTTATATTTAATTTAAATTTATGATTAATTAATCATAATTTCCAAAAACATAATGATTACCTCATCACACTAAAATTGAAACTAACCATTCACAAAATGTCTATGGGGTTCCCCCAACACTATGCTAGGAATAATCCCAATCATGTGAAACATATTCGTTATACAGATTAATTCAATTTATGTAAAAAACCATATATAAATCCATTGGGTGTCTTATAATCATTGAAACAGAACTAAATAGTGTTCTTACATCATCTTGGGCATCCAGAATCAATAAAATATGAAATCCACATCATAACCAAAATATTGAACATTGAATACGTGGAATCATCACTAAGATAGCTACCAATATCACACCCAATCTGATAATAATGGAAAATAATGATGAAAATAAGAAGTACTAGAGAATAACTCAACATAAAATGCTAAAGGATACTTGTCAAACTACCCAAAAATCAAGGGGGTTAAGACAAAGAAGGGGTGGGAGAACACATAGTCTGAAAGTATGAAGGCAGGGATAAATTATGCGAGTAAAAATATATATCATAGGGGAAAACAATAAAATATATATTTCATTAAGAAACATAAATAGACACATGGTTTTCCAAAAATGTGTTCCAACCATATAGTTGTACCCACCTTATTCCACCCAATCTATATGATTTTTCAAATGATTTAAAAAAATTACATGAACCATATCCAATGGACCTGATCTTGAATTTTGGTTTTTGAATAGTTTATTTATTACTAAGAATGAATCATGCGCCACTCCTATATACAAAGATACTTTAGGTAGTTTTCCTAGGCGTTCACGTGGTTAACCCCTAATCATGTTCTTACAATGTTAACCAACCATGGATAAACTAAATGAACTAAAACCACAAACATGTTATGGGTTCTCCATGGTTTATCCCTACCCATTAACTAGGCTATAAACTCTTCAAAAAACTACCACTTCAACTAAAATCTCTATCAATTCACTTGAGAACCAAAGATTTTTCTTGTTCGTAGTTCCATACCCCGAAATATATCATTATGATATAAAAAATCTTTTAATTCCAATATTTATACCCATTATAGGAACAAATACAACTGTAAAATTAAAAAAATAAAATTCCACAAAACATTATAATCTAACAATCGATAAGGGTTTAATATCCACCCCACTATCAAACTTATCATTCTAATAAAGCCTCTACATTTATTCAATCATTAATAATGACCTACATTGTTCGTTTACTCACAGTAAATTCACTATATTCTATCCCAGAACATCCAATAATTTTTTACTATGAAACTCCAAACACAAGGTACATTATTCATAAATTTCACTCCCCTACTCAGTGAAACCATTAAAACATTGTAATGGTGCTTACATGTACCTATTTATATTGAGATTCCATAGTGCCATCTAATAATTAATATTAGTGCTTGTGAAACATCCCACTAAAACACCCCTCTCACTATGGTCATCTCCATGATATGCTTCTCCCCAACATTTGTTCTCTCTACCAAAAAACAATTCCATTATTGTATAGACATGATCAATTTATCCTCTACCTGACCATGAATAAATATGCAAGTAACTACTAGTAGAACCTAAAATGGATCGATATTTCGAAAATCACCCAATTTCACCCATAAATGCATGGTATCATTGATTTTCTTGATTTATTAATTTTATAAGGAATATATAGATCACCCAAACTCCCACATTGAATTATCAATCATTATCTTAGATTACTTTCATTTGTTAGATCATCAACTAAATAAACCATTAATCACGATCCTGCCCCTTAGAACTGGTGCACCATCAACTTGACACTCCTTTGGATAAATCCAAACCCATATAAAGATCATTCCAAATGCACAAACACCATTCAAACCATAAATCTATTTTTAACATTAAAACCAGATGAAACTTAGTACATCATCATACAATCATTAAATAGACATATCGACTATCCAATGACTAGTCTCATTACTTCCATGACCCTTTTAGCATGATATTTTTTAATTGTATCTAATTCTCCATACACTACTTCATATAGTGAATGGATGTAACCATATTGGTTGTACCTAGATTCCAAATTGAAACACCAAATGATACACATTCCTTGCTCACAAGGAAAATCATCCTTAGCCTCCATGGAGATTACCTCTATAATTATCATTGTACTATTTAATAGCCAAAGGTTATCTCCTCACCATATTTATATATTTATAACAATCAATTATTATAACCTCAATATGTTCAAAAAAATCATCCATAACAATGTGTTCCAATGAACACACTCAGTTAACCATTCAATGGTACCCCGATCTATCTCCAATGTCTCCTCTCAAAAATATGATCACCTCAAATTTACATAATAATTTTAAGAATCCTGAATCAGAAGAATTCCATTATTTCTTTTAGTCCTTAGTCCACAAAAATAAACTCAACACTCCTCATATTAATGTTACCATGAACAGCCTTTCATTCCATCTCCATCTCATTCAAACATGATAGGTGTATTATCATGTACTACACAATGCATATCTTAAATCACAATCCCACATGTCACATTCCAAATAACTAGGCTCCAAAACTAGTAAAAATAGTTTTTTCAATCAATATTAAAATATAAAAACATCCATATATTCTATATTCAGCTATGTGAGTCTCCTTTTATAAAAGTTCAACATCCTATGTTACAAAAATTAGGCATTTACAAACATGAATACAAGGTCTAACTACCAATTCATATCACCTAATTTATATCACCTTGAATCCTATGGATCTTGTTCCCAAGCACCTAAACCACTATCAATCCTCTAATAATATGTTAGCCTCATCTTAATAAATTAATATTTGTTATTTGTTTTCCAAAATCCAAAAATATCACCCATGTTGGGCCACTCACATGTCCTCCTACTAAACTATCCATTATAACTAAACATAAAAAATATACCCACACTCTAACCAGCCTAGATTTAATCATCTATGATTATAATAGGTAGCCTCACAACGAACCATTATTGAAATAGAAAAGTCTAGAAAACATAAAATGATTCCCTCTAAATACAAATTCGATTTCAAAGTATCCTTAAAATATTTAAGACATAAAATTGAAAAGCCTCTCATTTTTCTATAGATAATTTTTTGTATATCCTCATTTGAACCAAAAACATACCCAAATAATATACCCATCATAATAACATCTAAGGTTCCCACAAACTTGGAGGATTCCCTATATCATGTTACCAACATACATATCAAATATCAATCATAACACTCATCTCACCAATATCTTGAGCAAAATTTCAATATACTAGACGATCCAAAAAATAGCATAAACCACATCTCATATAGAGTAGATATCATGTAGAACATCCCTCCCTACATATCAAATATCAAATAGAAACTAATATTCTAAAACCATGATACTAATATTCTCAAATATATATATACTCTACATGAAATGTTGAACCACAATACCTCCTCTGGAACCCATCAACATTAGGAATATGAAAAAAATAATACCCCTCTCAAGTATCACATTTCACTAATATTTATGATTACATTTTCCCATCATGATCCATTTTGAGAAATACCAAACCATATTCTTTTCGTAATTAGAATTCAACAAAGAAGCTATATTATAATACACCATATAGTTTTTGGTTGACACTTTAAATAAATAGACCTATTTTATTATATAAAACCATTGATAAATGATAAAATTCCAACGCCAACCCACTTATATTATATATACATCTGTTAAACAAAGAAGATTTTTAGTTTAAATTAAGTAGTATCTCTCAAAATAATCAACATGACCTATCATTAAATGAAAATAAATCATAGTCCATCTGGGTAGACTTCCACCCCCAATTTATATTAAAAAATTCTATATATGTTTTTTTGAACATTAAATAACATAATTGTATTTCATTGATGATATAATAAAAATAAATCATTAATATGTCATGTGAATCCAATGTGGTAAATATGATTCATATAAATCGGTTTTTTACTAATGTGTAATGATCAGAAAAAATCATAAATCATAAGTCTAAAAAATATAGTTCAAAAAATGTGGTTTAATAATATATTCACTAAATAGAAACCATGAAAATAAATCCCAATTCCATTATAACCAAGACTTCCCATTTAAAAAGGTTTTCATTACACACAATTCGGGGTCCCATCACAATATCTGATACATTCCAATATTAATTTTCGACAACATGATAATTTATAAAGTAAAATAAAAAAACATGAATGCACCTTCTGATATCTACCACATCAATCTCTGAAACCACATATGATTCCCGATCACCCCATGACACACAACTAGTTTCTAGACTAATGGATACTACATGACCTCAATAAAACCTCCCAATATGATAGATATTTTCAATTAGCAGTGTTTAACTAGGGTGTTACCATGGGGAGACTATATCATAATATTAGAGTAAGACATAGTGTAAATTTACTAAAAACAACCCCAACAATAAATCATGTTATGTATAAGAAATAAATATGAATCATCAATAATTAATAATGAATGTGTTATAAAACAGGCACACAAACTAACAGTTATACTAACATTCATCGACAAACCATACCTGGGGATGAAAAATATAAATGATAAATAAAATAAAAACAATAAAATGAGGACATGCTATTATTTATGTGCCTATCATTTTTTAACTCACTAGACTCCATCCAAGAGAACCTTGATGATAATGAAACCTTGTGTCGTTTCCTTACTTAAACCTATGAATAGTTAATTATACTCGAGTACCCACATTCTATGGTCACTCATATAATGATTCAGCATAATTAATTATGGAACCACCAAAGGTATCACATAAAAAACCAATAAAGTGGTTTTTTGAAATGTTATACACTAACAATAAATCATACGTACTATGGGAAATGTAAATAATTTTTTTAATGATCCTTAGGTTCTAACATGAAATCATGGATCAAAAATACCTAATTCATCATGATTTAGAGTCTTTAAGGACACGAAACAACCTGGGGGAAATATAACCATCCTTGATACAAATAAATACACTGAGGAGAAATTTACCCATCATTAAAACCTTCAGCTACCCATGTTCATTGCTCACATTGAATCATTATCCTACCCAGGGGGAATCCTACAATGAAGAATTAAAAATATCTACCTAGGGGAAGACCCTTCATAACCTAAAAAAATGAAAAATAACATACACATAAGGGGTCACATCCCCTTCCAAGAATTAGGTATCGTGCCCTCATTACCGGAATGTATATATTCTCTATGGAGCTTGACCCCAAATCAAATCTCACATAGTCATACTTATAAAACATAAAATCTTGTAAGAATGTATTCCCTATAACCTCATACAACATTCACCTAATGAATCAAACATCAAAACCTCATATATATATATATCTCCTATTTTCAAGGAGGAATAACCCCTAGTCGAAACTTTTCACCATACAACATTTGTGGGAAACATACCTATACATGACACACATATCCTAGGTCGGCCTCTCAAGGGAAATATCAATCCCTAACACTATATCCATGATATTATATACTCATTAATTCATGTTATTTGGATCCATATTAGATATCAATCATACCTCTTATAACTACACCTATCCAATTTTCACATAATATGGTGGTATCAACTAGGGGTACCCTAGGTCTTACCAAAGTTCAGACAACAGACATTGGTTCCTTAGTCTCAAATATTTTCTCTCATATGATAACCATCACATATGAGGCATAGTGTCTCTTTGAATCACTATGATCATCATATGGCCTCATTGAACAAATATTTTCTTCCCTACTTGGACTATTCTATAGAGATGGAATAATTCATATCTATATTTTATATGTTATTCTAGTTCATTACCCACACATTAAAATATTTCAAAAATCCATCCCAAGCATACCTATTGAGATAAACACATATTAAGGGTAAATAACACTCAATCAACTTTCATACCAACTTTCATGACATCTCAACAGAATCTCATAGTTCTACAAGGGATTGCAGGGGTCAGTAATATATATTTTATACTCAATATTCAATTACATATCTAATTATCTCATTATATGGATAGTATATTGAATTTAAATCATTTAATTTACACTTCATATTGAATCATATATATCATAAAAAAAATTTATAACTTACTACTCATCCATCAACGAATGAGGAACTAAATCAGTTCCAAATTTAATGTAGTGGTCCTTGGAACTTACTTATATCCATAGGAATTTTATTCAAGAAGAAATTATTTAAAAAATTGATCTATTTCCCTCTATGGAGAGACCATATATCACATGTATATATAAATATTGTGAATATATGAATGTTCTGTGTTTAATTAATATCTTACATAATTTATGAATCCATCTCCATTGAATCCAATATTGGATATCACTACATAGGTTCACCTAACCATCACCTTAACTCATGAGAAGATATCTCTAGGCAATGTATCTAATAAATAATTATAAACAATTTATAATTATTTATTAATTTCCACTATAACCAGTTAATAATAATTTAAAACTTATTTTAATTAGGTATAATTCCAAAATTACTCAGCAATGACCTCATCGCATAGAATCTATGATCAACTAATCATAGATGTTTAGTGTTATACCTCCCACACAATCCCAAATGGAATATATATCATAGAACACTAATTCATTAGAAAATTTAATTTAATTTAGTTAAAAAATATTAAAACCCACTATTATATGTGTCATTATTTAAATGGGGAAAATTATAGTAAATATATCATCTTAAAATGTCCTCTATCAATTCCATATAAAATACCCATAATAGAAGGAATATTCCACCATGGTCTCATGGGTTTTCCACTCAAATCACTAGATAGGTGACACTAAATTTGTGAAGAATTCAAGATGAAGAATAAAAAAGGACGAATAATAGGTGGAATCACCATAAAACACAAAATATTAACCATCAGAACAATAGAAACTCAATGTGGGTAAAGAAATGGATTATTAAGTGAGACCCGCCAACCTGCTTGAGGGAGAGAAAATATGATGGGTTTTGGCTAAAAAATCTTTTATGAAAATGGTAAAATCAACATATTTAATAAATTTCGGAATACAATAAATTTGTAATGATGAATTAATAAACAATGATCCATTCATGACCTTGGAACTCTTTCAAGCCATACACATTACATGGTTTTACTGCATAGTCTGAAAAACATACCTTGGCCTTGAACAACACACTGAAACATGAATTTCATGTTTTGAACAGTTTCTCTAAAACAATTTTCTAACCATACACTACACTCATATATAATTCCACCTCATGTTATTTTCCATAGTATTCACATGGTTTACTATTAACCAATTCCTAACCTTCAAAACCAATTGTGCCTAAAAAATGTACTAGAAACATCCAAAATTTTATGGTTTTGGATAATTTGTTCTAAATGGTCCACATCAAATCATGAAAAAGGGAAAAAATAATTCCATGAAATCAAACACCAATATAAGGATCTATAGACTCACCCAAGACACATCACAAACCATGATATAAATCCAAAAGAATCTATTTAATATATTAAAATTTATAGAATTTAAATTAAAATCTCAATTTTCAAAACAACCCCTACATACGAATTCTAAAAATTCAATTTATTTTTGAAATTCATATCTCCTAAAATAGATTGGACTTACAGGATTATCCTTATATTTTAGGTATTTAGAAACATTCACCTTATCCATACACTTCATTATCATTGGTTCCTATTCAAAATATCACTACCACTTTGAATCTATTTAGATGGATTCCATAAACATAATCTCATTATATCCATCTTCCATAACTAGATATATATTTTCACCAAGATCACCCCTTATGTTAGTGTGTATTTTCTCATCTACCACTTTCCCTAGAGTTTCACTTTCACTGATTCCACCAATTTTTGTGGATTCAAAATTGGGAACAATATCATAATTTAGTCCTATGATTATCCATTATTTGGGGAAAATTAATCTACTTTTAGTTACCTAATTTATCACTAATCACTATGTTTTTTATGGAACATCACAATATTACAATGATTAAATGCTTTATAAGATCATGAAATCTATTTATTCTCATTTTTTTTTATTCGAAAAAGAAGGTCATTTTTCATCCACCACTTTTTTGAGTTCTGTTTCATAAAGTCTTAGATAATGGAATCCCAATAATTTTAGAGAAGGATATTCCTTTTTTACATGCACATTATGTTCCCCATGAGTAGGGACTAATCATTGGAAATGATTTCGATCTGGCTTCATGGACTCACCATACCATTCCACATCACCATATATTTATGACAATAAAAAATTTCATCTGTATGTTTCTTTGTGCAGATCAAGTAACATTAATGATAGAGAATACTTTGGTTTCACTTATATTTGTGAAATTGGACCTATCGACTCAATTACCATATCATGTTATTATTCATGATAGTTTAGATACATCACCGAAAATATATTCTCTTTTAGTAAAATCTAGTTGGTTTTTTTCTCTCTATTTAAACATCAAATGACATTTTTGCATTATTTTTAGGATACTGAGTAAATTTCCTACCTCTGTACATGTGGTGGGGGCCTCGGGTGATCATACTTTGGGGAAGGATTCTATATTCTTATATATTAAATTGGAACTCATTAATAATGACGAGGATTCTACTATACATCAAGTGGACATAAGTCCCATCATCACTAGATGATGTCATTTTTGGGGATCTTTTTTTCCACGTAAAGGGATTGGAGTCCACATTGGATGCGATGTAAGATCTATCGGTTATTATAACTCCTCTATCTATAAATTAGGCCCCATAGGACCCTATTAGTTCTTATACAGACCTATAATTTTTAGCATCATCTCCCATAAGATATGAAACTAATGGTTCCCTAACACAATTACCCCTATTATGAATTCATATTTAAAATAGGTTAGTTATACTAACACTCTTCCATCAATGTTTCCTTTACTGGAAGAGGTACAACCGCATGTCCTTCCAATTATTCCAATTGATGAAATCTATTACGGAATTCAATGTTCTTTTATCCATTGTAAGTATTTCTCCACCTTCAACTAGAATTCCTAGGTAAACAATGAATTAAAGAACCTCAAAAAACCTATATTTCCCTATAAATTTTCTATGGTGATGGATCTTTTTGAATATGATATGATTTTATCCCCCCATGTTAATAATTTTTGGAGGAATAACTAAATAATGTACATTTCCTTATGTAGTGTGTTTAATTATTCAATGTCTAAATCAAATATGGTTTATATTTCTAGTGTAAGAAAATTAATTTCAAGAAAAAGTGCCTTCCCATCCTCCTTATGAAATCCCTCGTAATTTAGACTACTACGAGCATTGTCTCCTTGGGGAAATGTTATTTTTATTATATGTTTCTTAACTCAAACAACTTTCCTTTACATTAAATTATATAGCCCTAACATATAGAGATCTCAATTAAATGTTTGATTAATAAATTACATTCTCCCAACCACTTGTATGGGAGTATTGTGAACTCTTATAATTACATATTTTAGATAAATCAGATACAGGTGGTATATATAAATATTTCATCCCATAATATCTATATTAAGACCATAAAAATCCCATTCCATTCTTCATTTCCATTGAATATGAAAAATGTGTGGTAAGATACATATAATAGTTTTGGAAAGTTCTATATTCATTCAACCAATTGTATAATTCCTAGTCTATATGAGTTGATTTCAACACTATTATCTATCAATTATAAATTAAAGGATGGGGATTTATTCCATTAAGGAAATATAGTATTTTATTACTTATTTTCTCACACCATCCAAATGTATATGGGTTACTCCGAAGGCATATTCACATAGTGTAAAAAATATTTATGAAATAGTAGAATTTTGATATAATTGGATATATTTCTAGATATTTTTTATAATGTCAAAAAATTTAAAATTATAATAATTTCACACCGAGATGAGTCTTTATCAGATCAATTCCATCTATTAATTAGAATCAATGATGTTTGGTTGCATAATTTATCTTTATATTTTAAAATAAGGGATAGTGTGTTAAGTTTTACTGACCTTTGTTAGATCATGAAGAATCATACAGCATTAGGAAATTATCGATTTCATATTAAAAATAATATGAAATCATAGAAATAAAAAAAAATTAGAAGGATTTATAATCAATTTATTATAATCCCCTCTTGAGAAGATATTGATTCATGGATATTTCAGGTTGATTGACAGTTGTGGGACTAATTGGATAATTAAACATTAATTCATGTATCTATAAATCATAACATTAATGATGAACAATGGTTAGAATAAGAGAGAGATGAAGAGAGATGTGGGGAATAGCTAAACCCATAGTAATATTACTTGAGGAAAGAAATAAAAATTCTGTATATTTCTATGAATGTTTAATGGGGAAGAAAATGAGTAGGAAACAAAATTTATTACTTCCTGATTGATCTATTACTCATGATATTGATATAACCAGACAATATGTGGTTTCCTCTTTCATGAAATTTTTATTAGAACACCACCATAGAATGTGATGGGTTTTTTCAATATAATTCGGTGTTAATGGTTTCCCTAACAACATTCCATGTATAGTTGAGTGGAGGGATAAATATATTCAGAAAATTATTCTGAAAAAATAGGAGGGACTTGAATATTTAAAATCCATTACTCAGACACTACCTTAGGACCATATAGTTATCCTTGTTCCTTCATCATTTATACATGGGACTGTATTAATAATAATTTCATTGAGGAAGATAATTATTTTTTTATTTTATTCTTACACACTAGAAGCACCACTATGACTAACCATGTTCAAATTATCAAGGTGAATCAGTATGATGGATTTATAAAATTTCACCCCATCAATATATGTAAATACTCTAAAAACATTTTTTATTGTTATCTTCAAAAAATTTATTTCTCTATTCCATAACCAACTTATTTCAAGGGAATTGAGTGGATCTATATAATATAAATGTATATCTTCAGAGATTGGATTGGATCAATAAATTATTGAATAATTTTATAATAATGTAATTTGATCCAATTTAATTGTCAATATAAATATAGATAAATCATATTATTGACTATAGTGAGGGTTCAATTTTTATTTTTTCAATCAATGTAGCTTCATAGGGTGGGATTATAACAATTTATTTATGATCTTTTCCTCTAATTAGTTCGTTATATATCTTCTGGGGAAAAGTATTATATTGTTCAAGTCGTTTATGGAACTTTAATGTGACACCCCGACCCCAGCTACCCAGTGTCGGTGCATTATTGTGTAGCATTGGCATGATCACAAAAGATCAAGTCTCGAAAGACCGATTAGTTTAGTAGCCTTGGAAACACTAGATACATTCATAAACGTTACATTACATCATAAATTAAAAAACTACAATAAAAAAGTCTCCATAGTCCACACTCATATCCTCTTATTACTATCCCTGCAGGTCATTCATAAAATACTTCTTCACATCCTGGAAAATATTAAAACATTGAAAGGGGTGAGCTTAGATGCTCAGTAAGGATAACAAAATAGCGGAAGCTTTCATAAATAAACATTAACATTTAAGGCAATGTATAACTAAAACAAAAGCCTTTTAAACTTGAACTTTAGCATAATATGGCAAAAGTAAAATGAAATAATGCCATTCACTTACTCACATGGATATTCTACTAGTCGAATAATCACATGAAATATCAATAACCACTTTCATAATGATGGAATGCATAATGCCAGACTATCATAACCACGTAGCCAAGGCCTCATGCCAAGCCCACAAATAAGATTTTGTCATGGCCTCGTGCCAAGACACTAGTTTGTCTCATGAGACCTACCGATGCATCGAGGAGCTATAGCAAGCTCCACCCGTCACTTATTATGTCCAATGCATTCCTCATATGAATAGGTTTAAACATATCATAAACCATAACATAATCATATCACATAAAACATGCATAAAATAAACATAACATTTCTACATTTCAATCACAAGATATCAATACAACACATTGACATAATAAAAACGCTTCCAAAACCATTTTCAATACCAAAAAAAATAAAGTTAAAACATTGTATTTATTTTTCATTAAAAAAAGTGATGGCGTGTAGAGGAAGATGAAACTCAAATAATGGTCACGGCGGCGGAGAAGTCATTGTCATCACATAAGTACGGAAAGAAAAACATTCCCTTTTTGTCATTTAGTAAAACGCTTCGTATAAAAAAAATCCTTTTGAATAAACGTAAAAGTCAAAGGGGTTTATACACCGTATAAAAGACAGTTGTGTATAAAACCAAATATGCCTCAATGAAAGGAGATTGAGACAAAGTCCTTAAAAAGATAATTTTTTAAAATAAAATAGATCTATTATGTGTATTCAATATATGTACACATAAAGAAAGTATAAATACAAGATAGGACATAATAATATCATGACATAATTTGAAAGTAGGAGATTTACCCAAAGAATTGAAATTGGGTTAAGAAGTTCTCTTACCTTGCGTCCTGTCTTGACTCGACCGTTCTTTAACCTCCTGAATAATAAACTAGAGTTAATTTATAATTTCCTAAGAACCTTTTTCAAGTTATTTTATTCCTTTTATATCACTTATTACCATGTTATGAACATTATGTAATTATTTATGTTAATAACGGTCGTTTTGTCGATCTTTGGTACTTGAGTCAAAAATGAACTTCTTATAATTACAAGTTGTTTATGTGGTAGAATATCCATTATCTATAGAATTATATTCATGATTTAGATTTCATATATATAATATATATCCAGTATATACATTCATTCATAATATTACGTAACATTTAGAGGTAAGAAATGAAATGCACCGTTCATGGAGACGGTAAGCCGTACGTACACATGAACCCTACTTTCATTTCTATTTCGTATTTAATGGAATGAAATCCTAATTATATAAAGGTATAATATAGTTCCAGTATAATATCATATATAATATCATTAACTCCATCCCTTATACATCCCACATATGGCATTAACGATTCACATAACTTTGAGGGGGCGGTAGTCCGCACTTCCTAAAATGAAATTATCGCGTTTACCCATAATGGAAATCATAAAGTATTCCATAAATGTGAAATAAATAAGAATAAGGAAAACATAAACATAATATATATGTCATATATGAAAATAGTGTCATCAAAATGTCCACCATTAGAGGTGTTAAAAGAATATTGAACAATCATCGTTTCGTGAGGCAGTATTTCACCACCCACAGAAACAGTATGTTCTTTAACCATTAGATGAAGGTGTGTGTAAGTTTAAACCAAAAACATATCATAAAAACATCCTAGTATATTTTAGATACTTGTGTTTTTACAAAAGAAGGGAATAAAAAGAGTTTAAGGGGTTGGAGAAGCTAAATAAAACAAAACAACATTAGAGAAGACATTACCTAAAAATCGGGTAACTCTTTTTGATTTGAGCCAAAGGCTTCTTTGGGAAGAATTCATCCCAAAGTGAGGATTCTAGGAGTAAGGTAGGGAAGTTGGGAGAGTATTTGGGCAGAGGTTGGCCGTGCCAAATGGCTTGAAGGTGTGAATAAGGTGGGAGTGGTGGGGGCCTTTTATAAGAGAAGAGGAGGGGCACTCTTGGAAAGTAAAGAAAAGTCACTTTATTTTAAAATGGTATTCGGATTTAAGAGGTCCCACATTGATATAATTCGAGGAAAAGGTGATAAGGGTTTGTAATTCACCAATCCAATAGGTTTTGGACATGTTTATGTCTTAGATATTACATTATCTTTCCATTTTATTTAAATCGTTAAATAATGAGGTCATCGCTGCATTATCATGATGTAAAAAATAATTTAATTTATTTAAGGTCTAAAAATTATAAAAAAACTACTTTTATGTAGGAAATCTTTTTATCTTTCCAATGACTACTTATAGTCAAAAATATGACTTGTATAACCCCATGTAAAAATTGTTTTAGTAAAACATTTCATGTTTGTGTCATTTTTTACATTAACATTAAATAAAATGTATTTATGTCATTTTCCAACTAAAGTGGATCCATGGGGACCGCAAGTTGACCCATGAATTGTCTTGGTCGGCCATGGAACATCCAATGAGGGTAGGACATGTTTCAAGCTCATCTCATATTATTAAAACATTATTTTTACCTTAAACTACACTAATTACCTCTAATCGCGATTAAGAACTTAAAAGTTTCTACTCAACAAAAATTATTTTAATCTCATTGAACCACATTTTACTTATTAATGACAACCATGTATGTAGGATTTTTGAAATTCAAAAAACAGAAGTGGTAAAATTTAATTTAAATGAAAAATCAGTTTTTCTAAGTACCACTTAGTGGTTTCACTATTCATCAAAAAATTGATGTTTTTCATAAAAATCCCAAAAATTCAACCTAAGCTATATTTGATATTACGATTTCAAAAATGATGTTTATTTTAAAAAATTCCAAACATATAAGCTGCATTAATTAATTTTATAATTAATTTCCGATGTCACAACAAATAGCCTGTTTTTAAGAAACAATTTATATCAAAAGATTGACAATTGATTATGTCCAATATCAAAGTGAAATTAATTCTAATGAACACCACTGGATAAAATGGTAAAAATATATTCTAATTATAATTTAAAAAAACTCAGTATTATAACTTATCCCTATAAATTATTTTGATTAAAAATGTTGTTTTAAGTATTTTTCACTATTCATAAAAAATTGGATGTTCTCAGAAATTTACAAAAAATTAAACATAGGCTAATTTCGATATTAAAAAAACAAAAATGAAGTCCATTTTTAAATATAAAATTTCTATAAATTTAAAAAGTGGGTATTACTATTCATAACAGCTACTTTTGATTAGTCGCGGTGTGTTAGGACTCGAACTTGCGTACAATGCAAGCTATTGCATTATTGAAAGAGAGATGTATCATGAAAGCATTGGGTGTTACATATAATATAAATAACTAACTTCTATAAGCATAATCAAATTGTACAAAAATGTTATTAGTAGTAACCTTAATTAAAAAATTACAAGATGGTTTTTTTCAGTTATGTAAATCTTTGACTATATTGAAGTATATAATGTTTTATTTTTTGATGACATGTTTTTGTTATAAATTGTATAAAAACATAAATAAATATATAAAATAGATTTTGAATTATTATATAAATATAAGTTGAAAATTATTCAATGTAGATAAAAAAGAGTTTAAATTTTAGTAAAATTCACAATAATGCATGAAAATATCATTAAATAACATCTTGTAACTAATATAAGGAACTTTCATAAAGACTATATGGGTACCCTCAATCAAATAGAAGAATTTTTTTCATTTATCTGAATTTACTATAAATTTTATTATGGATGGGATAAAAAATTAAATGTCTCATATTTTTCAATTCGGTGAATGATCAACCTTATTAATTTTGTGCTCCTATCAATTCAAATTCATGTTTTATCTGTCATATGGGAACCCAAATCAATCATTGGAATAATTGAAAACATACTTAATAGTTTCATATGGTATTTTAAATAGTATAATAGACTCCATAGGGAAATCAATGCAAGATTAGTCTTTCAATTGACGATGGTGATATCAACCTAAGAATATTCTGTGAGAGCATGTAGTGTATGGTGTGAAAAGTATCATGGGAAAGAGTCCTATGCCAATACAGTTGGTCCAAATTTAGTAGGAACAAATATGGAAACTATACAAAATGATGGGAGAATTTGAAAATCATGGATTCCCATTTTTGGTGTGCCTTTCATGATCTCATCCAATACATCATAGATAATTCTAATGGGACATTCCATAGGGTAGATATCAAATTATATAATGATAATTAGGTAAGAAATATACTCAACTTTAAAGGATGTCTCGTACCATATATCATTTATAGAGAGGCTTGTGAAGAACTATTATTTGTATATGATTTTTTGGATGATAAGAAGAAGTCTCTCCATTCGTCCATATAAATTATTGAATAAACCAACATTTTTTATTAATTATATCCATATCTAGAATATTTACCTCTCATTTCAATAATAGAATCCTCCACTCCTGATTCAATATTGAGAAAAAGGGGTAGTAGTATTTGGAGAAATATATTCCTATTGGGAACAACCTCCATATGTGTCATGTCCAAATGCTGGCAATTCCCGTGGATGTTATCATGTAAAATAAATGTATTCGTCTATCCTCTAAATTCATGTTATAATTTAATTGCAGTATATTATCTATCTTTTACGAGTTTGATGATGGTGAGTGTATGAAATATATATATATATAAATAAAATGTATAATTTTTTTAGATTCCATTGTCAAATATATGTTTAAATCTATAGACCACTTCCCGGAAGCATGTTTCTATATAAATACAAGGGGTATTAAAATCCATATGATAAATTTATACTATTATTAGTAGGCAATTAAATGATATGTGAGGTCCAAAATGAGATTTGGAAAAATATAGTGAGACCCATTGGTGTTTAGATGAATGGTTATATCATAGAATTAGTAGTGTTCCTATATTTGTTAAGTTAAAAACATTAACATCCACATTTTTTTAAGATAAAATCTTTATTTATATCCAATGAAAGGTAAAAAACTATAGATACATCATTAGTTTTTTGTTGAAATTTAAATCTTCTTTTCAAGGGACCAATCACAACTCATATAGATCTTGTTTTCCAAGAATCATTAATTATGAAGTTATTATTTAAATCATTAGGCTTATGTTGTCATGGTTTTATATTCTTATTATTATTAGGGTAAATCTATTACTGTTGAATCTTTGGCACTGTTAACTGGAATATCAATCTACAAATTGAACAATATTGTACTTTTTATATACAATTTGGATTCATCCTTGGTTATATAGATATTTTTTTAATCCCACCTCATTCAATATAAAAGATTTTATATCATAGGGACTTATAGAGGGATGATTGAACAGGGTATTGAGATCATGCACACCTAGCATGAGGGAAACTATGTGATGGTTTTCTTAGAAACAGAAGCATACTAGGTGAAGTTTCTAATTAGTTTCTCAAGAATTGGTTCATTACTTATTGATTTTATGTATAATTTTTTTTAGGAATCCTTTTTGATACAGTACATCATACCCCCTTGATGATTCCCCCCCCCCCCGCTCTCTATTTTTTATAATAAAACTTTTCAAATTGAAATCCTATTTACCTTAAGAACCTAAAAAATTGACTCCAACATATTTCAAGGGAATATATTATGGTAATATTGTATACCTTAGAAAAAATTATAGTTATTAGTCTAAAAAATATCCTTTAAATTGTTATTTTAGAAGATGGAGTAAACTATATAGTTTACTATAAAAGAGTCTTATCTGAATAGTATTAGATGTTGTAAATAATGAGGGTTAAAAATAATATTATGTGGGTATCATTTATTCCATCAATGTGTGTAAGCGGGTTTTCCCTATCATGGTTGTTCTATGACAATTTATTTCACTATTGTAAAAACATAAATTGATGAATTGATTATTATGATAGTGAAAAAGAGTTAGTGAGTATTTATATATTATAAGAAATTAAATCAATTAACTCATAAAAACCATTACCCCTATTCCTTTTATTTTATAAATTCATGAAAACCAAGAATATAAGACAAAATATTGTTTATTACATGGTTTATAGGGTTACATTATGGTTCCCATTCTTGTAGAGGACTATGTGAAATGTGACTCACTTGTTTAATTTTTATATTTTTTTAATAAATGATTCAATTTGCACATTATTGTTCCTTGGGTACCTTATTTTTATTTATTATGAGTATCTTATTCCATAAACATGAGTATTGTATGGAGGATTTTAAATATTTATTTACTATATATAGATCCTCATTTGATTATCTCTCTCCTACCTAGAAAAAGATTTCTCTTAATATATTGAGAAAATAATATGATTAATTTTTGAAAAATAATGTTTCACAGTAGATGTGGGAATTAGAAAAGTTCATTTTAGTGTCCCATATTGGAATCATGGTCAATTGATATAATTAGTAGATTATTTAATTGAAGAAATATCATATATAGGCATATATTGTTCACTCATTAATTGAAAAAATAGTTGATATCAGTAAACAATCATAGATTCCATTAAGTTCCCTATTCCCTTATCTCTATTTATTGAATATTAAAATACAATGATTTATTATGCTTTCTGGTATAATTAGATGATATATAGGACATAATCACAAATTTTTTGATCATATATCCCCTATGATGATATCTTCCTTTTGAGTTTATGTGTGATATGTTAAAACTTTTCCATTATAAATGTCTTATCATAGAGGGTGGAGTGACATTCACATGTGATTATTTATGCCAAAAATTCACTAGATTCTACCCAAAAGAATTATAAAATAATGAATAATAATTTAAATTTTTATTATATTCACTTCAGATAAAATATTTTCTTTTTTATTATGCTCTAATGAAATTATTTATCCTAACAATATAGATTAATGGTGCCTCATGAAAAAAAATATGAAAATTTGGGAGTTATCTAAAAGATTCTCCTTCTTTAATAGTTTGAAATTAAGATAAATAATAACTTCCGCTCAAATAACAATGTTTTAGTCCATATGAGTTGTATAAATAACATATTAGATTATTATACCATGGTCAATCTACATTTCAATACTCACTATCAAATATAACCTATATTCAGTATCTTGTACGTATCCATGATATTCCTTACATCTAAAACCCCCATAGATGATAAGAATCACCAAGATAAAAAATTTAATATTGGGTCAAGGTACCTTGTGTCGGTTTTCCCATACCATTGTCACACCTACAGGATTAAATTAATTATAAGGTCCACACATGAATAATAATTTGAGAGTACTTTGTATTTCCATTACACAATTGCTAATAGTGAAAAATTTTCCACCCAATAGATAACTACAATGTCTTGGACTCATGATTTTATTGTACTATGTTTTTCCTGATAACCATGTTCTTTATATTTCATGTTCAAATTTCAAATACTATATAGAAATTTCTAGGAGACACAATATATTTATATGGCCATTAATAATTTTTTAGAATTTTTTTTGGAATTTGTTTATTGGGATCATTTCCTATATCATATGGATCCATGTATATAAGGATTTATAATGACAATATTATTCAATTAATTGTATATAATACACTATAATTTTTTAATTTAATTTTTTTGATGATTTTGTCACGAACCTTCCTCAGGACCCGTGCCATGACTACCCCAATCCTGCCTCCGATAGGCCAGGGGCTGGTGACTAGCACCAAGGTGTAAATACTGACAAAAAATGGGAAGGCATTGCCTTTATAACGTAAAAAACACCATAGAGTAAACAAGCAGAAGTAAACACTAAGTAATCCTGGGTACTATATTAGTGTGGAAAAGTAAGTGGGCCCGAATACCAACCCAAACTGAAAGTAAAGTACAACTGGAAAGAAAGTACAATAACTAAAAGTAAAGCAGCAACGTCGAGCCGTCCACTGGAAGTCCTACCTGAAGGGTGGGTACAGATAGCCTCCTCAGCCCCTCGGGTACAGCCGTCGGCTCCGTGTATGTTCCGCCCAGTGGTCCACCTCCAGGTACCGACATTCTCCACAAGCCTCAACCACGATCAGTGCTTTCCATCATCTGCATCCAACACAACGTAGTGCGTGCATAGCCCGTGGAGGGGTGAGTATACGCTACACAGTAGAGACCCCGAGACCCCCGAAGGTCTCTCAGAATCAACAAAGGATAATCCACAATGTAAATATACAATCACGAAGTAACATCCAACACGTCTTAGGTATATACCCATACATATACCTAAGTCATCAATTTCAGTTCGGCTCCAACATCCAAGCACAAAAATTCGATCATGTCCACAAAGGATAGTACAACCCAATCCACACAGTATAACACAACCCAATCCACATAGGAAAGAAATTCAATCATATCAAAGATATTGATTGAAATTCAAGACTCAGCTCACATAGGTATACTTCTTCGAAAGTTGATAGAGATGATCAGATATAGCCACTGATTCATCGAAGCTGGGACCCACGTAGGATACTGATACAGCTAAGTTGTCGGACCCACATAGGATACAGACCAGCTACTCTGCTAGACCCACATAGGATAGCAAGAACATAGTCAAACACTGCCAGACCCACATAGGATACAAGAACAGTAGTCATTGCCATCGAACCCAAGGAGGATTTCAATACGGTATTCATCGTTGTCGAACCCACGGAGGATTTCAGTGAAGTCTTCATCGTCGTCGAACCCACAATGGATTTCAGTATGGTTTTCATTGCTGCCAAACCCACGAAGGATTTCAGTGCAGTCATCATCATTTCTGAACCCACGGAAGGTTTCAGTGCAGTCATCATTGTCATCGCAGTCGTAGCCAACTCTAGGGTTCCCGCACACAGCATGCTCGATTCCGGGAGGGTCCGCTCCTCGAGTCAAAGGGATGGATACATCAACCATCACGAAGACCAGGGATGATGTATCCCAATGTTCTATCCCATGTCCTAGGGGAAAATCAAGCAAAACTTTCCCATGTCACAGAGAACAAGACAACCAAGCCACTTTCCAAAAGTACACGGTGTGTAGATAATCGATACATGTCGTGTCATCAGACACCAGGTACTGCCCATGTGATACATCCCATGTCGTAGGGTTGGCCATGTAAAAATTAAAATACACAGCATGTGGTATGGTTACACGCCGTGTCTTTAGTCCACAGGTACTATCCGTGTACCACATCCCATGTCGATGGGATGTTCATGTAAAAAGTAAATACACAGGGTGTGGTGTGGTTACACACTGTGTTAAAACTTCTGGTGTCGGCTATGTGTACACTGGCCATGCCTGGCCATGTGGGGGAGTACTACCTCGTGTACCCCACCCCGTGTTCGTATATTCCCAGAATACACGCCAAATCATACCGAAGTTGCTGCTCCCATGGTTAAGGAAGTACACGTAGTGCCTCTGGGTCTTGTAGTTCTGTCTGTGTCCATGTATCTATCGGATTACACGTCATGTCTATCAATGTATCCTCTATCAATCTGACTGGACAGTCCATGCCGTGTGACTGGTGTCACACGCCATGTGTCACTTCTTCTGATTTTCGTTACTTCTGTTGATGAATGTTTGTACTACACGGCATGTACTTTGGAAGTACATGCCGTGTATTCTATAATTTTCCAGAAACGATGCCTCTAGACAGCACGCCTCCTGAAGCATCTGTCCCTTGTTCTGATGATCTGTTTGCAACAAAACTCCCGTTCCTAGGTCATCCCGATGTTCTGAGGACGTTTCTAATGTTTTCGGGCCCCCTGTCATCTCCGAACACATGGCTTGGTTCTCCACTCAGGAACGGTTGGAGGACACCATACAATAAGAACGGTGGTGGAATAGGACCATGTTAGTTTGTTTTGGTTCCTTCCGCAATAGTTTTATAGCAAAAAGGATTAGAGGGAAACTGTAACATGGAAGGAAAAACAATAATCCTCAATTCAAAACACACCCCTACCTTGATTCAATGTTGTTGAACGGTAATCATCGTGGGAAAATGGAGTCGTGGGGGGGGGTTGATGACGGCATTGGTGAGCGTCCAAGAAGAGGATGACGTCTCACACACCGGCAGTAGAGATCGGCACGTCATCTCTCCTTGGTGCTCTGGTGTTCTTCGCATTATTCAAAGAGGAAGATGATGTTCCTCAAGATTAGTGCTTCCTTAACACAACCAAACTGACCCAAAAATAAAATAAGATCCACTTATTCTATTAATTCATGCCATGAGTTCAAAATTTGAAAACGCAAATCCATTAATTGAATTAATGGGTTGTCTTGATTAAAAGAGAGGATAGGGAAAGTCACATCATTAAATGTGGAAGAGTTATAACTCATGTGGGGTGTTAGAGAATTTGAAGGGGTGGAGCTCGTGCGGGCCCCACCTCACTAAATCCTATTAAGAGGAAATAGAATTTTAGTGGGTCCCACTCCAACTCCCACACATGGGTTTAACCACTTATGTGAAATAAAATTACAAGCAAAATTTTATTTCTCTTTACTCTTAACCCACAAATTTTAACAACTCTTTCCTGAGAAAATGAAACTCTAGTAAGGGTCATCATAAACAATTACTGGCGTTGTGGTTTCATTGGTGCCCTCGGATTTCGATTCTGGGCACCGGTTCAAAAGTTAGAAAAACCCGCTCATTCATTCATTGAACGTTCCCGAGCTAAACTTTGAAAAATGATTCCGGGCACACCGGGCCTCAGAATCAGGTGCCGTTAGAAACCGCGTTCTTGTAAAATCCCAAAAAAAATTAAGAAAAATTTCCATTTAATTTTACGGGCCTTTACATTACTCCCACCTTAGGGATTTACGTCCCAGTAAAGATACATCATAATCTAGGGGAACAAATTGGGTAATGAGCACGCATCTGATCCTCCCGCTCCCAAGTTCTCTCCTAGAGGTTCTCATATAGCCATCTGATGAGAACTAGAGGAATCGACCGCCCACATAGGACCCACTCATGTCGATCCTCAATCTCCATCGGGACCTCTGCAAAAGTCTCCCCATCGTCAATCTCCAAATTCCCATGGTCGATGATATGCTTCGGTTCATGCACGTATCTCCCCAGCTGAGATATGTGGAAGACGTCGTGCACCCCATGCAACTAAGGTGGTAGAACCAGGCGATGAGCCACCTCGCCTATCCTGCTGAGGACCTGGAATGGTCTAATGAAGTGTGGAGATAACATTTCGCCCCAGCCAAATCTCTGTAATCCACATCATGGTGATACCTGCAAGAAGACGTGGTCACCATCCTTGAACTCCAGTGGCCTCCACCTCCTGTCAGCATAAGACTTCTTCCAGCTCTGAGCTATCCTCATCCACTCTTGGATGGCCTGGACCTTCTCCGTCATGGCCTGGACCATCTCCGGCCCCACAAGTGCTGACTCCCCAGGGTCTATCCAGCACAGAGGTGATCTGCATGGTCGTCCGTACAATGCCTCATATGGTGCCATCCCGATGGTGGAGTGGTATTTGTTTTTGTACAAAAACTCCACCAAGGGTAGGTGGTCCTCCCAGCTACGACCAAAGTTGAGGACACAGGCATAGAGCATGTCCTTGAGAGTATGAATGGTCCTCTCCATCTGACCATCCATCTGAGGTTGAAAGGCGGTGCTCAGACGTAGCTGCATCCCGAATGCCTCCTGCAACCCCTTCCAAAGCTGGGAAGTAAATCGAGCATCTCGATCAGAGATGATAGATGATGGCACACCATGAAGTCGTACAATCTCCTGAACATAGAGGCTTCCCAAGCTCTCTAATGAGCCCTTCTCTCTGATGGGTATGAAGTGGGACGACTTGGTGATTCGGTTGACAATCACCCAAATAGAGTCATGACCTCTCGAAGTACAAGGAAGTCTTGTCACGAAATTCATAGATATCTCGTCCCACATCCACTCCGGGACCTCTAAGGGCTACACCAAGACAGTTGGTACCTAGTGCTCTGCCTTCACCTACTCATAGGTGAGGCATCGAGAAACGAACTCTGTCACAGCCTTCTTCATACCCAGCCACTAGTGTTGTCTTCTGAGATCCTGGTACATCTTCGCCACTCCAAGATATACCGCTAAGGGGGAAGGGTGAAACTCTCTCAGAACATCCTCCGGTAAAGCAACGGGTACCATGGTACGTCCTCTGAAAAGGATGATGTGCTCTCCTCCTAAAGATAATCCATTATGTGCTTGTCTTGAGGATATATTTGCACGTCGCGTCTCACAATCAGCGTCCCCACACTGTGCCTCTCTGACCCATTACAGTAGTGGAGGAGTGACTGTGAGTGATTGAAGGAAGGATGCTCCACCTCTATCCATGAAGGATATCTCCAAAGTGGCTAGCTGCCCTATCACCTCCCCGAGTAGCTGAATTCTCGTCCTCCTACTGAGAGCATCGGCTACTACGTTTACCTTTCGAGGAGTATAAACTATCTCAATGTCATAGTCCTGGAGGAACTTGAGCCACCACCGTTGTCTCAGATTCAGGTCCTTCTGTAAGAAGATATACCTGAGACACTGGTGGTCAGAGTACACTCTAAAGCGCTCGCCCATCAGATAGTGTCACCACATCATCAGAAGAAAGACCACTGCTGTAAACTCCAGGTCATGGGTAGCGTATTTCTACTCATGTTGCCTCAACTGTCGTGATCCATAGGTGATCACTTCTCGCTCCGGCATCAGGACACATCTGAGTCTAGTCCCTGATGCATCACAGTAGACTACGCACCCTACTCCCTCCTCCTGTAGCCTCAAGATAGCTGCGCTGGTCAATTTCTGTCTCAGCTCATGGATGCTCTGCTGACATCTATCTGACCACACGAAGGGTTTACCCTTCTTCGTCAAAGCTGAAAGTGGGGCTGAAACTCTAGAAAAGTCTGTCACAAATCTCTGGTAGTACCCAGCTAGACCCAAGAAACTATTCACCTCTTCCACCCTCTTGGGTGGCTCCCAAGCTAGTATAGCCTCGATCATCACAAGATCCACCGGAACTCCCTCCTCATAGATGACGCGTCCTAATAAGTGGACCCCATGTAACCATAACTGACACTTAGAGAGATTACCATAAAGCTGGGGCTCTCGGAGTGTGTCTAGTACAACCTGCAAGTGGTAGGCATGCTCCTCCTTAGTGGTCGAATAAATCAATATGTCATTAATGAAGACCATGAAAAATTGATCAAGGTATGGGTGAAAGATCATGTTCATGAGACCCATGAACATTGCTGGAGCATTGGTTACACCGAAAGGCATAACCAAGAACTCATAGTTTCCAGGACGACATCTGAAATCCTTCTTCTACATGTCCTCATCTCGAACTCTGAGCTGATGATAGCCTGATCTAAGGTCTATCATTGACAACCACCGAGCTCCCTTGAGCTGATCGAAGAGGTCGTCAATCCTCGATAGCGGATACATGTTCCTCACGGTCACCTGGTTCAGGTGACGATAGTAGACACATAGTCACAAGCTCCCGTCTGCCTTCTTTGTGAACAATATCGAGGAAACCCAGGGTGAAACATTGTGTCGGATGAATCCATTGCCTTGTAAATCCTCCAACTGTACCCATAGCTCTTGAAGTTCAGTTGGGGCATCTGATATGTTGGAGTGGATATCAGGTTTGTCCAGGGGTACATGTCAATATAAAAGTCTACCTATCTGCGAGGAGGTAGTCCTGGAACGTCGTTAGGGAAAACGTCCGCATACTGATCCACCACTACAGGAAAACTCAGACTCCGCACGTCAACTGCTCCTAGGATGAGGCTATCCAACTGATGAGTGATGGGATGTCCTCTCCTCTGTGTGAGTCCATCCTACCCTGAAAAGGCTCCCTTCTCACCGGTGAAGGTGAACCTGCTCCCGTCGGTGAGTACACACTGCACCTTGCACCTAATACAACTGATTTGAGCATGGACTGTGGACAACCATTCCATGCCCAAGATGACATCGTAAGGCCTCAACGCCACTACAAGAAGATCCTAGCCGAAGCTCTCGCCTCCTAGAGTAAGCTCACACTATTGTCACCAGTGCATAATCATCAAGTTTGCTCCCATAGGAGTCTCTATCTGAAAGGATCGAGCCAATGGCTCTGTCGGAATCTCCGAGCTCCGAACAAGGGTAGCCGCAATAAAAGAATGACTCACTCCTGTTTCTATAAGAACTACAGCAAGGGTGGAACAGACACCGATAATACCTCGAATCATATCTGGTGTGCCGTGGTCGTACACCTCCGCTGCCTGAAGTTGTTCCTGTCTCTGTCCGCTAGCTCCCTGTGGTCGGGGTGGAGATCCTGGTGGTGGTGGTGGTAGAGCCTCAAATCATCGCCCACCACCTGCTTCTCGGCCAGCTCCTCTACCTCATCTGCCTGCTCCCTGCAGACTGCCACTGTCGACCCTCTTCCTCTGCCTGGGTGGTTCCTCAACCGTCTGCTGCTCCTAGGTACGGCTGGTTGGGCAGTCACGATCCATGTGGCCCTGCCGCCACATGTGTAGCACTGTCTGCCTCTCGAAAGACTGGCCCTACGCTGTGTGCCACACACCTCTAATCCAGTGTCCTGGGGTTGTCTGCCAGATGGTCCGGTCCGCCTGGACACCTGTGACATCGGTCGACTACCAGCTGCAGACAACTCTTCTATGTGCCACCCTGCGATAGGTCTCGCTGTTGCCGTAGGCTCAGCAAGAAAGCTCTCTATGAGATGGGATCTCTCCAGTACTACTACGTATGTAGGAATTCTGAGGGAGATCATTGATGCCCTGATCTCATTCCTCAGTCCCTGCTCGAAGGTCTAGGCCTGGAAGAATGGGTCTCGTACCATGTCCGTCGAATAGCGCGAGAGATCGGTAAATCTCGCCGAGTACTGGAAGACTGTCACGCTGCCCTGCCGCAGCTGTAGAAGCTCCTGGATGCGCACCGCATTGAGGGTGGCTGGGATAAACTCCGATCGGAAGAGGCTCCCAAAGTCCGTTCCGAGGAGAGATACCTCGTCGTGCACCTGGAGCATCAAGCTCCACTATCTGCATGCTGCCGCGTGTAGGAGGATCGCAGCGAGGATCACCATGAGGAAATCTGGTGTCCCCAATAACCTGTAAACTCGCACAACCGCCTCCAGCCATTCCTCGGCTGCCTGAGGATCTGTCTCCCCGCAGAACCTGGGAGGTCTCTGACACTGAAACTCGTGCAGTGCACATAGGCGACATGCACTATCAGCAGCTGGGGCTGGTAGCATCGGTGGCTCGGAGGGTAGTGGTACCGCCAGTGCCTCCGCTGAAAAAGGGCTCTGCACCAAGGCCTCGTCGCTCGGTGGGCTGTCGTCTCGCACAAAGATCGGAACCCTAGTTGGCTGCCTTCGTGGGGTCATCCTTAAAAGAAATTGGTGTGCCTCAGTCTAACAGTATGCCTGGTGGACTGACACAAAGTAATCACAAAGAAAACTTTGGAAACACACATGCAATCAATGTTTTCGTGCATTGAGTGAGAAATCAGAAGTCTGGGTCCTGGTGTACGGATACGCCGGCCACCGCACCAACACTGGACTCCCAGGACTGATAACCACACTCAATACCCTTAACACTATTGCTTCACAAAGAAGAAATATCATAGTCCTGAGTTATACGGTAGAACCGAACTCCCCTGATAACAATTTTTCACGACCCGTCCTCGGGACCCGTGTCGTGACTACCCCAAGCCTGCCTCCCATTGGCCAGGGGCTGGATAATAGCACCAAGGTGTAAATCATGGCAAACAAATGGAAGGCATTGCCTTCATAATGTAAACAAACATCACAGAGTAAGCAAGCATATGTAAACACTAAGTAAAACTGGGTACAATAGTAGTACGGAAAAGTAAGTGGGCCAGAATACAAACCCAAACTGAATGTAAAGTACAACTAAATGAAATTATAACAGCTGAAAGTAAAGCAGCAACGTTGAGCCATCCACTGGAAGTCCCACCTGAAGGGTGGGTACAGATAGCCTCCTCATCCCCTTAGGTCCAGCCATCCGCTCCGTGTATGTTCCGCCCAGTGGTCCACCTCCAGGTACCGACTTGCTCCACAAGCCTCAACCATGATCAGCGATGTCCGTCGTCTTCATCCAACACCACATAGTGCGAGCATAGCTCGTGTAGGGGTGAGTATATGCTACTCAGTTGGAACCCCGAGACCCTTGATGGTCTCCCAGAATCCAAAAAGGATAATCCCCAAAGGAAATATACAATCACGAAGTAACATCCAACACTACTTTGGTATATGTTCATACATATACCTAAGTCATCAATTCCAGTTCGGCTCCATTATCCGAGCCCAAAATTCGATCACGTCCACACATGATACTACAACCCAATCAACACAGGATAACACAACCCAATCCACATTGGAAAGCCATTCAATCATATCGAAGATATTGATTGAATGTCAAGACTCATCTCACATAGGAATACTTCTTCTTAAGGTGATATAGATGATCATATATAGCCACTGATTCATCTAAGCTGGGACCCACATAGGATACTAAACCAGCTAAGATGTCGGACCCACATTGGATACAGACTAGCTACTCTGCCAGACCCAGGTAGGATAGCAAGAACATAGTCAAACACTGCTAGACCCACATAGGATACAAGAATAGTAGTCATTGTCATCAAACCCACGGAGGATTTCAGTACGGTCTTCTTCGCTGCTTAACCCACGGAGGATTTCAGTGCAGTCTTCATTGTCAT
This sequence comes from Viscum album, assembly GCA_963277665.1. Lineage (NCBI taxonomy): Eukaryota > Viridiplantae > Streptophyta > Magnoliopsida > Santalales > Viscaceae > Viscum > Viscum album. The sequence goes on from OY728121.1 coordinate 2,063,977,909, forward strand.
CGAACCCACGGAGGATTTCAGTATGGTCTTCATCGCTGTCGAACCCACGGAGGATTTCAGTGCAGTCATCATCACTGCCGAACCCAAAGAGAATTTCAGTGCAGTCATCATCGTCGTCGTAGTTGCAGCCAGCTCTAGGGTTCGCGCACACAACATGCTCGATTCTGGTAGGGTTCCCTCTTCGAGTCAAAGGGATGGATACATCAATCTTCACAAAGACCAAGGATGATGTATCCCAAAATTCCATCCCACATCTTGGGGTAAAACCAAGAAAAACATTCCCAATTCACAGAGAACAGGACAACCAAGACACTTTCCAAAAGTACACGGTGTGTAGATAAACGATACACGCCGTTTCATCAGACACCAGGTATTGCCCATGTGAAATGTCCCGTGTCGTAGGGATGGACGTGTAAAAAGTTAAATACATGGCATGAGGTATGGATACATGTCGTGTCTTCAGTCCATGGGTACTGTCTGTGTACCACATCCCATGTCGATGGGTTGTTCGTGTAATAAGTAAATACACGGTGTTTGGTATGGTGACACACCATGTCCAAAATTCTGGGGCGGCTCCGTGTACACTAGCCATGCATGGCCGTGTGAGGGTGTACAAGCTCGTGTACCCCACTCTGTATCCGTATATTCCCATAATACACACCAAGTCAAACCGAAGCTACTTCTGCTATGGTTAAGGAAGTACACGTCGTGCCTCTTGGACATGTAGTTATGCCCGTGTCCATGTATCTCCCGGATTACATGCCATGTCCAACGAAGTATCCTCTATCAAACTGACTGGACAGTACACGCCATGTGACTGGTGTCACACACAGTGTGTCACTTCTTCTGATTTATGTTACTTTTGTCACTAAATGTTTGTACTACACGGCGTGTACATCAGAAGTACACGTCGTGTAATCTGGAATTTTACAGAAACAACACCTCTGGCTAGCACACCTCTTGATGTGTCTGTCCCTTGTTCTGATGATCTGTTTACTACAAAACTCACGTTCCTAGGTCGTCCTGATATTCCAAGGCCATTTCCAATGTTTTCAGGCCACCAATCGGCTCCAAAAACCTGGCTTGATTCTCCTCTTAGGAACGGTTCTAGGACACCATACAACAAGAATGGCGGAGGAATCCGACCGTGTTTGTTTTGATCGATTCCTTCCTCAATAGTTTGATAGAAAAAAGTTTTAGAGGTAAACATCAACATGGAAGGAAAAACAATAATCCTCAATTCAAAACACAGCCCTACCTTGATTCGAAGTTGTTGAATGGTAATCGTCGTGGGAAAACAGCGTGGGGGGGGGCGATGATGGTGTTGGTGAGCGTCCAAGATGAGGATGACGTCTCACACACTGGCTGTAGAGATCGGCACGTCGTCTCTCCTTGGTGCTCTGGCATTCATCGTGCTCTTTAATGATGAAGATGATGTTCCTCAGGATTAGAGCTTCCTTAACACAACCAAACTCACCCAAAAATAAAATAAGCTCCACTTATTTTATTAAGTCATTCCATGTGTTCAAAATTTGGAAACTCAGATCCATTAATTGAATTAATGGGTTGGCTTGATTAAAAGAGAGGAGAGGGAAAGTCACATCATTAAATGTGGAAGAGTTATAACTCATGTAGGGGGGTTAGAGAATTGGAAGGGGTGGGGATCGTGCGGGCCCCACCTCACTAAATCCTATTAAGAGGAAATAGAATTTTAGTGGGTCCCACCCTAACTCCCACACACGGGTTTAACCACTTAAGTGAAATAAAATTAGTACCACAATTTTATTTCTCTTTACTCTTAACCAACAAATTTTAACAACTCCTTTCTGAGCAAACGCAACTCCAGTAAAGGTCATCTTAAACAATTACCGGCGCTGCGGTTTCATTGGTGCCCTCGGATTTTGATTCCGAGAACTGGTTCAATAGTTAGAAACACCCGCTCGTTTGTTCACTGAATATTCCCGAGCTAAACTTAGGAAAATGATTCCAGGCACACCGGGCCTCGGAATCAGGTGCCGTCAGAAACTGCGTTCTTTAAAAATCCCAAAGAAAATTAAGAAAAAATTTCCCTTTAATTTTATGGTTCTTTACAGATTTTTTAAAGTTCTAGATTTTTTAAATGTTGGAGGTACCGAAGGTGATCGTTGGTGACCAAGGGTCAAACTAATTAAGGAACATTCCTTAATATGTATAGGGTGACACACACAACATTGACTCATTATTACCAATAAATGAATGGATATAGAAAATTATAAAATATTTATTGGAGGTATATATTTTGGAAAACTCCACATCCAAATAAAAGGGTTCATAGAAAGTGTCAGGATGATAAAATGGGAACACATTGTAACATGCATGAATCCCATCGTTAGGCTCCCTAAAAAAATTTTAGGGAAAACATGACGTATTCCAATGGAGGTATAACAACGTGAATATTGGGAGGTGAATAATTCAGCATAGATTTAGACCAATCTAGATAATAGAGAAAGTTTCAACATCCAGAGCATGGTGAGATAAATTATAATCATATTGTAACTCATGGATGTAAAAATATAGAATGAAAGAAACATATGATAAGGTGGTCCACATGAGGGAGATTCATGTGGGGGAAATATACACCAATATTTTTCAAGTCTAATGATAATGTTTTGTAAGTTATGCTCATGATTGTTAGTCCCATATAATGTATTTCATGTTTTTACTTTTGGTTTAGCGGGGATCATGTAAGAGGTCATAGGTTGGATCATTAATGGTAATGCGTAGTGATTGAAAAAAAACTATGTATGATTTTACTTACATTTATTTTATTTCATCATACTTCAAGACCCCCCCCCCCCCACCACATGAGAACAATAATCCATCCCTTAACCCATTACTTTTTTTATTATTCAGAACATAAATTATAAATTTCATATAAATATATAAATTAATTTATTTACAATAGATGATAATGTGACATTTGTTTTTGGGGTAGGAAGATATTTTTATTGTTTTTTATTTAAAAATTATTTTTTATTTCAATAAATTTTTATATATTAGCCTTTTTTTCAGTTTTTATGTTTTTGAATAAAAATGTCCTTAAAATAATTCCCAAAATAAATTTTGAGAACAAGCTTATTTGTGAAAGAAATTTATTTGGATTACCAATATTTGAAATGATTTTGGATATTTTTACATTTTATTAATTTAAAATTTCAATCATTAATATAAATTTTTACTTATTAATGAAATCCATGATAATAAGTGATTGATCCATATTATTTTACCTATATTGAGAGGTATTATGCGAAAAATCATATTATTTCTTTATACATGCATTATCATATGAGAACTTGCTACCAAATTAGGAAATTATGACATGATTCAGTTCTATTTCAAAAATTGTATAAGTTGATGTGTGTTACAATGGTGGAGACTCATTTTTAAATTACTTAGATACCCGTGGACCTACCATTTAATTTATCCAAAATAAAATCCCATAGAATCAATGAATATGGGTATATATTAAACCACATTTCAAAACAATTTTCCCATTCAACCATACTATTGGAATTTTTTGGGGTTATACATCAATATAAGATTGAGGGAAGGGGTATATTATTGGTTTTCATTGGGATATGTGACACATGGGTAGAAATTAGGGATTATGTTCGTATGTTTTTTGGGAAATATAATATCTATGAGTTATTTATCATTTTTATTGTTTTTTTACATCTTATTATAATAAAATTCTAAAAATATATAGAAAAAATGAATAAATCATTGAAAATAATATGGATAATAAGGGAGATGTATTCATTATTTTATGTATTTTATTTTATTACGAATAAAATGCATTGGGGAATGGAATTTTGTTGAGTAATGTCCATTGAGAAGGAATTTAGTGGGGTATATTTCGTTGAGTGATAATGATATTAATAATTCTCTTTACATGGGTGATTAGTGATCCATCTATATACATGAGTGGTGATAATTAGGTTGCATTAACTTTGTTGTAGATTCCCCCTCAGTATTGGTGATGGTCAATGCTACTTTATAATTCATTGTTGGTGGATTAACCTTGGGTTTGGTGATGGAACATTCTATGTTGTAATTCCTTGACGTAGATTCCCCTAAGGTTCAGTAGTGGTGCTTACAACATTGGATTTCCATTGAGTAGATTCCTTATGGGTTCAGTGGTGATTCTTGTTACATTGGAACATATTTGGAAATATTTCCCTTGGGTTGATCAATGAAACCAACTATATTGGAATGCCTTTGGGTAAATTCCTCATTGGTTCGGTGATAACACCTATTCTATTAGAATGACATGGGATACATTCCCCCTGGGATCATATATGGAACCTTTTACTCGGAATGCCTTTCGGAATACTTCACACATTTGTTGGGGGATGATTCTATATAATATTACTTCTTAGGGTAACCCCAAATGTATTATAGATTATGTCAAGTGAATTATTATGATCAATGATTTCTAGCTTAGGTTGATGTAGTTATGGTCGATCCCTAGGGTAAGGAAATACTTGTACATTGAAAATATTTTTTAATAAAAAAACTATTTTTTAAAATTTATTTAATTATTCGTTTTGGTATTTATTTTTCATTTTTGGCTCTTTTGGAATGATATGATGTTTCATAAATAATGTCGATAAATATATGACTATAGTGATATTCATACCCTTCATGACACATCGCGAAGAAGTGTGGTATGGAAAAATACTTTTAGAGATAAAATATGACTAAATAATGATATATATTGTGAAACATGATATATATAAGTGAAGAACCATATATGAAGAATGAAAATCAATAATAGGAATGACACAGAGAAAAAATAACTAAAAAACAATTATACACGTCATATAATCCATTTACATGACATGTAATTGTGGACCATTTCCATTAATGAAGCATGTCATGAACAAATCCATTAGGATATTGATGAGCTAAATCATTAAATGATATTTAATACAATTAAATAACATGAAACTTTCTAAAAAACCAAAAAACAGCCTGATTTGAAGTATTTCATGGAGAATATCATGTTTAAGACCCTTGGACACCTTAAGAGGACATATTCTCCCATTTATGATGCCATTTATATCAAACATGATGTATTAAGACATATAAATACAATAATTGGTCATATAAAAATGGGATAAAATATAGATGATCCTTCATTGTGTTTTTCTAAAGGGATGTTTCTACTTGGGTTTTTATTTTAATTTTACTTTCAATTACTTTTGTACTATAATGCATATACATATTTTTAATTCAAGATTTTTCCCATTCTTCATCCATATATCATTATATTCTAACTATAACTCATCCTCTCTCTCTTCTATCAGTCCAATTCGATCTCTTTTCACTTTTCAATGGGAAGTGACTAACTCGAGGATTTATTCTGAGGGGAGGCGTCACTGCATTCTTAATTATTTGACTTTAATTTCAAAATATTTCAATTAATTTATTGGTGGATGTTCGATAATTTTATTAGTATGGGGGTAGTCCACCGTTTCTTGGATCTCAAATTCCTTTTTATTTTCTATCAATTATTGGGGTATTTGGTTTTATTAAGCGGTATCCTGTATATCATACAAAACCCACTCATTGTAGAGAATAAAAATCCATGTATGGAAATTAATAGATTGTCAAATGGAAATAAATAATGAACAAACCCACATTATCAATCCCTATGGACAATGAATTTATCATTAATCTGTATCCTATATGAATATGCATATTTGTTTTTATTTTTCATTAGATTAAATTAATTTTAAATTTTCCAAGAACCACAAAACAATGATTTTCATAAATAATATAAAAAAATGAAATATATTTTTTAAATTATAATTAATGAATTTACTAACTAGGATACTCCTCTATTTGGACAACCCAGGTAAGCCTACGTTCTGCATTAGAAAAATAAAATTTCCTTTTTCCACACCCTACAATTGTGTTTGGTTATTTCACCATGGATGTATGGATCGATGGAGGTTTTTTTATTTATGTTATGACTTTATTTTATTGTGACCATCATTATACACAGTCCAATCAGTCCATATATTCTTTTAAAAAAATATAGTGTTAGCCTACTAAGTCGTACTAACACCCTAATAGTGCCACATTTGTTACCCAAGAAAATATTATGGCTATTGTATCGTGTATGTGGAGGAACCATATTATTGATGCTTGCATTGAAGAACTAGAATGGAGAATGGTAGATTGGGACACGACTAAGACATGGGAGCACTTTTGACAGATTCCTTAGTTTTTTCTATAAACATTCGTGTTTAGGTGTACATGGTCTTTTTATAATGTTTGGCTACTCGAAATTTATATAGTGCATTTGGATGCAGAATGGGTTGGGTTATTTATTACAACTTTTCACGGTGTCTACATAATGAATTATATGTATTATGTTTCTAATTTTTAATATTTTCATTGTTATTACACTCTGATATGAGGGTATAATCTCCCTACAATATATCCTTAGACCCTTACAGCTAGTCTGTAGCCTCTAGCATATTAGGATGTGTAAATGATGTTCCATTGGCGGTCTAGTTATAGAACTACCTAGGGAGTAATGATATAGGAGTTGTAAATATATTTTGGGGCATAACTCAGTGGTAATGTCACTGATATATTTTATTCCAGATTGGTGTTCAAATCCCAATATCCCCCTTCATTTGAGGATTTATCATTATAGCTATGATAAAAAAACATTTTGTAACATAATTTTCATGAACATATACATGAAGAAGAAAACATGGATGAGTCTATATGAACAATTTTGTGTAATAGGAATGTTATTTCATGTGGAAACAATGATACATCACCCAGTGGGAAACTAAAATGAGTTATGAGTGTGTTAGAATATATCAATCATCCCTCTGACAACTATGATTTATGATGTGTAAAAGAGGGGATGACAACCACGAAATAATCAAAATAGTGGAACTAGATGGATGATGAATCATGACATGGAATATCGTATAGTGGGTCATCATGCATGCATTGTCGGGTTGGTGGATTGAAAGTGAGATAATTTATTTTGTTATTATCATCTTTCCTTCTTCAAATATGGATTCACGATATGGGATGGAGGGGTGCACTTTCATTTCTGGAAGGGGTGCGTTAAAACCTTCTAACTGGAGAAATAACATGATTATTATAGATCTACAGTGATATGCGATAGAAGATTAGGGTCATAGCATGATTCATGCTACTTATTTGGACATTTGATTCATATCTTTCATGGGGATTGGGTCCATTATGAACCACATTATTTAGATCATAAAATATGTATTATGGTAGGTTCAATGATATCTTTCTATAACTTTTGGGGAGGTATGAGGATCGAAACACTAGGGTATCATTTTTTGTTGGCTTTTGTGGTTTGAAACCTCGTCTAATAATATATTTCTATTGTTTTATTATAAATTAAAATTTATACAAATCATTATATTAATTCATTAATGTTTATATTCATATATTATTTAATATCAGTACATAAATTATTAATTAATATAAATAAATAAAAATTTATTGCCATAGATTATGTTATAAATTATTCATTATTTAAAAGTAGTGAAAATAAAAATGATGTATCTAATAATTAAAAACAAATAACAATAGAATGAAGACAATATTTATGAATAGTTGAAAAAATGTAATCATAATAAATTTCAAAGTGATGGAAAATGGAAAAAATAATCTTTCTTAAGACAAACTCCTAATTTATTTTTTCAACAATTAAAAAGTGAAAACTATAAACTTATTTGATGAAAAATTAAACCTAACCTTAGTCATAATATGAACATAAAAATAAATAGAAAACTATTAATGTAATTGATAAAACATAAATATTGTAAAAATGACTCCCTGTGAAAATTTATGTTAATTTTTTGAAAACGGTCATAAATTACGAAGAAAATGATTGTGTGAGATATGATTCTAAATTAATTATTGTTAGAAAAAAATGAAATGATGTATTACAAGATAGATTTTTTCTATAAATAAAAAACTATAAATAATATTATAATATGTAATAGAAAATAGTGGCATCACCAAATTATGGTATATCCATATCATATGTGGTAAAAACTGATTAATTAATATAAAATATAATTGTGATAAATTAATTCATAATACTATGATATGTTAAAAATAATGGAAAAATAATTTTATTCTACATAGATTAATGAATGTTTTGATTGAAAAATAGACTATGAACCATTTAATATTATTATAAAAAATATATATTTGGTCTATTTTATGTAAAACTAGTAGAAGATGATGTCTAATAAAGGGATCCATTTCATAAATTAAAATATTTACTCTATTAAAGAATCATAATATTGGGTAGAAAATAATCCATTAGGAAATTCTAAAATATTCAAAAACGCATCCTGAAGAACACATAACACAAACATTATTGTTCAATTTTATACATTAAAATAACCTAAAGAGATATATGGGAAATTTGATTGGATGAAATTCATTTGTGGAGTTTCTGAAACCCAGATATGAAAACCATATTTAAAAATAAATTAAACTGTACCTTAATTGATAGAACAATAAAATTATTCAATGAAGAAAACTAAAATTACATTAACCCTACAATGGACATAGAAGGAAATCAGAGGATAATATAGGTAGGAACCGATAGATAATAGTATTAGGATCCAAGATAGTGAAGGTAGCTGGAAAAAGATGGGGAGATTGTGTTCAGTGGTTGGGAAGTGAGATGATGTTGGGGAAGAAGTGTGTCAAGGTATGGAGTGGGAGTGATGAAAATGTGTGTAGGAAATGCCATTGTGATAGGGAGAGGATCATTTTGATGGGGTGTGAAGGGGAAATAATTGATCAAAGACATAGAAATGATTCATAGGAGGGCATGAAGATGGATGAGGAGAATGGGGGATGAAAAGAGAGAATGGGGGTTTTGAAATCATAGTGAATACCCTATAAGGAATGGTAACTATATAATAGTGAATAGTAAGTGATCAATACTTAATTCCAGCCTCTGTTAAAATTCAATCATCTAGTAGGGTAGTGAGGAGATTTTGGCTCCACCACCTATCACCCATGGTGATGTATCGATACTTACCGAATATATTAGGCAATAACAACATAGGTTAGAGTACACACATTAGCATACATGATGTGGACGCACTATCTATTCACTAAGCTGGGGCACAAAGAAGTGTCTGAGGAAATGAAAAAACTACAGTTGTAATTTTTCCATTGTTTGTATGTTTTGAATTGAAAACTAATTTATATGAATGTTTCCTTCCTTAATTTTATGTTATTGAAAAAACAAATATAATTAACTAATAAAACAAATAATTAGAAATTTTTTTATTTAAAAATTAAGTTAATAATAAAATATTTAATTTATGTTATAATGATTAATATATTATTTAATTTATTAGTATAATTAATAAAAAATAATATTTATTGAAATTTTTATCAATTAACAATAAATTACTATAATTAGTAATTATGTAATATAATTAAGAGATATGAAGAATAATCAATACATATTAATAATTACCAACTTCATTAGAATTTGATAATTATTCATTATCTTGTAATTCATAAAGTAATTATTGATAAAATTACTTAATATAATAAGTAATAAATTAAATAATGGATTTTACTTTTATCTGACTAGTTAATTGATCTTATAGTCATTATGATTAAAAAATATTATTTGTAATTTACATTATTAATGATGAATATTTATTAAATAATTTAAAATATTCAGAATTATTATTTCTTAATTGATTCAAAATAGTTTGTGGTCAAGTCTCCTTCTATTAAATAATTGAGAAACACCTTTTTAACTATGTTTAGGGTGAACTGATTATAGGACTCGTCCCGATGAATTGAATGCAAAATACCTTGCATGAAGTCCTGCCTTTTTTCAAACAATAACATCTGGAACTACATCAACATCACTTCTTTCATTAATACCTCACATCATGACATTCATCACAATTTATCTATATCATAAATCCACCCAAGGGACTATTCGAATTTGAATAATAGAAACTTTTAATTAATTAATTAATCTTTATTTTTAGATATTATTTATTTTCATTATATGATTTATTAATAATTGTAATTAATTAATAATCTATTACTACTAATTATATTATTAATTACACTACAACATATAGCACACTTGATAGTGCTAAAATAGATATTTTTCAATGTTAAAAAGTGTTGACAACAAAAGAAATTATAAAATCACTCTACCTTTATCAATGATTGTAGAGGAGCTGATAAAGGTCCCCATTATCAGCACTAAAAAAATTGCTGATAAATGATCCATTTATCAACTCTTTCTTTTATTTCTTATAAAGTTGATCTATATCAGTGCTTTTACTATCACTAACAATAGGATACTTTATCATCACTTTTTGTAGCATTAATAAAGCATAACTTTATCAACTATAATAAAAGCATTGATAAAGGACACCTTTATCAGTACTTTCTTTTCCCACTGGTAAAGAGTTCCTTCATTTATGATTCCACTACGGCTGGTAAAAGGGACCTTTATCAACACTTTATATTGTTCTAATAAATGTCTTGTTTTTAATGTAAAGATGTGGCAACCCTATAATAGTAATCGCAATTAGAAACCAAAAAATAGAAATATAAATTCCTAGAATATCATATTGAATAATAAATATTATATTACAGAGTCATTTCAATTCCAAATTTACATATAAAATATTTCCACTAATGTGATATTTATAATTAATCCAGAAATTAAATACAACCAATATACTTAATCATAACCATTATGAAAGGAATTTTCAAAATATAAACCTTCAAAAAAAATATTTTTTCTATAATAAGACCAAAGTGAAATTTAAAAATAGTAAATAAAAAATAAATTATAATTTAATGTTATAAAATCCATATATGATAAATTATATTTTTTATTACTATATATATATATTAATGAAATTACTGAATAATTGTTTTTTATATTGATGTTTTGTCAATTCCTACATGTCATAAATGATTTATGGATCATTTTACTAAATTTTGAAAATATTATGATCTTGTTTCTTTAATTTTACTTATGTGATACATTTTTTTAACCTAAAATGGAACTTTTATATTGAAAACATGCATTTCAAGCATTAGCGGTCACAACATATATCGTATTGATGTGTGTTCAATTCCTACATGTAACTAATGAATTTTGGATAACATTCCAAATTTTAGAGTACAATCCAGGCTCATTTTCTTAGTTTTGGAAATTTGATTTGCGTTTTAAACTAAAATGACAGTTTATATTGGAAACAAGAACATTAATTCATACCAACCACATCATGTGTTGATTTTATGTTCACTCAATTGATAAACATAGAATATTAATTATGATTCATTTTTATTATGTTTGAAAATAATCTGTGCTAATATTCTCAGTGTTTTCTATGGGATGCATGTTTTAAAACAAAATGCCAGTTTTAAATTGAAAACATGCACATGAAGTTATAGTGACTGCATCATTTGATGGGTAGACATTTGGTTGATTATTATATGTCACAAATGAATTATGGAAAATTTTTATAATTTTTTGAAAAATATGTGCATGTTTTCCTATTTTTTCTATGCGATGAGTTTTTTAAAATAAAAAGGAACATCTTTCTTAAACACACACACTTTGAGTCATACATTCTACATCAACTGTAAGATTGATGTATGTTTAATAAATTTGTATCAAAATTATATTATGGATCATTTCCATAATGTTTTAAATAAATCCCTATTATATTTCATAGTTTTTCTATGTAATGAATTTTAAACTAAAATTACACATTTATATTGAAAACATGGACATCAAGTCATACCGACCACGTCCTGTTTCATATTGAAGTGATGCCAATTCCAACATGTCACAATTTAATTATGGGTTGTTTTCATTAATTTTGAAAACAATATGAGCTCTATTGCATGGGTTTATATATAAGATCCACATTTTAAACGTAAAAGGAACTTCTAATTTGAATACATGCACTTCGAGTCATACTAGACACATCTAGTGTCAGATTGATGTGTTGTGGATTCCCACAAGTTAAAATTGATTTATGAATCTATTTTCTAATCTATTAGATTAATCTGAATGTGTTGGCTCAGTTTTTAGTATTTCGTGTTTTTTTTAAAAAAAATATTTTAAACTAAAAACATATAAATTGGGTCATAATTGTCACCTCATGTCTCAGATTGATGTGTGGTTAATTATTACAGTTAGAAAATGGGTTTTGATTCATTTTTGTAAAGTATCAAAACAATATGAATGTGTTATCTTGATTTTGAGTATGTGGAATGTTTTTTTAACTAAACATACAATTTTTATCTAAAAACATGTACTTTTAGTCATAAATATCAAATAATCTATCAGTTTGACATTCTGTCAATTCCTATAAGTTACAAAAATATTATGTGTCATTTTCCTAATGTTCAATAACAATACAAGCTCGATTTCTCGGATTTGGATCTGTGATGAAAATATTAAACTGAATTGGAACTTCTACATTGAAAACAAACACTAAGAGTCATACCAGACAAACCATGTATTGGATTGAGGTACAGGTGATTCCTACACATCATAAATGACTTATACGTCACTATTGTAACATATCAAAAAAATGATTTTTTATATTTTAGTATGTGATGTGTGTTTTTAAATAAAATTTAATTTATAAATGATAATAATAAACTTCAAGTCATGCTAGATACATTTTATATCCGATTGAGTTTTTTTAATCTATACATGTCAAAAATGTGTTATAGATAATTTTTCTATATAATAAATACATTATGAATTCAATTTATCAGTTTTGAGTCTTTGATGTTTGTGTTGAATGAAACAGAAAATGTTGAATTAAAACCATACACTTCATGTCATACTAGACACACCATTTGTCATATTGATGTGATTTCATCCCATACACATCACAAATGAATTATGGATTGATTTATTATGTATAAAAACAATCAGAATTGTATTTATTTTTTATTAGTATTTCACAAGTGTTTTGAACTAAAATGTCAATTTTAAACAAAAAACATACACTTTTAGTCATACCAGACACACTGTCAATAATATTGAGTTGTAGTTGATTCTAATACATCACAAATGACTTATGGAATATTTTCATAATGAATCCAATAAATTTTAATTTTAACTCATTTTTTAGAATGTGATGTGTTTTTTGAACTAAAATACAAAATATAAACTAAAAACATATGGTTCGTTCTATATTATGTACACCGGGTGTTAGATTGAGTTGCAACTGATTGAGTTGTAGTTGATTCTTACATCATTTAGGATAATTTTGATGACAGATCTTTTGGGTGTTTATATATTTTCTTCAAGTTAGTCGAATCCCATGGTAGATGAAAGATTCTATTATAACTATATAGTCTCTTTCAAAAATTAATTATAGAAAATTAGTTTGATCATATATTTTTTAGATGCATCCTAATAATTCACCTCATGTTTTAGGAAGAATGTAGTTTCCTCTATAATATAGAAGAATCATGTTCTCTCTATTCTTTTATGTTGGGGATAGTTGAAACAAAAGTATGAATTCCTAAAATATCTACGAAAAAACTATTTATATATTAGTAAAAAATACAAAAATTAACATATAAATATTTTATAAAATGTTGATAAAATTAACTAAATAATATGTATGAAGTCAAATTTTCTGGATATCATTATTCTTTCTTTACCCAACTCTCATTCTTCATTATCTCACTTACAACCTCAAAGTCCAATCTCTCATGATCACAAGAATCATATGACATGTTAATAGTTATTTCATAATTCATAGTGTGTAACCCACCATTATACTTATCATTTAAAAACATGTCAAAAATAATATATAATCATTACAGTACTATTGATACACATTTAAAGTGTATCTCTAAGGTCATAGCGTGTAGTAGATCATAAACATAATAAGTAATCCCCAAAATTTGATGTCAAAAATAATTCTAACATCATGTACTCTACCCACTTATCTCTATACAAATTTACCGATTCTTTTGATTATCAATATTTTTGGATATCATGGTAGTGTGGAGAAAATATTGGAAAATAACTGATTAAGATTTTTTTATGAAATTAAAATTGACATAAAAAATTACTTGTTTGTGGATTCTAGAAATTTGATGATATATGGTATCTTTCATAAATTTTCAAACATAATATCCAAAATAATTGTTGTTTTATTCCTTCAGACACTATATAAAAATTGACTAAAATATGTAAAGATTATATATATTTTTTGATAAATACATATTTATTTTAATACCTTAATATATTTTTATTTAATGAAATCTATTGTGATTGTATGTACAGTCCTCGTTATCATTCAATGATATAGACTATATTTACAGATAACAAAATCGAAAATAAATCATTAAAACAAAAAATGAAACATATAATTCAATGTTTATTTTAAAATGGTAGTTGTGGTGTATTTAAAATTCACAATACATATCATGTGTGGTCAATTTCATGGGAATTTATGTATTAGATTCATAAAATAAACATTTGGGGTATTCATATTGAATGTTATCTACATCCATTAAACAACCAAAAAAATTACATTAAGAAAAAAATAAAATATATAATATATGATTAGATTGTAATGTTTTTTCCATACAATGTAGGAATCTGTAAGATTCTACAATCTATTATTTTTTACATAAAATTTATTACTAGATTATCTTTTTCCAAATAAATTTCATCAACTTCCAAATAAATTTATTTCATAGAAACTATATAGGGATTACTGAATCCAAATCATGCTTTGCAAGGTTTTCCCATTATATAGTAGTAATAAAAACTCATATAGAAAAAATGAATAGTTATTAACATTAATTAACATGGTAGATAATTTCATTTAATAGAAGGTTACTAAGAATTTACCTCATGTTTGTATTCACACTACTAACTCACAGTCACTGAAACATCATAATCTCATTTATAATCTCAAGACAAACCTCATCTATAATGAAATTTTTAAATATTTATTCTTCATGTTGAATGTAGGATACATATACATCTTTAAATGTTGTGTTTTTATGAAATTGTAATGTTAATATATGATAAAATGGAACAAGTGGTGATAACATACTCTCAGAAGTTTCTTTTTTTTTCTTGGTCGATTGACTGGTGTTTTTTATCTGGCATTCCATTTCCCCATCCTTTTATCCATATGTAATACCATACATAAAATAAAACCATTTTTCATCAATAATTAATGGTTTATCATTTCAATTTTTTTTAAGGAAATACCACATTTATCATTATATAATTAGATGGTCATGATATGAAATTTCTAATAGCATCATTAACCATTGTTAAATTCAGATCATTTAGAAAAATCAGAAACACAATTGTTGGCCCAACAGATAATTCAATCACCACAATCGTGTGATCTTTTGGGAGTAAATTCTTGTGTAGCATATCTCATGAAATATTGTACACCATACCCCTCGTGACATGGCCACACACGGATTTTGATAGATATAAATAATATATAAATTCACCTTATATAATTTTAGTAATATAATGTTATTTGATTCTATTTGATTCAATTTTAATAGAAAATTATTAAAAAAAATGAATACCACAGTTAATGAATTTGTTCATGGGAATATCTAGACACAAATCTAGTTGGGTTATGTGTATCTTAGTCAATTTATATTTGTTCCACTATAGTTTTACTTTGATCATTTTTGTAAAAAATATTCCACCAATCTCTATTAGATAATAGTATTTTTTTAAAGGATTTAATAATACCTAAAATCCTTATGTCCCCTTCATATTTATCCCCCTACAGCTTTTCGTTCTTCAAATATGTTCTTGGTGACACCCCAAAACCTTTACCTCTAACGGGGAAATACTAATTTCATTTCTACAAAGCAACTAATTTTTTTCATTTCATACAATCATTGCTGATTCTTATTTCAAAATCATATAAAAAATATAAAATCATAAAAATGTATTTTAATTTAATATATTTTTAAATAATAATTAATTACTACTATGTCATAATTTCACATGATTCTATACTTCTCATGTGATTTCATCAACTATTTTATCCACATTATTTATAGGTTAATCCTTCAATAACACATAAAGTGGGTTGTAACTGTTTTTGGATTTTGATTCATAAATCTACCTATAACCAATGTAAATATTTTTTTTATGTCAAATAAAAATTTTATTATATACTTAAAATGAAAAAATATATTTTTTTCAATTGTGAATAATCCATCCTATCATTATGATAGGGAAATATAGATTTTAAAGCATGTCAAATATCATCACTCCTTTTCTGTTTCATAAATTAACAAGTTTGAGTCAAATTTGATAAAATATATATTGTAAAATAATATATTATTGAATAAATATCAATTAAATTTATTTATAATCATATATATTAATGAAATATTTCCATATATCCTATTTTATATTGTGTGAAAACGTAACTGGTTGGTGTGGCTTTAATTTCCCCTAAGTATCGTGTAGATAAATCTTTTTAGAAAGTGTCTAGAGCCGTCTGTGGGATTTTCTAGTGTCCATTAAGACCTATTTGATATGAAAATCATCAATAATAATATAAAACTAGAAGGAATAATTAATAAAAAATCAAAATTTAATTATATAATTTTTTGGAAAAATATTGAATGAATATATCAACATTACCTTAATATATTCCCAATGGTTATATTTCAATACAGGTTGGACATAGTGA
Organism: Viscum album; assembly: GCA_963277665.1. Taxonomy (NCBI): domain Eukaryota; kingdom Viridiplantae; phylum Streptophyta; class Magnoliopsida; order Santalales; family Viscaceae; genus Viscum; species Viscum album. Next base: position 2,063,994,711 of record OY728121.1, read on the forward strand.
CACATGTAAATATAAATTGGTACATTAATTCTCATTATAACCCCATCAATACTAATGAAAATAATCTTTTTAGGGACAAAAGGAGGGTCATTTTGATTACATCTAACCTCAAATTTCATACCATTGATCATTTCCAGGAAAATTGTATTTGACATTGTAAAGATGCTTCATTATTTTTTTTCATCAACTTGTTTTCAATACCTTAATAATTCAGTACATTCACCATCAAGCATATATTCTTATTTGTGATTATATCTTCTTGAGTAGAAAATCATTTAATTTCAATTAATTAAATGATTTAGATAATGGATAATATTTTGATGAAGATAATAATATATTAAAAACACATTAACCTTCTCATTAAACTCTATTTTGGATTTAATTTCTTCAGGTATTTGGATCCATTGTCATGTATATGAATCCCTCTCTATGGCTATCTCTAACATACAATGAATGTTCTACATTGGGATAGTCCTGAAATGATTTTTACCCCCCAATGAAAGGGTCATCCCCAATTAAATTTTCATCTAACCCTATTGTTGATTTAGCCATGAAATTGGAAATTTAGAAATTCTTATCTGTTGGATCTGAAACTTAAAATACCTAAAATACCTAAGATTATTATATAAATGACCTGTCCTTATACCCTTATAGAGTGGAATTAACCTCCACAAACCAAAATTCTTAAAATTTTACAACATTCTTTAATTTCAATCCATTTTCATTAGAAAATTTCCACGGGAAACGTGGTATAATCTAACGCATATATATATTTTATGATTCTAAAATATGAAATGTTTTTATAAATTTAATTTATATACATTGAATAGGATACAGACATTATATCCTCCATAAGTGTAACTCAACTATTTTACATCATAGGTCATTTATTTCGTTCCGTTTGTGGAATATATAATCATTAATTACAAAACCAGTGTAACATAAAACATGTGTTTTTAGTCCTTTGGTTACCATAGAATTTATTTAGAAATTGAATTCATATTATCATATAACTCCATGTAAATATGATCATGGAACCATATTATAAATTATTGATTATGTATATTTGGTATCCATCCTTTTTCCCTTGGTAGATTCAATTATCTAATAATTACATTTTGGGCATCAACGTATGGAGAAACTTCTACACTATTATGTAAAATTTGTAGGTGATTATGGTCTCACTCAGTCGTGGTAATTGTAAAAACAACTCTTATAGAAATCCCTTATCCCATATGGTTTTCTCTATGATGAGATTCTATGATACTGATGTTATAAAAATCTGATATATAATCTGTATTGAATTCTACAACTTCTTTACTAAAATATCAATCTTCCATACAACCATATTTATAACTACTATTACCGATGCACCCTTTCAAAATATACATATATCATTAATAGGGGTACATCCATCTATAATGGATAGGACCACATTTTTGAACCTCTATAACCATGTGAACAATCAGGTGGACCATTATATAAAGATTGATGGAGGGAAAAACATATTTAATTATCATAATTTGATTACAAACTTCTTATTCATTATTGGAAACTTCATCGAGATATAACATTATTTTGTATGGTATTGAAAAAGGATTTTAATCAAGTTAATATAGAACATAAATTTTAGGAAGAATGAATCAGTTCAGGATGGTCATCCAATATTTAATCAAAATATGACAGTTATGTGATTTTCCCCAACAACATCAAATTTATTATTAAAATGAAATTAATGATATTTTCTGAATACCACTATAAAACATTAACACCTCTATATAAATTAAAAAAATTGAAAAAAAATATCTGGAAAGATATTAATATACTGGAGAAAGAATATACCATAGTTTACCCTTCACTAGCGCCAACTATTCTCTTATCCCCATGATAATCAGGTCTAACCTATCTTTGATTCCATATTTTATTTTATCAGGTATGTATTGTAACTTTTCAATAAAACTATCAATTATATTTTTTTGTACCTGAAATACATCCTGAAAATATATTTTGTAAAAAAAATTCCAAAATGGTAATTCAAAAAAATTCATCTCTTATTCTGACAATGTTTCGTAAGAATTTTTTAATATGGTTTACAGAAAAAATCAATATATTTTACATTATCAAATATTTGATCTCTTGTTAATGGATGAAGTGTTCTACCTTTTTTTTGTATTCCCATCAAATTCTATCATACAGGATCATTATTTCTGTCATCAACATAAACATTTAGAATTTTCTAAAAACACAATCATCATTGAATGTTTCAAATAAAATAACATTTTAAATTTCTCAAAAATGTGACACCCCGGCAATCTTATAATTTTATAGCCTGAAAATTGTCAATAATAATGAAATTCATTTATTTTAAAATACAACATGAATCTCAATTATAATTTTTCACTTCTATGGGATTCATATATTGTAACACATAAATCTGACATCAATTTCATATATTCTATATATGGATCCAAATACAAATCAATGTCATTAACATGTTTTTTGATCCAGATCTATCCGGGGCAATATAATTTTTTTGCGCTTCATGAATAACCATTGTTAAATGATATAATTTTATAATATTAGTGGCCATGTACAATGAGTACTAATATGTACACTAAAAGGATTTATTCAAATGGTTGAAAACATAATAACTAATTTTATCAGATCATTTTCAAACATAGGATACTCAAAATAAATTTTTTTCTACTATGGGGAGTCTTTCGTATAAAATAGTTTCCTATATTAAAATATTGTATATTTGTTTCATGTCATTTTTCTTTTGGTTTATTTAAATACATATAGTCATATAAACAATGGAATGATAAGAATGTTCCATACATCATTAAAATGGAATCATTCGTTGTCTTTGAATCATTTCACCCCATATTAATGGAATTTTATGAGTGATTCATGGTCCCTAGGAAAAAATATTCAATCATTTGGATATAAATGTATTTTTTAAAGATCATTCCCATTCAATGTGTATATAACCAATCATGACGTACATGGACATTACATTACTTTTGTGGAATACCTAATACATAACAAAAACATATGCCCAAATATAGTATTAGTTTAGTGTTTTTGGAAACTTGGAACATAAACTTATAACTGGGTGAAATATCATCATCATATAACATATAGTCCTTCCCCTTTTGTTTTCCTACCAAAACCCATTCATTATATCCTGTGGAAAAGAAAAAATATGAAGTGTGAGATCAAATTCTCAGTATGAGTAAACATGGAGAAAATAAAACAAAACATAAACATTTGAACACAAAAACAAGAACAAAATGTTTAAACAACAAAATATGGGGTCATGAAATAAATCATGGTTGTATGTAAGTTATGAATCATAAAGGAACATTAACCATTATAGAATATAATTCGAATGAAACAAGTAATTTTTTAAGACTAATAAAAATACAATAAGATTTCCATACTAGCCAAGGAATTGCTGTTAAGACCATCCTAGTGGATGTAGTCCATTACTGAACTGGGTTAACTTTCTATTCTAGCCCTGTATTACTGAACCGAGTTTACTTATCATTAAAACCATGTATATCTCAAGAGTTATAAATCTTTACCCATGTATTGGAGGGAGATATAGGTCCCACCCTTCTCATAATGAAATCATTCTTACATGTTCCACAAAAATATAAATCATTCATCAGAACATAACCCATTAAATAAAATGGGATTCGTAAACATCATGTCAACATAACATAATCCATATAAGATAAATGGAATTCATAAAAATAATTCTAAAATAAACTCAATAAAAACAAAGAAATAATAGGGATTGAAATATAACCATATTTGATATAATATGGAAAAATAATTTTGATACAGCACTTGGACTCAGTTCTTAATGAAAATATCCATTCTACTTTAAAAGTGTTTTCTTTTATCAAAATTTGTGAAATTTTAAATGGAAAAAAGTTAATTGAAAAAAACTTGAAACATTATAAAGGAATATTCATGGAAATAATTCATTATGAAAGCGTAAAAATCCTTTCATGTTGTATATGGAAAAAACAATCTCTTCATACATTTACAGGAAAATTAAAGAAGTACCTCGTATGGAAAAAAAGAATGATTCCTCCCATACCAAGTAGTAAATGTAAAAAAGTGGTAAAAAGACAAAAAAACATACATATAATAATAATAAACATTTTATGAATCCATTTTTAGAAAACATGGATATGGATGATAAATATATCCCCTGCGTATACTTACAAATAAAAAATCTCCGATAAAATGAGGCGGGAAAAGTTATCCATTACCTTATGTCCAATTTATTCCGTATATATCCTAAAATCTGGTATAGTGGGTTTAAACATGTTATTAACTTGTAATAGAGCAATAATAATATTTATGATATCATATATGGTTCACTTATGACTATATATTACCCGTTTATTTGTCAATTCCATGTTAAAGCAACATTTTGGGTAATAATTGTTTCTTTTATCATGTGTGTTTTGACTTATTATTATACATATGATTACATAGATCATGATTTACTTAAATTATTATTTTACAGCATGATATATATATATATATTATAAATATTCAGTATATAAATTGATCGATAAATGGAATGGAGTACACCGTTCACGGAGATGGTAGGCCATACGTACACATAAACGATGTTTTCGTTTCCTTATTAAATTAAAGGGGAGTAAGTAAATGAAATAAATATATATACATATATAAATCAGCATTATTATTTCATATATTTCATTATTTATTATTATATATAATTTATAATCATTGTTGAATTGTTAACATGTAGAATGAATCTCATCACGGCGTGGAGACGATAAGTCCTACGTACGCATGAGTGACGATATCGTTCCCATAGTTGTTGAACGGTGTTGAAGTGTATGGTTTATCATATCTCAGAATGAGTATCTTGTTATAATAATAATATAAATTAATTATTTATACAATTATACCTATCCATATTAGTTGGTGGTGAAAAACATATTACACCATGTCGTGGAGACGGTAATCCGTACATATGCACGCGCGGTAATTTAGATTTTCATAGGATGGATTGAAGGTGAAATAAGGTAGTTTAATATTTATAATAACATATCAATATATTAGTGATTCTTATGTTATTACTTTATAAAGAAAAAACTAATTAAGATGAAGTATAAGAATAAATAAATTTGAAAGAATCGGTAGAAGAGATTACATATTCCTCGATGTGCCTCCTTTAAATTTCCCCTTAGGGTACTAGAGTTGGTCTTTTGAGAAATCCAAAACCTCTATAATGTCACTACAGATGTTTATAAGATAAATGGGAAGTTTTTTCCAAGATTTAATGCTCACAATAGAGTGAAGAGGAGAAGGAGAATGCTCCCTTTTGTATGAGAGTAGAGAGGCACTTTAGGAAAGTTCAAAAATATTAATTTATTAAAAATTCAATACAGATTTAAAATGGTACAGAACATATTTATTTGTACGATAATAAGGTTATTGTTCTAATACTAGTATTTCTATAATTTTATAAAAAAATTTATTATATTTTTTTCTATATCGTTTTGGTTTAACCCTCATTTTACCCTTTTTAATCTTAATGTGATATCATGTTATTTACAAATTGTGGGATAATGTAATTAACATATCATGTAAAACGACACAAAAAAAGTTATTTATCACATATTTGGACTTATATTAACAATTTGGAAGAGTCTATGAATTTTAGGAATTTAATATCATTTAATAAACTATTTTATGTTTTAAGATATGAATTGTGTCAATTTGGGACACTATTCATACTTCTTTTTGAAAAATTCATAAAAAACATATTCCTTTGAAATAAAAGGAATTAATATATCTCTACTATTTCATTTTATTCAATAAAATTCAATTATGGCTTCAAAATATTCAAATTAAATTTATTTTAATATTTATAAATTCATTTATTTGAATCATTCATTAAGGAGGAAATCATTACATCATAATTGTGTTATAAATAAATATATTTCTCTCATGTATAAAAATTATAAATATAATACCATGATGTAGGAAATATTTTTATATTTATAATGAAATTTTATATTCATAATTATCTATTTTATAATTCCATATTAAAATTTATTTAGTAAAAGATATATCTTTTTGTTATAATTATCTTTACTTTAAATTAATTCTTATAATTTGTCATTTTCACATCCAAATGAATACATGGGGTCCCAAAATAACCCCAAGGATTCCAATGGTCGTACATATCTCATAAAATAGTATTAGGACATGTTTTAGTGTAATTTATTATTATTATAATATTTTTTTTACCCTTATTTACAAAATTTTCCTTTTAACCAAGGTAAATTAAAAAACTTTTGAAGTTAATATTAATAACGTCCAAAAATAAACATTACCAATTTACACAATTTCAACCATATGATTAAAAATATAGAATAATTTTTTTCAAATTCAAAATAAATAATATTCATTAATTAATATAAAATTACTTTTTGTTGTCAAAACGAAAAAAAGGGTTTTTAAGAAGTAATAACTGTCAAAAGATTGACATGTGTTTACGTCCAATTTAAAAGTGAAATTACTTACAATGACCAAAATTGGATAAAATTATGAAAAACATTATCTAATTTTACTTTAAAACCAATAAAAATTATAATATGACTATATAAATAAATTACATAAAAATGCAGCTTTGAATTAAAATGCAGTATTTTTCACTATTCATTAAAATTTGAATTTTATCAAAAAAAATACAAAAATTTCAACAAAAGAAAATTTTTATATCTAAATTTCAAATAAGATTATTATTTTGTCAAATTTAACTTAAAGAGGTGTTAAAACTATATTTAAAAATGGTGCGCCATTAAAAGGCGGTAAATCTGCTTTTTTGAAAAATAATTCCTTTAGCCAAAAAAATCCATTTTTTCTCATAACATGTTCTATAAAATGTGCAAGATGAATGATAATGTTAAAAAAATTTAATATTTGGTTAATACTATTAATAAAGGATACTTTATATATCATTAAATAATAATATTTTAATGATATATCAGTGTTTAGTGAAACTCGGTAGCACGTACAATGCAAGTTATTAAGTAAGGTTACTCTTGCATGTAATGCAAGCCAGGTAAGTGTTTTGTGTAGTGAAAGATTACTTTTGTGTTGTGAATAATATAATCAAAACATAGATCATTTATGCATTGAATAAAATCTATACTCAGTGTTTCCTATAATGAATTCTATCAAAGGATCATGAAATTGGGTGCCACACAAGCCAAGAATAGTGTTTCATATAGATCAAGCATATCCTGGTGTAGTGTACAACACAAGACATCCATGAAATTAAAAATAATATTTCTTATAAAATCCTTGGGTGTTACATTCTACCCCCCAAAAAATTAATTTCAACCTCAAAATCCGTCGTGGTTATAAATGGTTTTCTAATTGAATGTTTCTTTCATAGAAACCCGCATAGTAAAAAGGAATACTAAAACATCATTTCCAAAAGAAAATTTAGAAACATAATGGTTGCACGAATTTGCTATTCACTGGTTTTCCACCTAGAATAACATATGTAGAAAGTGAAAACATGGATATGAAATAGAAATATAACCATCAAGTTCTGATGGATAGTTATAGAGAAAAATGTTTGGAAAAAGTTAACTACTAGAAAGCCATAAATTTTTCATGATTTAAGGAACCATCTAATTCATCAGATAAGAGGGTACTTGGATAACATTTTTGGTTTTCATGACCATTTCCCAAAAATTAAAAAATTGATTACATAAGAAGAAATACATACTTGATTCCAATGTAATATCACAGATGGTCTTTCCCTGAACAATTTCCACTTCATCTGTTATTTAAATAAATGAACCTGAATTTTTCATTCTTGAAGTGTTAGAAGGTCATATGATATAATGATAGGTCATTCCATCTGTCTCAACAAAAAGGTTAGAACATATTATTAAATATTAATAGGTCTACCTATAGTGAGATAATACATTAGTCTAACAAACTTCAACCAGGATATAAATTACACTATCCATAAATGGATTACATTATAATCCATCCAAAAACATAAAATAAAAACATTAGAAGGAGTTGAACTAAATAAATATAACATTTTCTCCCATATTTCATTTTTTATTTCATAGTTTTCACATTCCAAACATCTAAATACCATAATCAGGTATTCTCTTGAAATATGATAATAACATAAATTATCATAAAACCTTAGAGACAAAATGCATTATATTAACACTTTCAACACACCAAATATACCACTACATTAAAATACTCAAACCATTATATCACTTTGTCAATTTGTTAGTCATGAGCTGATTAATACTATCAAACATATTATTTTATGTTTATCCCTCCATTATGCGCATATCATCTCCTATCCAAAAATATTTCAATCACTTTTCTTGATTACTAGTTCCATATAATTATGTAAAACCATAATATACCAATACATAGATATTCCAATATTCTATAATACTATATAGGAGATTCCAAAACAGAATTTTCAAATCCCATTACATAAACACTTAATCATTCCACTACTTTTTTTTCATACTCAACATCACCAATAGTGATCATATGTGACTTCCCTTTTTCTTTTTGAAAAAGAGGTTGTTGATGTCGATCATCATTAACCCTTGGATTAGAGAATTGGTTAGCATAAAGTCTATTCCCTTGTAATAATAGAATTTAAGTGTTTGTGGTGTGTTCTCTATAGTCTTTTCTCCATTCACGTCGTTATAAACATTTGACCCATTACATCAGCACTCAAATGCTCGATGAACTCCTTTTACACACATGAAAATTTTCTAGTCCCTTTTAGAAGATTTCTACCAGGCTTTTTCTACATTTTGAGTATAATGAAACATTTAACTTCTTTTCAGCATTGTTTTGATATTTTCCCTTGAACTCCATCTCTTGTGTCTTTTCGAAACCATGATAAGGATATGTAACACCAACTTCCAGTTCTACCTTGATATCAAAATTCACAATCTCTTCATAGCTATTGAATTATCTTATATCTAATGACCTTCAATGACTTGGTTTTAAGCCACTGAATAATATATCAATGTTAGTTTTAGGTTGGTTGATAAAGCTAGAAGCATACCTTGAATGACTTATAAAATTCACAATGTATGTATGAACAAATTAATCATCATTTTTCTTATGCTCAAGTAACTCATTTTCCATTTTTTTAAAGAATATTAGGGAATTACTAGTTGAAAAATAATTTCTTGAACTCTTCTCATTCCTTGGATTCAATTTTATCTTGCCCCCTTGCATTCTTAAATAGATTCCACCACTGGTTTGCTTCAGCTTTTAAGTAATACACAGCCAAAATAAAATTTTCATTTTTTGAAAAGTGAAGGATGGAAAATATATTTTCAATGGTACTGATCCATTTTTCTTCAAAAATTGTATGAGAATACCCACTGAAATAATTTGGATGTTTCCTCATGAATGAATCAATATAATTTTGTTCCCTTCACTACTCATTTGGGAGCCCAGAATGAGTCATAGCCTGTGTATGTATAGAAATAATATTTTTCATTCCATATCTCAAAATATTTGGTTTTTCATGAAGACAATAATTGAATTAGTCAGTGTATTGATCATTGACACAGTTCCTTGATGTTCCTGCCATCATCTAAAACCCAAAAAGAATAGTGTGAGAGGAAAAAAATCATACTTGGAAAACAACAGAATAAAGGGGGAGTACTTTCAATCGTTAACATATTAGGTTTAATACTAGGTTATTCATGATAATTATCATAATTATAGGATAATAACCTATAATGATCCTTAACCATAGCGACATCCCTATACATACCTTAGAAATATCTCTAGGGATCTCACTAATGTTTTCGTATCCTAGTTTCCAAAGGTAGACTAACTCGTCTCTCTGATAACAACTATAGAGACCCAAGCTTGACGTACATACAAATTAGATTATATTTACAGAATACATAATATGTGATAAAACTAGACTCCCAATGACGATATTAGATTAGTGTCTTTGGAAACATGGAACATTATCTTCTTATATGGTGAAAGATCGCCATCATCTCCTATAATGACCTTCCCCTTTTTTCCTACCTAAATCCTTTATCTATATCATGGGGAAAAGAAAACATATAATTGGTGACCTCAAATGATATATATGGTTAAATATGGAGAACATAAAAAACCATAAACATTTGAACGTAAAAACATGAACATAACGTTTAAACATCGAAATCATGACACGTGAAGTAAATCTTGGAAGTTTGTTAGGCATGGATAATAAAGTAACATTAACTATGATAGAATATAATTGGCATAAAACATGTAATTTTGGAAAACTAATAATTAAATAATATTATTTCCAATGTATCCAAGTATTTGTTTCCAAGACCATCATAGAGGACAAAGTCCATTACTGAACTGTGATTACATGTCATTCCAACCCTGTGTTACTAACCCATATTTACTAGGAATTGCATCCGTGTCTATAACATGAGACATAAATATTTAACCAATAAATTGGATGGATATATAAGTCCCACCCATCTCATAATGAAATCATTCTTACATTTTCCACAATAACATAAATCGTTCATCATTGCATAACCCATGAAATAAAATGGAATTCTTAAACATCATGTCAATATATCATAATCTATATAAGATAAATGGTCTTTATAAAAATAATTATATCATAAAATAAATATAAAATTAAAATAATAGGGATAGAAACATAACCCTATTTCATATTAGATGGGAAAAAAATTTATAAAACACTTCAAAATAGTTCTTGGAGAAAATATCCATTATTCTTCAAAAACGCCTTCTTTTCTCAAAATGTCATGAAATTTAAAATTAAAAGATGTAAATTGAAAATAAAAATGAAAACATGTAATGTAATCTTCTTGTAAATAATTCTTTATGAAATTTTAAAAATCAATTCATGTTGTATAAGATAAAAAAATTATTCTCCTCGTACTTTTACCAGAAAAGTCAACAAGTACTTTGTATGGTAAACAAAAGAAATATTCCTTCCATGCAATTTCATAAATGTAAAAATGTGGGGAAATTTATTTAATCATACATTTAAGAATATTAAACATTTTATGAATGAATTTTTAGAGAACATGGATAGGGATGATAAATATCTCCCCATCATATACTTTTGAATAAACAATCTCAGATAAAATGAGACTGGAAAAGTTATCCCATACCATAGGTACAATTTCTTCTTTATGTTTAAGAAATTCTTCTATAGTGGGTTTAAAAATTTTATTAACTTGTAAGATAAATTTAATAATATTTATGATATCATTTATGATTCACTTGGGACTTTATATTACCCGTTCATTTGTCAATTCCATGTTAAAGCAACATTTTTGGTAATAATAGTTTCTTTCATCATGCGTGTTTGGACTTGTTATTCTTGATATTATTATTTATATCATGATTTAATTACAAATAAAATGTAAAAATTTATTTATATATCATATATATTCAGTATATAAATAGATCGATAATTGTAATGGAATACACCATTCATGGACACAGTAGGTCGTACGTATGATTGAACGTTGTTTTTGTTTCCCTAATAAATTGAAGGGGGGTAAGTAAATGAAAAAATAAATATAAATAAATCCATTAGAATCATTATTTAGAATATTCCTTGATTATTTAATATATATACATTATAATCATTGTTGAATGGTTAAAATGGAAAATTATTCTCATTGCGTCATAGAGATGGTAAGTCGTACGTATGCACGAGCGACGATATCGTTCACTTAGTTGTTGAACGTTATTTAAGTGGATGTTTTAAAATACCATAGAAGTATTATAATGTTATAATATTCCTATATAATTATTATTTCTACCATTATACCCATCCATGTAAGGTGTTGGGGAAAAATAGATTACACCACGGCATAGAGACGGTAATATTTAAGTACGCACATGCGGCAGTTTCATTTTTCGTAGGATGGATAGAATGTTAAATAGGGTTGTTTCATATTTATAATAACATTTCAGTATATTAGTGATACTGATATTATTACATTATAATGAAACAATTAATGAATATGATGTAGAATAAGAACAAAATTTTAAAGAATCGGTAGAAGAGATTACCATTTCCTCGACGTGTCTCCTTTAAATTTCCTATTATGGCAATAGAGATGGTCTTTTGAGAGTCCCATAACCTCTATAATGTAACTATGGGTGTTTATAATAGAAATTTTCAGGGTTTTTCTATGCTTGAAGGCTCATAATGGTGTGAAGAGGAGCGGGAGGTGGTGCCCTTTTATAAGAGAGGAGATAGACACTTTATGAGTGTTCCAAAATATTAATTATAATATAAGATGATTTTGGTTCGAATACCCATCATCAAATAATTTTTAGACATTTTTTACTATTTTTTTATACATAACTTTTTGGTTTAACTCTTATTTTACCCTTTTTAATCATACAAGAATGTCATGTTATTTATACATTGTGGGTTAATGTAATTACAATATCATGTCAAATGACCCAAAAAAAGATATTAATGATATATTTGGACTTATATTAATCGTTTTACTAAATCTCAGTTTTTTAGGAATTTTATATCATTTAATATGCAATTTTATGTTTTATGTTATGAATTGTGTCAATTTTGGATACTATTCATACTTTTTATTAAAAATTATTTAAAACCTTTTTATTTTTATAAAAATGCATTCAATTTTCCCTAATATGTCAATTTTATCCATATAATTCGTGGATAGTTTCAAAATATTGAAATTAAATTTATTTTAATATTTGTAAATTCATTTATTTGAATCTTTCATTAAAGAAGAAATCACTACATCATAATTGTGTTATAAATAATTATATTAATCTAATGTCTAACAATTATCAATAAAATACCATGATGTAGGAAATCTTTTTAGCTTTATAATAATTATTTATAGACATAGGTATATATTTTATATCCCCATATTTAAATCAATTTATTAAAAGATATATGTTTAGGTTATAATTATGTTCACTCTAAATTAATTTTTAAAAATTGTCATTTTCACATCCAAATTAATCTATGGGGTCCCAAAATCTACACAAAGATTCCCATAGTTGTAAATATTTCCTCAAATATTATTAGTACATCTGTTTGGGTAATTTAATATTAATAAAATATTATTGTTTACCTTTATTTGAAAAATATACCTTTTAACCGTGGTAAATAAAATAATTATGGAAGTTACTATTCATTATTTCCCAAAATTAAAGGTTCCTATTTAAAAAATTTGAACCTTAATATTCCAAATATTGAATCATTTTTTCCAAATTAAATATAAATAATTTTTAGTAATATATTTAAAATAAATTTTCATTGTCAAAACTGAAAAAACGTATTTTTAAGAAATAAAAATTATCAAATAAATGACATGTGTTTATGTCCAATTTAAAAGTGAAATTACTTCTAATGTCAAAAATTGGATAAAATGATAAAAAATTAATCCAATTACACTTTGAAATAAATTATAAATATTATCCAAATAGATAAATAAATTTGATGAAAATACAGTTTTGAATTAAAATTTCGTATTTTTAACTATTCATTAAAATTTGAATTTTATCAGAAAAATACCAAAATTTCAAAAAAAGTATTTTCATTTTTCTTAATTCTAAATAATAAGTTTATTTTGTCAAATTGAACTTATAAATGTGTCAAAAAGATAGATTTGAAATCGGTGCGCCTTCAAAAGGCGGTAAAACTGCTATATAAAAAATAACTCTATAACCAAAACAATCATTTTGTTCTCATAACATGTTCAATAAAATGTATAAGATGAATGGTAATTCAATAAAATTAGAAATTTGGTTAATAATTTAAATAATGGATTTTTTTTATCTGATTAAATATTAATATTTTAATAATATATCATTGTTTAGTGAAACACGGTATCATGTACAACGCAAGCTATCAAGGAAGGTCAATATTTCATGTAACGCAAGCTAAGTCAGTGTTTCATATAGTTCAAGCTTATTTTGCTGTTGTTTATAAAATTATCCAAACATTTTCCATTTATGCGTTGAACAAAATCTATACTCAATGTTTCCTGAATTGAATTCTTTCAAAGGACTGTGAAATTGTGTGCAACACAAGCCATGAATAGTGTTGTGTATACAACATGATAATACAGTGTTGCATATAGTAAAATATAATCATGGTGTAGTGTACAACAGAAGTCATCAAATAAATTAAAAAGAATCTATCTCATAAAAGTTTTGGGTGTTACATTCTACCACCATTAAAATTAATTTCACCCTCAAAATTCATCGGGGTTATAAATGGTTTTCTACTTGATGGTTTCGTTCAATGAAACCCACATTGTAAATAGGAATAAAAAAAATTATTTTCAAAAATGAAATTTAGAAACATAACGTCTTCTAAAATTAGCTATTCACTGGGTTTCCATATATAAGGACATACATAGGAAGTGAAAACATGGATATAGAAGAGAAATCAATCCATCAATTTCTGATGGATAGTGATAGAGAATAATGTTTGGTGAAATTTAAATATCAGAAAGACAGAAGTATTTATTGATTTAAGGGACCATCTGTTTAATTGGATAAGATGGTACTAGGATAACATTTTTGGTCATCAATATCATTTCACTAAAGATGATGTATTTTTCATATGGATAAATAATTAATTGATTTTAGTGTAGTATCATTGTTGGTCGTTCCCTAAAAAATTTCCACCACATCTCTTATTTAAAGAAATGAAGTTGAATTTTTCATTATTGATGTGTTAGCATAACATACACTAGAATGGTAGGTCATTCCATCTATCATATCAAAAAGGCTAGAACATGTTATTAAATATTCATAGGTCTACCTATAGTGAGATAAAACATTAGTCTAACCAAATTCAACTAGAATATAAATTATACTATCCGTAAATGGATAACTTTAAAATCCATCTAGAAATAGGAAATAAAAACTTTATAAGGAAGTTAATTAAATAAACATAATATTTTTCTCACATATCTCATTTTGTTGTTATTAGTTTTCACATTCCAAACTTCTAAATACTTTAATCTTGTATTCTCTTGAAATATGATATTAACATAAATTACTATAGAAACTTAGTGACAACATGCATTATTTTAACTCTTTCCACACACCAAATATACCAAAACATCTATATACTCAATCCATGATATTACTTTGTCCTTTTATCAGTCATGCACTCATTATTCCTATAAAACATATTTTTTCCCCTCATCCCTTAATTATGCGCATATCAACTACTTTCCAAAATTATTCCAATCACTTTTCATTATTATCGGTACCATATAATTATTTCAAACCATAATAGAATAATAAATAGATATTCCAATATTCTATAACACTATCAATTAGATTCCACAACACAATTTTTAAATCCCATTATATAAACAGTTAATCATTCCACTACTTCGTTGTCATACTCAACATCGCCAATAGTGATCGTATGTCACTTCCATTTGTCTTTTGACTTAAGTGGTTGTTGATTTCAATGATAATTGACCCTTGTATTAGACCATTGATTAGCATAATTCGTTATTTACTTTCACTTATAGCATTGAAGTGTTGGTGTTGTGTTCTATATAGTCTTTTCTCCATTCACATCATTAAAACCCTTTTTCCCATTACTCCGGAACACAACAACTCGATGACCTTATTTTCCACACTTGATACATTTTCTAGTCTCTTTATGATAATCTATATCATTCTCATTTCCATAGTTTGAGCATTAGGAAACATTTATATTTTTTCACCTTTGTTTTGTGATTTTGCCTTGAATTCCATATTTTGTTTCTTGTCCAAATCATGAGCTGGATTTGTAACACAAACTTCTATTTCTACCAAGATAGAACAATGAAAAATATCTTCAATAATACTGAATTCCCTTATAATTAATGTCCGTCGATGACTTGGTTTTATCCATTGATGAATCGATCAACTTTACATTCACGTTGGACGATAATGCAAGAAGCATACCTTGCATGTATTATAAAATTCACCCTGTATGAACCATCAGATTCATCATCTTTTGCATGACCTCAAGTAACTCCTTTTCCATCATTGTTCCAATTATATTAGGGGTGTACTAATTGAAAAATTAGTTCTTCAACTCTTTGCATTCAGTGGATTAAATTTCATCTTATTTCCTTGTATTCTAAATTAGATTCCACTACTGGTTTGCTTCACCTTCTAAATGACAGATAGCCAAAATGAAATTTTATGATCTAGACCATGAAGGATGGAAAATAAATTTTCAATGGTACTGATCCATTTTTCATCAATAATTGGATCAGAATACCCACTAAAAGAAGGTGGATGCTGCCTCACGAAAGACTCAAAAGAATGTTGTTCCCTTCTCTACTCATTTGGGGGTCTAGAATGATTCTTATCTTTTGTAAGTATTTCAATAAGATTTTTGAATTTAATCTCTCTAAAAATTTGGTCGTTCAAGAGGACAATAAATTCATTTCCCAGTGGATTGATCATTAACACGGTTCCTTTGGGTTGCAGCCATCGTCTAAAACACAAAAAGAATAGTGTGAGAGGAAAAATTCATACTAGGAAAACAACATAATCAAGGAGGATTACATTAAATATCTAACATCTTTGGTTTAATCCAAGGTTATTTGTGATAGTTATCATAATTATTGTATAGTAAACTATAATTATATTTATCCTTAAAGACATCCCTATGCATACCTTAGAAATATCTCTAGGGATCTCACTAATTTTTTTTGCATCTTATTTTCCAAAGTTTCATTAAAGATTCACTCTAATACCAAATATATTGACCTAATATTTACATATATGGAAATTAAAATACTTATTCCAAATACTTAATAAATGGAAAAAACAGACGCCCAAACACCGTATTCATTTTGTGCCTTTACAAACATGGAACATAATCTTATTACTCAGTAAAATATCATCAACATCTCCCACAAAGTCCTTTCCCTTTAATTTTCCTACCATAAACGATTATTTATATTGTGGGGGAAATAAAACATAGAAAGAGTGTGCTCAAATTCAATGTATGGGTAAAAATGGGGAACATAAAACAAACCATAAACATTTTGACATAAAAACAAGAATATAAAATTTAAACATCAAAATCTTGAGTCATGAAATAAATCTGGGTTGTATGTAAGGCGTAGATCCTAAAAAAACATTAACCATGATATAATATCATTGGAATAAAACATATAATTGTGGAAAACTAATAAGTAAATTATATGATTTACATAGTATCCAACTCATTGCTGCCAAGACCATCATAGTGGATGAAGTCCATTACTTAACCGGGTTTACTTGTCGTTCCCGGCATGCATTAAGGAAGCATATTTAATTGTTGATCCATCTAGGTCTATCTCATGAGACATATATCATTACTCATTTCAATGTAATTATATATAAGTCCCACCCATCTCATAATGAAATACTTCTTATATGTGCCACAAATACATAAATCATTCATCATAGCATAACCCATGAAAAATATGGGATTCTTAAAAATTATGTCAACATAACACATTCCATAGAAGGGAAATGGACTTCATAAAAATAATTCCATCATAAACTCAATCAAAACAAAGAAATAATAGGGACTGAAACCTAACTCTATTTCATCTTAGATTCAAAAATAATTTTGATAAAACACTTAAACTCAGTTCTTGAGGAAAATATTCATTCTTCATCGAAAATGTTTTCTTATCTCAAATTGTCATGAAATTAAAAAATAAAAGAAGTTAATTGAAAATAAATATGAAAAATTGTAAAGTAAGTTCCATGGAAATAATCCTTTTTGAAAGCGTAAAAATCCATTCGTTCCATATAAGTTAAAAAAACCTTCTCCTCGTACTTTTATCAAAAAATGTCAAATAGTATCTCATATTGTAAATAAAGAAAGATTCACTCCATACAAAAGTAGTAAAAGTCAAAATGGGGTAAAAAAGAATTTAAAAATTCATAGAATATTTTTAGACATTTTTTTAAACATTTTTAGAAAATATAGACATGGATGAAAAATATATCCCCAACATATACTTACGAATAAACAATCTCGAATAAAAGTAGACTTGTAAAGTTATCCCTCACCTTAAGTCAAATTTGTTATGTATATATCCAAAACTCTGGTATATTGTGTTTAAAAAAATTAACTTGCAACAGAATCAAAATAATATTTATGATATCATATATGATTCATATATGACTTTATATTACCCATTCATTTGTCAATTCCATTTTAAAACAACGTTTTGGGTTACAATCGTTTCTTTTTTCGTATGTGTGTGGAATTATTATTATTCATAAGATTACAAAGCTCATGATTTAAATACATACAATATTTAAAACATAATTTATATATCACATATATTCAGTAAATAAATAGATCTATAAAGGGAGTGGAATACATTGTTCTTGGAGACAGTGGGTTTTATGTAAGCAGGAACACTGTTGTCATTTCCTTATTAAATTGAATGGGCGTATATAATTGAAAAATATATATAAATAATTCCATTAGAATTATTATGAAATAAAATTTATGATTATTTATTATATATACTTTATAATCATTTCTTAATGGTTAACATGGAGAATAAATATTATCGCATCTTGGAGACGGTAAGTCTTATGTACGCATGAGCAACGATATCATTCCCATAGTTGTTGAATGATATGGAAGTGGATAGTGTATAATATCTAATAATTATTATAATGTTATAATAATCCTATATAGTTATTATTTGAACCATTATACCCATCCAAGTAAGTTGGTGTTGAAAACAGATTACACCATAGTGTGGTGGTGGTAATTCGTACGTACGCATGCGTGGTGATTTCATTTTTCATAGGATCGATAGAAGGTGAAATAAGGTTGTTTAATATTAATAATAGCATATAAGTATATTATTGAAACTCATGTTATTACATTATAATGAAATAACTAAATAAGATTATGTATAAGAAGAAATAAATTTGAACGAATCGGTAGAAGAGATTACCTCTTCCACGATGTGCCTCCTTAAAATTTCCACTTAGATAACTAGAATTGGTCTTTCGAGGACCAGAACCTCTAGAATGTAACTAGGGAATTTTTTATGAGAAATGGGTAGGTTTTGGCCGATCTTGAAGCCTCAAAACATAGTGAAGAGGAGATGGAGGAGGATCCCTTTTATTGGAGAGGACGGGGCACTTTAGGAAAGTTCCAAAATATAAATTTATTATAAATTCAATTTTCTTCAAACAGAAAAAATATTATTTAATTCTTTGATAAGATGAATTTAGTTCGAATACCCATCATACCAAAATTTTTAGACATGTTTGGAATATTATTGTTGTATCCTTATCTTTTTTGTTTAACCCATATTTTACCCTATTTAATCTTACTAGGATATCATGTTATTTACACAATGTGGGTTAATATAATTACCATATCATGTAAAACGACCCAAAAAAAGTTATTTATGACATATTTGGAATTATATTAACCATTTTGATGAATCATATATTTTTAGGAGTTTAATATCATCTAATAAACTATTTTATGTTTTAAGTTATGAATTGTGTCAATTTGGGACACTATTCATTCTTCTTTTTTAAAAATTCATAAAAACATTATTACATCGAACCAAAGGGGTTAAATTTTCCCTACTATGTCAATTTAATCCAGAAATTTTTTTTATGGGATCAAAATATTCAAATTAAATTTAATTTAATATTTTTAAATTCCTTTATTTGAATCTTTAATTAATGAAGGAATCACTACATCATAATTGTGTCATAAATTAATATATTCATCTAATCATTAAAAATTATAAATAAAATAACATGATGTTTGAAATATTTTGAGATTTATAATGAGTATTTATAGAAATAGTTATCTATTTTGTAACCCCATATTAAAATCTATTTAGTAAAAGATATATGTTTAGGTTATAATTATCTTTACATTAAATTAATTCTTATAATTTGTCATTTTCACATCCAAGTGAATCCATGTTGTCCCAAATTCGACACAAGGATGACCATGGTCAGAAATATCTCATAAAATAGTATTAGTACATGTGTTAGGGTAATTTAATATTATTATAATATTATTTTTTACCCTTATTTACCAAATTTACCTTTTAACAATGGTAAAAAAAATATTACTGAAGTAGCTATTCTTAATGTTCAAAAATTAAAGGTATCTACTTACACACCTTGAACATTATGATTCCAAATATGGAATCCATTTTTCCAAATTCTAAATACATAATTTTTAGTAAATAATTTAAAATTAATTTCCATTGTCAAAACCAAAAAACGGGTTTTTAAGTGGTAATAACTATCAAAGAATTGACATGTGTTTATGTCCAATTTAAAAGTGAAATTACTTATAATGACCAAAATTGGATAAAATAATATAATCATAATCTAATTATACTTTACAACCAATAATAAATATAATCTAACTATATATATAAATTATATAAAAGGCAGTTTTGAATTAAAATGTTGTATTTTTAACTATTATTAAAATTTAGTTTTTTTCAGAAAAATACAAAACTTTAAACAAAAGTAAAATTTTTTTCCTGATTCCAAAAAAGAAGTTTATTTAGTCAAATTTAACTACTAAAAGATTCAAAACTAGATTAAAAATAGGTGCTCCATCAAAAAGCAATAAAAATGTGTTTTTAATACTTCTTTTATCTGAAAAAATCATTTTGTTTTCATACGATGCTCTAAGAAATGTGTAGAGTGATTGATAATGTTATAAAATTTAAAATTTGGTTAATACTATTCATAATGGATAGTTTTTATCCAATTAAATAATAATATTTTAATAATGTATTGTTTTTTGGTGAAACTCAGTATCACGTACAACAAAATCCCTTGAGGATGGTCACTCTTGTGTGTATCGCAAGCCAATTCCGTGATACATGTAGTGAAAGTGTCCTTTGGTGTTGTGTATAACATAATCCAAAATTAGTTCATTTATCTCTTGAAGAAAATATATACTGTGTTTCTAGAAATTAGTTTTATCAAAAGAACTTGAAATTGTGTTCAACACAAGCCATGAATAGTGTTGCATATACTGTAGGCTAATATGGTGTTCCATATAGCGCAAACTAATAATGGTGTATCACACAACAAAAGACATCAAATATATTAAAAATAATATATCCCAAAAAAATCATGGGGTGTACATAATGTAATATTTTTTTAGTATCATATGTGAGATAAGGAAGTTTATTTTCTTCTATTGTCATATCATTCAGTACACCAAGTAGTTCAATAAATCTTGTGTGACTTTATCTACTACCATATTTCAGATTAAATAAATTCAGTACTCTTTTCAATGTTGTGTATTTATTTTAGGTTGTATTAAATGGTCTCTAATAATTTATATTTAACTTGTTAAAAAATTATAAAATAATAATGTTTATCTTAAATTGGAGTTATCGTTTTATATATATTATCTCTATTATCATTTACAGTATTATTTATATCAAATAATCCAAAAAATATACTATCATATTAATGAGTGTGTACATTTAGTTTCTCTCTATATTTAGTCCAACATTTATAGATCTGATCTATTCTGTGTCAAATGAAATGTTCTTCCCACTATTTCAGACTAATATTATTGAATAAAAATATTGTAAACATGTAACATAGATTTTATAAGGCTCATATTCGTAATCTTGTAAAAAATTGATTAACTTTTTATCTCCATATTCATAATCATTTTTCTTATAATTATAGATCATCAATTATTGAATCAAATCCATCCTTTTAGATTCATAAAATATTCATTTTTTACAAAAAAAATAAATATATAAACATATGATATATATAATCAAATTAGAAATTCATAGTTAATTCTAATATGGTTATCCCAACATTTGAATGTTATTTCTGATGATTCCAAAAAATTTATCACGTTACACATTGGTTACATGAGAGTAAAAAAGTTGGGGAAAACATGTGGTTGTTCGTCAAGATACTGTTAAAACCAAAGAACAATAAAATTGTAATAGAGGATAAAATGAATGTATGAGGAATTGTTTAGTAGATTCATCCTGGGGAAGAAATGATTAATAGTAAAATATTATAGGACTAGGACATTATCAATGAAAAATATGTTTAATTAACTTACTAGATAATTATGTGAAGTATTATATTGTGTATCCTCACTTTTTGTATCCTTCTTACCAAAGGGTTTTTTAAATAAATGTGAGGTTAGAAATTTGTGTTGAAAATTGATAATCTTATATGTTTATAACAATGAAAATATAAAATGTATAGGGGTTATTATTCCTAGAAACAGAAAAAAAAAATTCAAAATTATTTCATTTTAAAAAATTGGAGCATGAAAAATAACTTGAAATTGAAAGATATTACCATATTTTAATTATAAAAACCCCCAATATATAAAATTTTAATTAACCACCTCACATAATAAGAATGTAGAGTTTATATTTCACTTATGGTCCATTATAACACATCCCCATTCAGTTGTGATCTTTATGCAATATGAGTGAAAATTTTCCAAAGAAGATATTTGATGTGATTAATTCTTTGATATATCATATGATTAAATAGAAATATTAGATCTAGATAAAGCATCAAGAAATTTAAATCAAATAGATGGACATATTGATTTTTATTCAATTCTTTACTTGTGTGTGGTGGGTCACGTGATGATTATGTGATAGGATGTGTAACATCCCCAAATCAAAAATGCTTCCACATATCTAAATCTGGTTTGTTATGGGACCTCAATCACACCTCCCATATTCAAGAGGCTTCTGACTACTAATAGGGGTTAGAAAAATGTTGTGGTGAGACTATACCCCCTGGTATACAGTTATAATAGAGTATAAATAAAAAAATATCATTGTAACTGAAATATTTAAATTATTATAACAAATAACTGGGATGTAAAATGTATAACCATATAAACAACCAATTATAAACCATGTAATGTTACTAAAAATGTAACTAAATGACATGTTGTAGGTCAAAATAATTAAGGAACGTGATGACTCAAATAACTCAATGTCCCTAGTCCTGAACTACACATCATTCTTGCCTCCATTCTCCAACCCATCCAATAAGAAACAAATAAACCCATTAGGTCCCTTTCGTTTGTCTAAACATGCATCTGTGAAATCATCTAGAGTACTAAAGAACTTCTTGAATAGGGATCAAGTAAAACTCAATAGAATGACCCAACTATTTATAAGAAACCATTCTGATATTAAGTTTATGAAATAAACCAATAAATAGGAGTATTAATTAAATAATTAATATAATATAACACTTTATATTATTCAACACCACGTTAGAATATATCTAATCATGTAGTCCAACCACTATACCATAACCAAAAAGCATGTCATAATCATATAACTGGGAAAATCCATCTGTATAATTATTTCAAATTCTAATAAAGGATATCTATATAATCATTTCAGTATCTGCATATATGTATTTCTGCATCACTTGGAATAGACATATATATAATCATTTCAGCAACCCTAGAAATAGACCTCTCTATAAGCATTTTATCATCATTGAGAATAGCCCTCTATATAATATATCTAGCATGAATCACAAAATAAATCATATTGAAATGGAAAACCCATCACAATATCACAAACCACAACGGTTAATTCTTCCAATTACCATTTTCTTTCAATTAGCCATTTGTTTATTTCATAATACCACAATTTGTAGCCATGATAATTTTAATTCCCATTTCATGTAAAATATTAATTAGTCATTCAATGAAACACATAGAAATTTTTAGTGGTGAATCTTTCATGAAAAAACAACCTGAGATTTTATGTGATGTTAACCACACTTTAATCCATTAACAAATTCATTATTATTTCATGGTAGGATCACCCATAGCCACAAGTAAGGTCTCAACACCATTGAATCCAAAGGGGTAAAATGATTAATACAACACTTGATTAATCACTATTCAATATTAATTTAATTATAGTTCATTTTTTTGGAACAATACCAATTTTTCACATACATGCCCAATTAAATAGACCATAGGGTTTCGTTTTAGATAGCCTACCATTATTCAACGACTAAAAAAGTCATTCCCACTAATAATGCCAACAAAAAAATTATAGAGATTTAAATTCGTACTATATCACACAAGATCAAGATCGACATATTTTTATATAGCATCCACAAGATTACATCGTAATAATTAGAAACAAGAAGAATAGAAAGGAATACCAAATAGAAACCACTAAACCATGATTGATCACTTGATAGGGATGTCTAGAATGCATTATGTCACTCCAAAATCACAATTAAATCACCTTGTTATTGAGATAAGATAGGTTTCATGTGGATGAAATGATATTACATGTGCATCGTGGCATTAAAATTGATGAGGCTGAGAAATTCAATGTGTGTAATTCTCTATTTATGAGTTACACCAAAAAATGCATAGCCTCAGTTTGAAATAACCATGATCAAACATTATATTAGGTGAACTAGATTCATGGTGTGTATTTTTTTTACATCCTAAATCCATTTTCTGCTATCCTCTTTGTGATATTAACACGTCGAATGAGATAATATTGGTGTGTAAATGTCATGTAGGTATCTTTAATCCTAGCTTTTGCGGAGGAGCCCAAACCCCCTCTAAAGCCTTCAAAACTCACTAGATTCCCTCATAAGGAAATTTAACATGGTTATAACAAGACTATACTAATTAAAACACATATACATTCCAACAATTTGTTTATTTTTCAAAACAAAAAAAAATTATTCTCTTCATTTGAATGAATCTCAACCCATAATGTTGTACGCAGACGGAAACCCATACAAAAAGAGTTTAATGAAAAATTAAAGAAGAAAATACCAAGAAAAAAACGGGATCTTACAACCTCCCCACAATATAACATTTCAACCATGATCTAATCTAAGAATCGTGATGGGATCTCAAAAAACAAGATTGTCCATTGTTCTAACATATCAGACTCCCGCTCTCAGTTCTCCTGCCAAATATTACCATGTCGCCACTGCACTTGAACCCGAGGTATAATCCCACCATAGAGATACTTCTCAATATTGTCTATATCATATTCTCTTTAAAGGATGCATTTACACAAAGCTCTATATATGAAAACTAAACCAAATGATAAGGTTACGCATGATATCTCTAAAGTTGTGTCATGTGAAGCACATCATACATTTCACTCTAGCATTATGGAAGGGATAATCGGTATTCCACTTGACCGACTCTTTATAATATCTCAAATATCCCCAAAAACCTCAGACGTACCATTCAATATTTCTTGATATGGTGTTTCCCCAACCTAGGTGATACCTGATGGAAAAAAATGAAAAACCATAAACTCTAGATATCTTCTCTAGTGGTCAGTGTATAAATTTTGGATTCTCATCATTGTCACCAACTACCTCCTAATTAGCTGAACCAGCTCGGGCATCTCATGCACAAGACTAGGTCCAACGAGCACTGAATTGGATGACTCAAACTAGAAAAAAGGAGAATGTAAAGTCCATCCATACAAAGTGTGACACCCCAATGTTTTATGGTATGTCTCTTTTTAAATAAAATTTAATATATTCTATATCTTAAATTGTATGGAACATTGAGGTCAAGTGAACTCTATAATATTATAATTCTAACATTATCATTATAACCTAAACACTAAATTGGCGGTAATGAATAGTATTAACCAAATAATGAATTATATAATTTCACAAATCTTTTTTTAGATATTAATTAGTGCTTTTTAAATGTTCAATTAATTTTTAGTAATTTTCTTTTATTTATAAAAACTAAGACTTCTTCAAAAAATAGATTTCATTTATTTTATGAGTAAATATTATAATAATTTTTTTCAAAATTAAAAAAAAATTATGAAACTAAAATAATTTTTTATATCATCATATTAAAATCATATTATGGTTAATATTTGTGATTATTCTAAGAAGATTTATTTTTCAGTGAATAGGGAAAAATACTAATTTATTATAAAACTATCATTTTTTATGTTAAAAGGTCCTTTTATGATTTGAATTTAATCTAAAAGTAAATTAATTACATATTATTTAGATATAATATAGTTAATTACATAAAAAATTATGCCTTGTTTTGTTAAACCTGTATATTTTTCTTAAAAACAATTTTTTTGAAAAACGTTTTCTCATTATGTTTGACTGATTTTATTTATATTTAATTTTTCAACTCTGCTGATTTTAACTTTTTAAAATGGATTCTATATTTAGAATCATGAGGTCAAAATTTGGCAAAATTTACATTTTATTTTTTGTCATAAAAAATTTATCATGCTCAAAATAATATCAACCATAGTATAGGTATGATAATGTTTCATGTTAAATTTAAAAGGTTAATGATTTAAATACCAATAAACTACAATGTTAAATAGATTATGGATGTTTTATCTTCCATAAATGACCTTTTAAATATTTATTATCACCCAAATTCTTTATAATTAATTTCATCAAAATGTTTCTAGCTTTAAAAATAAAAAATTATTATTTAATCACTTAAAACCACCCCTCTTTAAGAATAAATACCACTCCTTACCACACAGTTTTGCCTCATAGACCTTCACTATTTTAAAATAACTTATAAAAACCCTCTTAACAAATCTAAATGAATCCATTTAATAATTATCTCACCCAAATAGAAATTCCATATTCCTTACTGGGTCCTTCAATGAGGTGATATTCAAGATGTAACTTTCTCAAACAAACTCTCTTAATTTCATTTCTATTTCTACCTTCTCTTAACCTCATTCATCCATAAAAACCATATAAATCTAGTATCATATAAATACATTAATTTTATATTTCTAATTTAATATATTATATGAATCAATTTTCTTGTATCCTCTAATTCAAATAAACGAAACCATTTCCCAAATTATAATGGTTATGTATCTCGGTGAATAATGGTTTTTCCAATTTTTTATTATAACCTTCAAGGTGGGTCAAGAATGTATTTTTGTGGTAAAATAATATTTTAAAAGGTATATTATAACATATTTCATGTTCTGGAACTAATATATACCCATAATATTAATTAAAACAAAACTACTTAGTAATGTTCCAAAAAAACCCTCCAAAATAAACCAAACATTTATCATTAACATTTTATAAAATGAATAATCATCATTTCAGAATGAAAAAATGATATATGGGAATATTTAAACACTAAAAATTCCAAGAATTCAATTTAATTTCTCTTTTATTGTTTTATTTAATGTTTAAATGAACATCCATAATTATAAAGAAGTGACCCGATTATGAAAACATGAAATGATCGCTCCTAAAACAGTAATAAAAATGACATATTATTACTGAATGGCTCAAAATATGTTGTAATGGAATCATATAGGTTATTATAAATATGAATATAGTTATATAATGAGTTAATAACATTATTTAAACCTTTATATAGAAGGTTAATGTTCACAAAACTAAAATGATCCATGAGGTAAGGGATTTCTTAACTCAATTTCCATTCAATGGGTTAAACATTTACTTCATTTATTATGCCAGTATAGGATTATGTGTGAGATGTTTTATTACAAACATATACATTATTTCCACTTGTTTTATGTTGATTTAAATATTATAAAAAATAAATTCATTTTATTAGAACTCGCTTCAATGATATAATATTTATAAGGGACATTCTATTAATATTTTTATGTTTCCCTTAAAACACTCATTTTCTTCCATGTCCATGATATCTAAAATTGTTTCTTATATTTATTTTAATTTTATATTATGATTGTATAATTTCATATTTAAACTTGTTTGAATTTAAACAAAATGGTTTGAAATGAATATTTTTCATTTCCTAAGTGAGGTTCTTTATGATTTTTCGAACAAAAATATATAATGAATGTTTTTTAAGTTATACGACCTGAGAAGCATTTCATGCCATCCTGATTCCTTAATTATTTTAGGATTACATTTCAATTTTTAAGGGTTATTTTAATTTTTATCATTTATAATTGGTTTGATATTTTAAAAGAAATGATTTGGAAATGTAAATGCTTCTACATAATTATTTTAAGTGATATATCAAGATTATTTTACATCAAAGATAACATTATTTGATATTAATTATTCTTTTATTCATTATATTATTCAGGGATACTATCCTTATTTTTTTTTTGGTTTTTTATGTTTATGATGGAAAGATATTTATGATACCTATTTGTTTTCCATGGGTAGTACTATGATGAAATTTTTATAAACCCCAATTTATTTTAATGGGTTCTGATATGATTTATCTTCTTCTTGAGTGCATTTGTATGGTTTTAATTTTTTGATGTGTGGGAGAAATAAAACCCTTAAAATAATTGGTTATGGATTTATATATCATTAGATATATTGGACTAAAACCTGATGTGAAATTAGTTCTGTATGATGGGAATAAAATGGGAAGTGAACTTGGTTCAATAATAAAGGTCGGAAATGGGATGTGAACATGGTTTAGTAAGGTTATACTGAAATATTAAGTGGACATGGTTTAGTAAGGAAATGTTTCATCCATGATGGTATTGGGAGTTAACCATGAATATTGTGATGGTTTGGGGATTAAACTCATTTCACTTTTTGGAATGGGTTACCACTAGGGATGGTGGTGTGTCCAGGACAGGAGGTGTAGCTTCCCATATAGTTCCCTTATATATTTTTGGAAATTATCCTTTACTTCTATGGAAATGATTTTCTATTCTTATTTTTATGAAAATATTACAAGTATTATGAAAATTATATTCTCTCATGTCTCATATAATTTTATTATTCATGTCTTGTGAACATATATGATTTATTCCCTGAATCAAGATTACGATATTTGATTTGCATAGTATAATTTTCAAATGTTATTTTCATCTTCATATTCCCTTTTTATGTTATAATTTTACATCTATTGTTTACCCTTACTGTTAATTTTAGATCATCTTTTTTTTATGTTTCTTTTCCATAAGATATGAATCAATATATTAATAATGATATATCAAAAAGGGTTCTGGTTATGGATAAAGAAGCGGCAGATGATGTAGATATTTTATGAACCTTCTTTTTATGTTTCAAAGTTTCCAATGTCACCAAACCCATAGGATTCCAACAAGTTTTTTTTATTATGTGTATTCATATATTTTTATGTAATATATGTGTATGAAAATAATTTGATTTTATGGTTTGTATTAGAATAATATTTAGTTAACCATTCAAACAAGGATGATCAAACCATAGTAATAAACCTAAGTGTATATCTTGGTTACAAAACATGATTTTTTGTAATGATCATTAATAAAAAAATGTTAAACCTAAGGTGTCACATATAGATATTTTATATGTGATTTACATTGATATGATGTTTTCCTAGTATGATTAGTTTTTCTCACACAATTCATTTTGGATTCAGTCAAAGTATGGGACTTGAAGGAACCATTTTAATTTTCCCTATGACACGCAATGAAATGATTGTCATCCTGAGAAATCAAAATTTAGGGGATATAGAATGAAAAATACTCTTTCTGTACTCACACAATCTATAAATCATGTTAGACATCTGTATGAGAAAATTAGGGAATAAATTTTTTTTGATTCCTTTAAGAGGCAACATCCAGCTTCATTTAGTGGGAATTCTGATCCACTAGTGTTTTATAAATGAATCTATACTATTGAGAATTTTTTTTTATTCATCAATGATCAGGGAATAGAATAAATTCATGGATACTTATAGTATGAAATGATAAGTAGCACTATTATGGAATCTTATCAAGAATACAAGGCAAGAAGATAAAATTGAATCAATAGAATTGGATGGGTTTAAGAGGATATTCCTATTCATGTAATTCCACTATATTCTACATACATGTATGGAGAAGGAATTTATTAAATGAAAAAGAAGATGAAGATTTCTTTAGTATATTTGAGGAATATTTTATATAGATTTCATGGTATTAATAAGGTTTAATTATTAGTCCTAAAAGAAACATGTATTGATTATTTTTTTTAAATACATTTAATTAAAGGTGATTAGTGATAAGATACTTCATTACGTATGAATAAATTGTTTTGTTTCTCTCGTGGTGGAGATGTTAATCAATGTTTCCCATCAATCTTGTTGTTTTTATAAGAAAAGAAAAATGGAATTGAAATGGAATTTATGAAAACAATGGACATAGGGAAATGATATTTATATTATTTTCAATATATAGGATGAAACATGGAGGAAACAAACTTAAGTGAACTAGTATATGTTTTATGTGTTTAAGGAAGGTTATTTGGAAATTGAATGTTGATGTGACGGGAGGAAGTTAGTTAATTATGTGAATAGAGAGAATGCTACAGAGAATACACCACCCACACTCCATTGTTTGAAATTAAAGTATTTTGGGAATTATGTGAATCAATACACCAATCCAAGGGAAATATGGATGATAATATACAACATCATATGAAGGAAAATGAAATGGATAAAGGTTATACAATCATAATGGATGAGGTATGTCATCTTAATTAGGTTAGAATTATCCTCTCATCCTTAATAAGGAATTTCATGTCAAATTTCATATGATTTAGACCCGTGAAAATCTTATTTTTCATAGTTAAGTTAAATTTCATGGGAATATCTCCCATTACATGAATTCTACAATAATGAAATCATATTCAATATTATATTAGTGCAATGATGAAATCTATATTCCAATGTATTTTTTTGTATATGAATATATCTTTTTTAAAGAACAAAGGTTGAATTATCTTTTGGAATCATATATATCTCGGGTTAAGATTAACATAATAATTATGGACTCTATCATGGATTCATTAGTTTAATAATGGTAATATGTTCAATGTATTTGAAACCCATTTTTATGTTTTATGTGATGGTATTTTGTCAATATTATTTATATTTTATGAAAAAAATTTGGAAATACAACCCTTTGGTTTTATATAATCATTTGAGGGTGAATTCATTTAATCTTTTTAGATATGTGATTAATGGTATCCTTATGGTTTTCCTTATCTTTGACGATGAGATAATGATGATTTATAGTAGATCACTTTATGAAATAATTACACTCCATTAGGA
This sequence comes from Viscum album, assembly GCA_963277665.1. Lineage (NCBI taxonomy): Eukaryota > Viridiplantae > Streptophyta > Magnoliopsida > Santalales > Viscaceae > Viscum > Viscum album. The sequence continues at coordinate 2,064,025,921 of OY728121.1, forward strand.
TAAATGAAGATGTGTTTTTTATATGATTTCATGAATATAAATTATGGAAGTGGTATGGTTGCATATTGAATCAAATTAAATTGTATTTTACCATAATATTTAGTTTTGATTAAATTTCTCGAAAATTCTTCATTAAGATCTTGATATGGAGTTTACTTTCATCACTTACTATCATACATATGTAGATGGTTATTTTGAGAGAATAATTATATCACTAGAGGGTATTTTAATATAGTTTTCTATGGATTTCGAAGGTGTTTAAGATAAAAACCTTCCTCAGTTTGAGCTTTATTTCAATAATATATTTAATTTGAGTGTTTAGATGGCTCTTTGGGACCCATTATGGATTGAATTGTAGAACACCAATTTACTCAAATGATGTTATAGAAAGAACTCAATTGGGAACTATGAAAGCTGATGAGAAGCTAGAGAAGATTATATTCATTTAGTATCAGGTAAGGACTACACTAAGTGGATAGAAATGATATAATAATATTCATAAAAATGATTTGTAATTTGATATTGGTGAGAATCTTCTTTTATGAATTTCTATACTGATGAATGATGTGTAAAATAATCCAAGGGTATAATCGTCCAATTAAAATAATATATCATGAAAAAACCATATCGTTATTTTCCTTCACTGAACATCTCTCAAGTATTCAATGTGATCCATGTGTCTCTCTCAAGTAAGTAAATAACTGATCATTCACACATAATAAACTGAGAATTCATAACATTGGTGAAAGATCATTCATATGACGAAAAATTGTTAGACATTATGGATCGTATAGATAATGTTCTATGAAACAGGGCCACTCATCTGGTTATATGTTTTTTGAAAAACTACCAATTTGAGGAAGTTGTGTGGGAACATCAGGTTGCGATGAGGTAGAGGTATTCTCTTCTATTTATATATGAGTGATGAATTACATAGGAGAAATTAATTTTGTGTGTGGTATAATGTCACACCTTAATATTTTATTTTATGACTCTTTTTAAATAGAATTTAATCTAATCGATGGCTTTCATTGTATGGAACATCGTGCTTCAACGAACTCCAAAATATTATTATTCAAAAGGATCATTATAACATTTATGTTAAATTAGAATGAATGATTAATGTTAATCACATTATGAAATAAATAATTTTCCAAATAATTTTTAATGTATAAAGTAATTATTTTTTAATACCAACTTAATTTTTAATCAATTTAGTTTATTCTTTAAAATTACGTTTTCTGAAAAAATTGATTTTATTCTTTTTATGAGTAAATATTATAAAAAATAATTAGAAAATATATAAATTTTATTTTTTGGAAAATAATATCATTTTTTGAATAAAAATATTATATATTTTTTTATTTAATTTTTGGGAATTTTTTTGAGAACATTGATTTTCCAGAGAACAGTAAAAAATATAGATTTATTATAAAGCTGTCATTTTATTAATGTTAAAATTTCCATTTATTATTTGAATTTGTTCTCAAACTAAACTAAGTACATATTTTTAATATATAATGTAATTAATTTCATTTAAAAAATATTAATTACATATTTTGTTATAAGTATATTTTTTTGCTTAAGAGCACTTTTTCCCCAAAAAACTATTTTTGGTTGTATTTTTTATTAAATTTTAAATTTTATTTTTCCAAAAATATATTTTGAATTTTAAAAAACATATTCCATATTTTTAATTAGGATTTCCAAATTTGTATGTAATTTTATTTTCATTTTCATGAATTAAAACCTTTTTGTGTTAAAAAAATATTTACCATAGTATATAGAAAATAATATAGCATGTTAAAGGTCAAAGTTAAATGTATAAAATTCACTAACACTACAATATTAAATCATTGGATGATATTTTTCATGACCTTAACCTTCATTTAAAACATTAATCATCACAAAAAAATCATTTTAATTTATTCCACCCAAATGTGGTGGGCAATAAATATAAATTGATTATTAATTAATCACTAAAAACAACCCCTCTTCAAGTATAAATATAACTCCTTACCACCAACATTCACCTCACGAGCCTTGAATATTTTCAAATATCATCTAACCCATATACTTCCCACTAACCATAGGTCAATGTGATTTTTTTCTCACCCAAATACCACTTCAACTTCCTTTTAGGTGTCCTTCAATGAGGTGACATTCAAGAAGTATCTTTCTCTAACAACATCTCTTAATATATTTCATTTTCCTAACATATCATCACCTAATTAATCCATAGTATAATAATAAATATAGTATCATTTATATAATAAAATTTTATATTTATAATTTTATATATTTTATCCATCCCTTTTCTTATCTCCACTTATTCAAAGAAACGAAACCATTGTCTGAATTATGGCGGTTAACAGTCTCCGTCAATAATAAATTTTTACATTTTCCAATACCGCCTTCAAGGATGGTCATAAAATTATTATTCTAAACAAAAAATTTGTTAATATTTTTATTATAACATATTTCAAGTTATGTAACTAATAAACAATCATAATATTAAATATAATGAAACTAGTTTGTGATGTTTAGAAAAAATGAAAAAATAAACTAAACATTTATCATTACTGTTTTGTCTAATGAATCATCAACATGTCAGAAAGAAAATAAATATATGGGAAAATTTAAATTTTTTTAATTGAATAAATATCATTTCATTTCATTTCTAATGTTTTATTTCCATTTTACAAGAACATCCATAATTATATAGAAGTGAACCAACCGTGAAACCATAAAACAAATCCTCCCTAAAGAATGAAATATTATTAGTGAATGGGTCATAAGATGTTATAAAAGCATCATAAAATGTATTATAAATATGAATATAGTAATTTAACTAGTTAATAACATTCTTTAAACAACTATACATGAGTTTAATGTATGAAAAACTAAAGGTAAGTGTGATGCATGGGATTTCATAATTCAATTTCCATTAATTGGGTTAAAATTTCAATTCCATGATTATTAAAAATTAATATTATGTGTGATTTGTATATTTATTAACATATGTTCTATTTCCAATTGTTTTATATTTGTTTATAGCGGATACACATGATCGATTCAGTTCATTAACACTCACTTTATTGATATTATAATTATAAAGGACATTCTATTAAAAATTATATTTGCAATGATTCCAATAAATTCTTATTATCTTCCTTGTCAATGTTTTCTAAAATTATTTCTAATTTTATTTAATATTTCATTATAATTTTTATAATTAATTTTTACTCATTTTTTAGTTTTTTAAAACTGGTTTGTTTTTTCCTTCTAAAGGAGGATCTTCAGTAATTTTTCAACAAAAATACGGAAGGATTAATTCTTTTAAGGTATAAGGGATAACCATATTTTCCATTTTCCATGATTCCTTAATGAATTGACGTTTCCTTTATATATTTACATGGTTATTTTAAAATAACAGTTTTCCCCTTATAATTTTTCAAGTCTTTAAAAAGATAAAAATTGTGAATGTAAATGTCATTCAAGAGTTATTTCAAGTAATTTTTTAAAATTATTTTCCATCTAAGATAACATTATTTAATGTTACTGATTCTAAACTGGGGATTTTATTCAAAGACACTGTCTTTATTCATTTTATTTTTTCTTTTTTTTTATGATGATATGATATTTATGAAACATATTTCATTTCCATGGGTTACACAATGATGAAATGATTATGAAACCCAATTTATTTTCATGGGTTTTAATATGATTTATGTTGTTATGAAACATATTATATATATGTGTGTGTGTGTGTGTGTGGTTTCTATTTTGTGTTTGGTGGGACATATATCTACCTATAATGCATTGGTGATGATTTATATCTCATTATACAGATAGGATTAAAAAGGGATGTGATCTCAGTTCAATAAGAAGTGACTGAAATGATATGTGAACTTAGTCCATTAAGACATGATAGAAATGAGAATTGAATTTGGGTTAGTAAGGTATTTTCCCCTCAAAAAATGGTATTGGGAGTGAACCTATGATACTATAATGGTTTGGGGTGTAAAACCATTCCAATATGAGGAAAGGTATACCACTTGGGATGGTGGATTTTCACACCCAAAAGGTGTACCCAACCATAGAGTTTACCTATAAGTTTTAGAAATGAGCCCTGAGTACTGAGGAAATTATTTTACAAAATTGTGTGTATGTCACAATTCCATGTATTATCCTAATGTTATTTTCTCATAGATAGTTTTATTTTATGATTCAGGTATTATGAAATTATTTGATTTATTCTAAGAATCTATATTATAATATTTAATATGCATGGTTTAATTTACAAATTTTATGTTCATGTTCTTATGAACTTATGATTATGTTATAATTTCATATCTCACATTCATACCATAATTGAGAACATGGTACTAACATTTTATTATTTTTATTTTACACATTACATGAATAAATATATTAAGTATAACAGGTCAAAAAGGGTTCTAGTTAGGAAGGAATAAGTAAGAGATGTTGTTGATTTCATATGAACTGGTTGTTTATGATTCCCTGTTTCTAAAGGCATTAAAACCCTATGATAATGGTGTGGTTTTATTTTATTTTTTATATTAATATATTTGGATAAAATATAAATTTATGAAAATAATGGTTTATTACTCCAATCCTCAAAAGTTTCCATCTAGAATAAATCCTAGAAGCTTATGTTATATGTAAAATCCTCTAGTGACATATGCTACCCCCATGAACCCTCAAAAATTCAATACACAGGCTTGTAACATCTATTCCATAATATTAATAGTGCACTCATCTTGACTATTAGTCATAGGATGATAGATTTTCCTCAAGTGAACCTGCGATCATAGGTTATTCTAAAGAACCTTCCAGAACTAAGATGTGAAATAAATATCTCTATTAGAAATGATACTCCTCAAAACACCATGCGGCCAAACTATCTCCCACACATAGGTATTATCATTGTCATAAACATGTAAGGTCTCGCATATAGGTAATATTTAGGCTACCATTGTTATTTTATCAATTATCACCCATACAAAACCATTCTTTCATGTTTTATTGCGTACACCTTTTACAAATTCAACAGTGACATCATCTCAGTTCCACCCAGGTATGGGTACATGCTGCAACAGCCAAGAAAGACTTTAATGGTTGACTTTTTCCATCAAATAGGTTAAAAATATCCACACAAAATCGAACTACCTCATTCTTCATCCATAGACATAAGTACTATCTATGTAGATCATAATACATCTTTGTCACACTTGGATGTAATGTTCATCTTCACGCATGAAACTCTCTCATCATATCCTCATGCAATCCATTAGGAACCTAGACTCATCCAGATAAAAAAAAATTAATTTCCACTTCCTAGAGACTATCCTGATGGTGGCCCCACTATATTAATTGTCCCTTAGAACGAATCCATCTTTATTTCTTAACTTCATTATCAAGAACCACTCTAAAATCTCATATGTGATAGATGATGAAGTTAGAACTACTCATCCATAAGAATATAGGACATCTATATGCATGTCTACATAGAGATCCATAATTTATCTCTCATCAAAATAATCATACACTACCTCTGTCTACATATTCTAGCTTAAGGCATTTATAATGGAATTTTCTATTCCTATAATATTATCCTACTAAAAGTCAAATGATAGTACAAACATGGCTCACCTCATTTGTGGAAGGATCGATTACCATAGAGAAAATATTTACATGAGGATATTTTGGTCCGTGTACACCACAAATGCATCGCCCATGACATTATTTCTCTAGTTTCTCAGGCCATCTATGAAAACTTTTAACACATGGTCAGGAGTAGGATAATTCCACTCATGTGGTATCAGCTAAATAGGTCTGTAAACAACCAGTCGATCCTCCTGCATCATAATAGCTCTAAGTCCAACTATGGATGCATCAAAATTCACGGTATATTCTTTACACAATATATGTAATGTCAGGATAGGTAATGCGTTCGGTCTTCTCTTCAAATACTAAAAATATTTCTCACATACATCTAACTAAAACATTCTAAACCCTTTAAATTCCCAATCTTGAATAAATTCTTGGGTGGATCAAAAGATTCCATGCTTTCAACTTTATTTGTTTCTAATGACACTCTTTCCTTCGAGATGAAATGGACCAATAAGTATAATTTATCAATCCAAAAACTATTGTTGTTTATCTTGGAATATTTTCCTAGCTCTATCAATGTACTAAAGATGATTTCTAGATGCTGACCAATATTGTCTGTTTATTGGGAGTACACTAAGATATCATCAAAAAAGCCCCATAAAATAATCTAAAAAATAATGAGATTTCTAATTTAGTAAGTCCATGATTACCATTTGTGATTTTATTAGGACAATTTAATGACCACGAACGCATCCAGGGCATACCTTCTCTTAAAAGTAGCCGAAGTTATATTTGATGGTATCACCCTCAATTGGTCGTGTCATTAACTCAAATCAATTTTGGAGAAGATCTTATCACCTATCCAATGAATGAATAGGTCCTTGATGTGCATAAGGGGATACCAATTCGTGAACACTCTCTTGTTCAATGTCTGATAATCCACAAAAAAAGGAAAATCGCATTCGTCCATCATGGAGAAAAAAACTTGAGAACCCCATAAAGACATACTATACCATATGAAACCATTATCTTCTAGATATTCCAACTAAACTTTTTACTCCAAAATATCTACTGGTGACATCGTATATGGTGGGATATAAACTGACTCTACTCCTATAACCTACTAAGTTCTGAACTCAATCTCTCACATGGGTGGTAATCTAAAGAACATGTTGGAAAAGAAATCCTAAAATTGTTCTACCCTTATTGTAAAAGTTTCATACTACATTCCACCATCATATAGAATAATTATTTATCTCCGAGCCATGATACAGTCAAATCTACACCAAATTAGTCATGTATGACCAACCTGAAGTTCCCACTCACCCTACCTATTCCTAGAGATAAAAATGTAACTCTAAAACATCAATAATCGATATGGTAATTACATAAAAGTAACCAATCCATACCAATTATAAAATCAGAACCTATCATTTCCATTACAAACAGTTCCCAAATGAAACAATAACCACCAATCTCTAGTGGAAATTCCATGCAATGATTTATATTTTCAGACCATACTCCCAAAAATGGGTTGATTGTCAAAATACCATCCAATATTTCAAAAAACAATCCCAAATAATTATCCTAATGTGAAGATAAAAAAGTAATGTGATGTTTTGATATCAATCGGAATGAATGAAAGGGTAGTTGATACAAGAATCATACCACTAATGGTAGAAGAAACTTCATCTGAACTAGCCATAGAAGACTATATGGAATGAATCTCACTTTCCCCTATTCCTTGGGTCTAATATGACTCCCCTCGTCAATTACATCTACCTACCATATCACCTTCCTTGACTTAAACATCTAGTGGAACTCAAGATAACTACCTGCTAAGAGGTAGTTACGTCCATACTAGACTCTAGTAAATGTATTCATCCCATACAACTACTTTTCTACTGTATTACCGTACAAAACATCTAAATGTGGTCCATTCTACCCAATTCATGGAACTCCAAAGAAGGGTAAAGACATTGAGGTTTATTGTGGTCCAATATTCTACACTTATAGAAATTCAATTTAAGATGATCCAAATATGGTTTACCCTTTACCTAGTTTCACTTACTATTGTTTCCTAGGTGATAATTATTATATATGTTATTCTCTTTACTAGTAGATGAGCTCCCAATTAATCCTACTGAAATAGCCTGGCTACTGCTCAGGGCCTCTCTCATATTTCCTTCTAAAATTAGTACATGATTCATCGCAACATAAATGTTAATAAAGTTAAATACATTCATATATGATCTCTACTATTAATGACTCTCATCATAAGAACATAACACCAGAATGATCTCATTAATACCTAAAAATCACACAATGAAATATAAGTTAGTGAACCATCCAGTGTAGTTCGGCACTAACATGCCCTCCTATGTTAGGTGCATAAAATCACTATCCTTATCATCCCTCAATTTTTCTAGACAGTTGTTGATGAAAAATGTCACATAAAATTCCTTCTAATATAAATTATCATGTTTCCTGAATAGCTATAGAATATCATACCAATTCCTTCAAGGTCCATGGAGAATATATAAAGAAATATTCACTCTACTATTAGTGGGTTTCTCAAGGTGCTTGAAGATCATCTAGACTGACATGATCCAAATCTCAGCCACCAAGGGGCCTCCCTCCATAGTTAACTTAGGTTGATACTATATTTGAAACTCTATCGTCATGTTAGAAATTGGATGCATGATATGTAATGGGTTCATTTTTAGGGATCACATGACCCTAGAGAAGCTATCACAATGTTTAATATCCATCCAATCCTCAGTAGCCATAGGAATATATGGGTCAGATATGTTAAGAGTTTTCTAATTTCAACTCTCCTGACTCTAAATTCAAGGACAATGGGGATACATTTTCACTACAATAAAAACACTATCCTTAGAACACTAGATAACAACATGGGAAACATCAATCAATGAAAATATAGAGAACCATTGGCTCATGGTCTCTCTAAACATTGATTAGAAAGTGTTTTATAATGTCATTTCAATTCTTACATTTCATATATCACTTATAATTGGTATCTCATTTCACAGTTCATACAGTAAAATATATCTCACATAGTAAATATGTCCTTATCAGGAACAATTCATGCCATTATATATATGTATGTTTGTATCATGATGCATTCATAATCATATTATTCCACACTAGGTCACAAGTAGTTATATCATGAAATAATAATATCACACAGCATGTGAATCACCAATGGTGAAGTAATATCAACCATAATAATTCACATCATGAACAATCATCACATACCTATGAACCTAGATTTTCCCTCATGAATGGGTTAACTACTCCCATGCACAAGCTAATTAACCAGTACTGACACATACTAGTCTCCTTTATAACTTTACCTAAATATTAAATCTTTAGAAATGAAAAATTTTCACCTTTGATAAAACTTTTTAATTCCCCCTAATATGTCACTATCTCGCATGGCCAAATCAAGTAGGTTAATGGACCTGAATCATTCCTACCCATACGCCAGAGGCTACCGAATAACAGTGGGGGTGGGAAGAATATAGTTTGGGGACTATACCCCCTAGTTCATAGTTACAATACAGTGGAAATAAAAAAATATATAATAGTAACTAAAATAGAAAAAAATAGTGTAATGTACTACTGAGATGTAAATAGGGGGACAAAATAAACCAATCATAATAAACCATGTAATGTTAGAAAAAAATGTTTCTAAATGACATGCCCTATGTCAAAATAAGAATGGAAAATGATGACACAAATAACTCAAAGACCTCAGTTCTGAACCTCACGTTGATAACAACTCTATTCACTAACCTATTCAGCAATAAAAAAATCAACTTCATGATTCCTTTACCATGTACAAAGATGAATTCTTGTAATCTTCTTGGGTAATAAACGGTAGCCAGAATAGGGTGAGAATAAAACAACATAGGTAAACACATCTGTGTCTAAACATAACTGGCATAGTAATAAGTCCATACAATAATGTGATAAACAATTCCATTACTTAAACAATTAATGCAATATAACAATCAGCCTACTTTGGCACCATGTCAGAATATCTCTGAGCATATAGCACAATCATGCTAAAAATAACAAAAAAATATGGAATAATCAAATAACCTATCAAATCCTTCTATATTATAATTTTAGAATCTGATTTAGTGAGTCTAGATAATAATTGTAGAATATGAGACATGATCCCTATATAAGCATTTCATGCAATGGCCCAGAACCTCGTGATATATTCAATTGTGAAAATCTAGTGTTTGAGGTGTTCTGGGAGGTCACAGTGGCACATTTCAATAGTTTTTCAAAAATATGTTTTTTTCCAAAACATGTTTAGGTCTAGTGAGTCGGGAATGGTAGCTTATAATAGTTTGTCATAATGGTGACTCAAAACAGTAGGTCACCAAAGGGTGAGTCATCCAATGGGGACTCATCCACCAGTAGCACATCCATCGGTGACTCAGGACAGTAGGTCTCCAATAGTGAGTTAAACAACTGTGAATCTTCCACTATTAGCTCATCCACTGGTGACTCACAATAGTGACTCATGATGGTAGGTCACCAATGGTATGTCACCCAATGGTGAATCACACACAGGTATATCATCCAATGATGACTTGCACCATGGTGTCTCGCAAACGTAGGACACTGGTGGGGACCCTATATGGTGAATCATCCAATGGTGACTCACCAATTGGTGAATCCTCCAATGGTTAGTCATCCATTAGGGAGTCATTTCAACACTTATTCTAATTTCTAGGTTTTCCCAGTTTTTCCAGTTTCACCCTGTTAATGTTTTATTTGACATAAAATTATTTTAAAACCATATTTAAGGGTTTTTTAATCTGTTTAAAATTATATAAATTATATATCTAAATTCATAATGCTCAGGAGGCTTTTATGTAGTCAAAACACATGGTCTTGATCATGATACATCATTGATGGATTTTGAAGCAGTTTCTTCATATGATATAGGATTTGGCCTTTCCAAAACCAAGACCCTTTATTCCTTGTATTTTTTACATTACCCTTGCTACCAAGAATCCCCAAAACCTTTCATCCCAAAGAGATCATGTGTTTTATTATGGAATTCAAATCACATTTCCCAAGAGTCTTTTTCCTTTTGCCTTTGCACCCCCTATTTTGGGTGTAAGGAGGAATTTTTGGTCGTCTGTTCTTCAATGTAGGGAACTATTCATCCATATTTTATTTGTGTATCATAAGGGATGGGTGTATAAATGTCACTCTTTTGAATATATTATATTTTCAAATAAATAATCATAATTCAATATATTTAATATCAATATATATGGGCATGGAAAAAGTGAATCATGCTTCTGTTTTATTATTTTTCTGTGTATGTTGTGTTTTGTATGCGATAATAACCCACTAAAATTCATTTTCATTGGTAGTAATTGTGTGTGCACAATTTATTACCTCTGGTGGATTGTTACTGATCATGAGTTGAATGTCTGTATATATGTAATCAATTAACCACATATATTAGATTAAATAAACAGATTCCCCAGGATCTAACTTGTTCAGTGATCACCCTTGAATATAAAAAGTGGAATTAAATAATGATAGACTTGTTAAATCTAGATGTTCCACCTTGTATGTTTGTGTGGTGATATTTTTTAGGGTATGGATGTGTGTGGGGTTTCTTAGGTGGTGTAATGGAATCACTGGTTGAGATACTTATTGATTGTGGTGTGTATGAGTATTTTTTTGTCGGGGGCTACAACCCGGTTGTGTTTTTTTTGTTGATTGGTGTTTTGAGTTTATGATGTGGGGATGTCGATAGTTTTGATGTGAGGTGTTGATGTGTGAGGCTATGAGAGAAAAGTTTTGTTATTTTTTAGGTTGGTTTGGGTGGTATTTTTTTAACAAGATGAAAATGGAATTGGTAGGTATGGGTGCTAAATGGAGTGGAAATATAAAGTGAGTTTTTCTACTGCAGTTCATTTTACTCTTTGTGGTTTATGTTGTGTGCATTTTTGTGTTGTGTGTTTGGTAGTTTCCCAATTTCTTATCAAATGAATAAAATAATTGTGTAATAAATAATGAGAACACGTTAACATAAATGTATGGGGGAATTATATTAATTGTGTCATGTTGTGTCGTTGTGCATTTAGAGGTATCAGCATAGGAGATTTTTTTGGATGGTTTATTGTTTGAAAATAACCCACAAGTTGGGGTTAGTTCTTGTTATCTTATAAATATATATCAAATTGTATTTTCTAGGTTATTTTTATATTTACCCCACCCTAATTGAGCACCATGTGCCAAACACCCCCATTCTCCTGGGCAAGGGTGTCTATTCCCAACATCTTAGTGGGAGGATGAAAGGTTGGGTATTGTATCTTCCCTACTACCTATTCCAAGAATTGGTACCCCAAGACTCTTTGAGTAGGTTGTGGTGCGAGTTTGAGGCCCAGGTGTCTGTAGGAGAGGTGTTCTTTCCCAGCTGTTCACAGGATGAGATGTGGTGTGCTTTCCCAAGTGTCTTCAGGATAATGTATGGTTGTAGCCCAGGTTTCTATGGCATGGATAAGGTATAGACTTTTCATATATGTCTATGAGTAGGATTTGGTGTGGTTATGGCCCAGGTGTCTATGGTCGGAATGTTGTGAGATTTGTTTTCCTAGGTTGTTGGACTATCTCTGAGGCCCATGTGTGTATGGGAATGTTCTGACATGGGGCTTTTGGAAGAGTTTGGATGCACCAGGATGTTTTCCATTCGGGTATGAGCTGTTAACCTGTGGGATGTGGTGTGGGGTACCCAAATATTCGATGTGCTTACTATATTAATTTATATGAGTTGCGTTATTTGGTGAGAGTGCCTTTTTGTGGTTGGGATGGATAATATTCCTTTTTTGGTGCAGTTTTTTTCTGCTTTATTCTCAAAAGGGAATTATTATAATTCACATAAATGCGCATGAGAGGCCTTTGGTTTTCAAAATATGTATAATGGTATGCTCACCCTACACATATAAAACCATTTTAGGTTTTCATGAGGATTATTTAGACCTTCATAGACCTTACTAGCTCAGACATTGGGATAATTTCCATATTGTTTCTTAGATGTGTTGTTTTGGAACTTACATTGCAGTTTTCTGGTATTTCTAGTAGTTTTATTTGAAAACATGAATGTTGTATAGATTAGGGTTTTCCTTCATATATAGTGGTTGGAGTTTTTTGGGGATGAACCATCTTATCACCTAGTCTTTTTTCCTTAAAAATAATAATACCTTCCATTTATTGAGATTTTATAACCTTGGTGATGGTCGCCACCCTTGGGCCTAATGAAAACTGGACTCAAGGCTCATTATATCTTCTTTTTCATCTTTAAGAGGAAAGGTCATGAAACATCACCCTCCACTCTCCATCTTAAATATGGGGGGTAATAAATGAATTGTATCAAAGGAGATGGTTGAGAGATAGAATGGATATTGGATTTATCCAAAGTAAGGATTTCATGGGTTGGTAGGGAAGCATTATCAGGTGATCTTTGTTCATGAAATACATCATAGAAGACCTACTAGGACATGAGATTTTAAATTCCCCTATGATCTGATGAAAGGACTTCGAGCATACCAAACAACCAAGTGAGGATACACCATTTTATAGGTAGGGGCCCTATAAAAGATAGATGCATCTTAATGACTTGTATTCTTATCTGAATTCAGTGTTTTGGGAAATTTAAAATAATTAATAAGTTAAAATGAGTTAAAATAAATTGTAAGTAAAATTACATACTACTCGGGCTTAGGAGTTCTTAGTTTACCATTTCAACTATGGAACCTAGTCGTCATCCGTGTGTAGTGAATGATGTAGAGGCTCAAAAGGCTGACCCGGTCGATCAATGGAAGGCTGATCGAGTAAAGGTGGATGATCAGTAGCAGAATATGTTACATACTTTCCAGTGGTAGACTCTAGGAATTTATAAGGGTAGTGTATTAGACTTGGATACATAGAGTTGGCATGAGGAATTTATGTTCACTGTTACCTTGATCTAGGATTCGATGGAGTATTGGGTACCTTTCATTGGGATCCATATTGGGGGAGTAGTGTGCCCATAGTGGACATTTTACCTAGGGGAGAGGAAGGAGGCTAATGTTCTGTGGGTCGATTAGGAGAAGGAGTTCCGAGAGGAATTCCTTTTTTTAACCATGAGGGATGAGAGGAGGTATTATTTACTATCCCTATAGTAGGGGAGTAGTCGATATGGGAGTGGGGGAACAAATTAAATGATATCCATCATTTTTAATTGGATCTATTTCTGGATGAGGAGTCTCATGTAAGACATCTATAGGAGGCACTTTATCCTTCTCTCCAATATGCGGTTACTCCCTTCACCTTTCTGAAGTACATGGAGGTCCAGAAGAATGCAGAGGTAGTTCAACAGATTCACTTTTGAGGAGGAATACCATGATAGGGGATACAACAGATTTTTTTGAAGTGAAAGGCTACCTGCAATAGGTCTTAGGTGCTAAGGCCTTTGTGGTTTCATCCCTCAGGGAGTCAACCTCAGTAGTGCTGATTTCTTCCTTCAGGTCCTTGTGATTTTCCCGTGAACATGGGACTAAGGTGTTTCTATTATTAAGCATTTGGAATGTTTAGATTCAATTCTGAATGGTAATTTGAGATCATTATGTTGGTGGTGCATTCAGCCATCACCCGCCTCAACAACAGTTTCTTGCTAGGCCGTTTCAACAGTTGGGATAGTAGGCACCTACGCCACCAAGGGGATACAGAATAGGTGGAGGTTTCCCCTAGGATGTTCCATAGGGACTACAACACAGATGTGGTTGGGAGGTGGTCATCATAAAGGGGTTGGAGAAGCTAGGTGTGGTTAATATCACACCGTAGGGGCATCAGTTCCAGTAGGGCCGAAGATCATTCGAGGTACGATCAGTTTGTTCAGTACCTTTTCATGAACATTGTTTGATTCATGATATGTGAACTCCTTTGTTTCAACTATTGTATCCTATACCTTAGAACTAGAAAAAGTGAGGCATTTTTTACATTGGTGTTTAATATGCCAGTAAGATATCATACCAGCTTTTTTATATATATTGGGGGTGTAGACTAATGATGGGATCACATCAGCCTCATGTGATATTTTCTTTCTCTAGATATATCCATAGGATATCATCCTTTGAAATGACTGGTTTGATTATGTGTATTCTATTATAATATACTTCTTGAGGGGAGTTGTGTTTTCATATGTGGATGGCCAGTAAGTGGCTTTAGTTGGAGGGTGATTTGTCAGATGGGTAGTTGGTGTGTGGAGAATCTTCATTATTTGTAGGCTGAGTTGTGAGTCTGAAAGTGGATGATGAGATGGTGGAGGTTAACAACGTTATTGGTGTAATTCATGGATTTTTTCCTCTAGTATTTTGTGACTCTACACCCTCAACGTGACAAAGAGTTCAGCATATACATACATCCCAATTCATGCCCGATTTTAATGGATCCTTATCAGAATGCACCTACAGTGTTTTATGACCTAAGGATTCAAAAATATGACCTGATGAAGAAGGGATTTATCAGGACCAGTGTGTCATCATGGGGTTCTCCAGTCTTGTTTTTGAATAATGTTCTACGGTGGTATGAGTTTGTGCATAGACTACCAGAGGATGAATTGGGTGATGTTCAATAACTGTTACCCTATCCTGAGGATGGATGATACTTTTATGTAGTTTAGAGTAGAATTTTGTTTTCCAATATTGATATGTGTCCTAGATATCACTAGTTGAGGTGAAGGAGATAAATATCATTAAAACTACCTTCTAGTGTAGGTATGGGATCTTCTTGTTTGTGGTCATGGTGTTTGATATTTTGAACATTCTATCCATGTTAATAGGGATTATGAACTCTATATTTCATGAGTTATGAGACCGGTTCATCATCGAATTCATTGATGACATCTTTATCTTTTCAAAGTCATAGGAGGAGCATACTGGGCATCTCAAGACCACCACAATTGTTCTTCAACACCACCAGCTCTAAATAATGTTGTCCAAGTGTATGTTTTGGACATGAAAAGTACACTTCATTGTACATGTGGTGTCTGAAAAGGATATAGAAGTGGACCATCCAAAGGTCGAGGCAGTTTTTTCGTGCAAAAAAAACAAAGAATGTGGAAGAGGTTTGTAGATTTAATGGGCTAGTAGGCTATTACTTGATATTTGTTCTCAATTTATCTCTATTATCATATCCATTGATAGTTATGACAAGAATGTAACATGTTGATTTGTGGAGAGAGTAGTGCTAGGTAGATTTTGGATATCTAAAGGGGAAGTTGGTCAGTGCTCTAGTGATCAAGTTTCCCTAGGAAGTTGAGATGTTTGAGGTGTTTTATGATTCTTCATGTCAGGGTATTGGATGCATGATAATTCAATAGTAGGGAGTGATCACTTATGGTTCCAAGAAGCTACATCCCCATGAACGTAACTATTCCACCCATTATATGGATCTAGACTCGGTAGTTTTTTCACTAAAGTTGTGGCGACATTACCTTATTGGGGAGTGCTTTTTGGTCTTCACATATCACAATAGATTGAGTTAGGTATATTCCTAGTGAGATTTTAACTTTATATAGTTGAGGATGACTGATTTTGCCTCATATTATGACTTTGAGATCTCTTACCCCTCCGGAAAGGGGAATGTTGTGCCTGATGCCTTGATCTGGAAGTCATAAAGGGAGGTAGTTCAGGAATCAGTGAATGATTTCAAAATAATGGGGGGTTGGTTTCCATGCACATAGATGTAGAATGAATGGTGGAAGAGCCTGTATAATTCAGATGATAGTGGAGTCATCTCTAATGCAGAAGGTTAAGGAGTCTCATTGGGGAGACTCAAACGCAGAGGCGATGCATGATCGTGCTGACCCGGGTGATTCTTTGGAGGAATGGTTAGTGGATTGTCAAAATCAGATTTTGTTATATGGGAGCCTATTTTTTCTAGTAGTGATGTGTGATGGATTCCCACATGGGTTCCATAGCTCATTTTTGGTAGTGCACCCATGAGTTTCCAAAATGTAACATAACCTGAGGATGTAGTTTTGGTAGCCTGGGATGAAGTGGGAAGTGGCAGAGTTTGTGGAAAGGTTCCTAGTATGACAGTAGATAAAGGATGACCATTGTGTTCCTAGTTGTTTTGTGTATCCCTTATATGTACTTGAGTGGAAGTGGGATGACATCTAGATGGATTTATTCATAGGGTTACATAGAGCTTAGGGTGGTTGCGATGTAATATGGGTAGTGGTGGAATAGCTGACGTAATCGGCCTACTTTATAGAAATTAAGGAGTTGGGCATAGTGAATGGATTGTCTAGGAGTTCTATAGTTGAGATGGTGTGGATACATGGATTTCAATGATCCGTCATCTCATATCAGGATGCACAGTTTACATCATAATTCTAGAGGGGATTGCATCAAACATTTAGCACTCCGTTACGCCTCAACACTACTTTTCACCCTCAGATGGATGGGAAAACAGAACGGACTATCCATATGCAAGAATAAATGCTGGGGGAATGCATATTTGAATTTACTGTGTCTTTAGTGAAACACATTCCATTGGTAATGTTCGATTACAATAATAACTATCATTATTCCATTGGCATGGCCCTAATTGAACCTTTGTACGGATTGTTTTCTCAGTCACCCATATGCTAGAAAAAGGTTGGAGAGATATCTGTTCTTGTTCCTAAGGTACTAAAGATCATGAAAGAGGAGGTTCAACTTGTTCATGAGAGGATGAAGGTTGCCTAGGACTGGAAGAATTCATATGTCGATCGTAGGAGGAGGCCCTTCGAGTTTGAGGTCAGGGACCACATATTATTTAAGGTTCCCATCGATGTGGGTAGTAGAGGTTTGGTAGTGGGAGTATGCTTTATT
The DNA here is from genome assembly GCA_963277665.1 of Viscum album. Classification (NCBI taxonomy): domain Eukaryota; kingdom Viridiplantae; phylum Streptophyta; class Magnoliopsida; order Santalales; family Viscaceae; genus Viscum; species Viscum album. The sequence continues at coordinate 2,064,043,479 of OY728121.1, forward strand.
TTTGGTTCATAAGACCCATTGAGGTATTGGGGAGAGTTTTAAAGGCAGTAAAAAAGTTATCACTACCACCACAGTTGGAAATAATCCATGATTGCATTCACATATCTCAGCTTCATCAGTATCTTCACAATGACTCCCTTGTAATCGAATAGCGAGAGTTGGATGTCGAAGATGATGTGGCATTTATGGAGTGGAAGATACAGATCCAAAATCATCGATAAAAGGTTCTATATGGACAAACCATTCTTTCGGTTCCTATTTTCTGGAGGAATGGTGGCTTGTAGGAATGTACTTGGGAGTTAGAAATGAATATGTGTGCCAAGTTCCTAGTGGTGGTGTAAAGGAGTCACACGTGGTGACTGTGGAAAATTTGATTACAGATGATGAACACCTACCTTTTATGTAGAATAAAACTCAAGATAAAAGGAGGGATACAATGCAGGGAGTCCTGTTTCTGGTTTGGGGGAGAAATCCAGTAAATGAATGGAATTTTCTAGGGGAGGAAAAGAAAATTGGAGTGGCCCAGTTGGTCGTTCTTTCAGCAATGTTGTTCAAAGTGGGAATCAGAAATTTGCTACAGTTGAAGGTAATTTTTCTGCTACACTAAGAAGACTTCCAAGGAGAGATTATTCATTCCTTCTGAGGCCGATGCGAACTAGATCTGCCTCTAAAATGTATAGTGAGTTAACCGTGGCTTTTAAGAAGGGTAGCGTGGTCAAGATGACATCACCAGACAATCCAGTACAGGAATATCTTAGGAGTCGGGTTCAAAGTGAAAGATACTATATGTCACTAGAATGGGAATCCACTACGGCTACTAGAGAATATGAATCCGTCATGGGATTCAGAGATGAGTATGGTTTTTATGATGTGAAATTCTGTGTTGGTTGAGTTGTCTGAATTTGAGTTTATCTTGTTTGAGTTTGTGTTTGTAATTTTGGGCACTGGAATCCCATAAACCGGCTTTTGAAAATTGAAAAAAAAATGATTTGCCTCCAATGATAATGTCCTGACATGTGGAAAATGGAGGACCTGATTCCTAATTGAGATGCATTAATTGGGATGTGATTAAACCCATGCGGGTGAGTTAGTGCCCCGAGAGCAGATAGTATCTTGACATAGAGGAATTAATTTCATGATTCACATGTATAGACAATGTGTCTATCTATTCTTATGTGTTGTGACTTATGGTCAGTTGGGGTAGTGGATGTCTAAAGAGGTTCTTAGGGATGTTGTGGTTAAAAATCCAGCATTTGAACAACAAATGGTGGTCTATCGTTGAACTTTGATGTCGATGGTGGTGTTTCATGTATAGAATCATCCTTGAGAGGTACCTCATGGGGTGGTTGTTTGGAACCCTATTTCTTCTAGATTTGGTTTTTAATTCTCTTGGGAGAGAATATTTTGAGAGGTATCTGAGGTAATGGCTCAGACTTCCCCAGTCCATTTCATTGTGAAAAACCAGTGTTTGAGGTGTTCTGGGAGGTCATGAAAGCTCATTTCAAGAGTTTTTCAAAATCCATTTTTTCAATGGTGGGTCAGCATCAGTGAGTCAACAATGGTAGGTGACAGCGGTTAGTCACAATAGTGACTCATAATGGTGACTCGTGACAGTAGGTATCAATTGGTGGGTCACCCAACATTGACTCATCCACTGGTAGCTCATCCAATGGTGACTCATAATGGTGACTCGAAATGGTAGGTCAACAATGGTGACTCATCCACTAATATCTCATCCATCAGTACCACACAATGGTGACTCAAAATGGTAGGTCTCCAATGGTGAGTGCCCCAATTGTGACTCATCCCCCAGTAGCTCATCCAATGGTGACTTGTCCATCAGTGACTAACAATGATTGGTATCCTTTCCAGACACACGAATGTGACTCATCCAATAATGACTCCCCCAATTGTGATTATACCTATAGAAGGTCACATAACAATTATTCATCCAATGTTATTCTATCCATCAATGATTTATTTCCATATTTTTTAACATTTCCAGTTTTAATTAGCTTTTCCATTAATTCCCCCTTTAACATTTTATTTGAAGTAAAATGCATTTAAAACCATATTTGGGTGATTTTTAAGTCATTTCAAAGGTTAAAAATTATATATTTAAATTTTCAATGCATGTGTGGCTTTTAGATAGTCAAAATTCATGATCTTTATCATGATTCTTCTTTTATGGCTTTTGAAGCGATTTCTTCTATTGATATAGGATATGGACTTTCTAAAGCCAATACCCTTTCTTAATTGTTAGTTTTCTATTAACCATGATACCGAGAATCCCCAGAACCTTTCTTACCTAAAAATCATTCTTTTTTCTTTGGCCTTTGGATCACATTTACTAGGAGGATTTTCCCTACTGTATGTAAACCCCTAGTTTGGATGCAAAAACAAATTGCTAGACGTCTATTCTTTGAGGTAGGGATCCCTTAATATCTATTTTATTCGTGTATCATGATGGGTGTTTTTATAAATGTATCCCTTTTAAATATGGAAAAAATAAAAATAATAATGATAATTGATCTGTTTAATATCAATATATTATGGCTGCGAAAAAGTGACGTCTGGTCTGGTTTTATTATTTTTGTTGTTGATATTGTTTTTTTATTAGATAATCACCCACTAAAAATCATGGCCATTGGTGGAAATTGTGCATACATCGAGGATGGATTCTGATGGATTTTTGTTGATCATTTTTTTAATGGATGTATATATGAATTTGACTGATAATATATATTTGGTTAAATAAATGGATTCCCTAGGATCGAACATGTTATATGATCACCCATAAATTTAAAAAGTGGAATTAAATGGAATCCTTGTTAAATGAGAATGTTTTTCCTTATATGGTTGTGTGGTTCCGATGTTTATTGTATGGATGTGTGTGGGGTCGTTCGAGTGGTGTAATGGAATATTAGGATGAGAGACTGGTTATTAACATAATGGATGTTTAGTTTTGTACAATGGGACTACAATCGGGTTGTGTTTTTTTATGTCAGTGGGTGTGGTCTGTTAATGTAGTGGTGTTGCCGATTGTTGTGATGAGAGGGGTTGATGGGTGAATATTTGAGAGGAAAGTTGTTCTTTTTTGTATGATGGTTTGGGTGGGATTACATTGATAGAATCATAATGGTAGTGGTTGGTATAGATGTTAAATGGACGAGAAAGAACAATTGAGTTTCTTTACTATAGTTATTTTTTCCTTTGTGTGGTTTATGTTGTGTGTCTTATTGCAATGTATGGTTGGCAGTTTTGGTAGTAGGGATGGAATGAATAAACGAATTTTTTATAAATAATTATAAATAGTTAAGTCAATTGGTAGGGGTTATGAAATGTGTTGTGAATTGTTGTGTGGTTATGTATTTAGAGGTTGCAGTAAAGGTGGTTTTATGGGCTGGTTGTCTGTTTGGAAACCCCAACATGATGGGGTGAGTGCTTGGAATAATATACATATATATACTACTAGTATTTTCTTTTTTATTTCTATATTCATCCACCCCAATTGAGAACTATTTTTAAACACCACCCTTTTCATGGGGCATGGTTTATTTTCCCAACATCCCAGCGGGATGATGGATGGATGGTTATTCGATATTCCCTATTCCATCTTCTAAGCATTGGTAGCCCAAGACTCTTCGAGAAGGTTATGGTGTGGTTTTGAGGTACAAGTGTCTTTGGGAGAGGTGTTCCTTCCTTGGAGTTTATGGTATGAGATGTGTTTTTCTTTCCCATGTGTCTTTGGGGTGAGGTATGGTTGTGGCTTAGGTGTCTATGTGACGGATCTGTTATAGTTGTGGTACAATTGTCTGCATGTTGGATTTGGTATGGTTGGGGACCTAGTTTCTGTGGTTGGTATGTGGTGAGATTAGTTTTCCTAGGTTGTAGGACTATCTCTAAGGCCCAAGAGTGTATGCGAAGGTTGTGACATAGGGCTTGTGGAAGAGTGTGAATGTGCCAAGAATTTTGTCGTTAGGGTATGAGCAGTTAACAAGTTGGATGTGGTGTGGGGTACCCAAATCAACGATGTTCTTACTATATTACATTACATGACTTGCGTTACTTGGTGAGCATGACTTAGTGAGGTTGGGATGGATAGTCTTCCTTTTCAGGTACTGTTGGTTTCTGTTGTTTTCTCACAGGGGAATTAGTATGCTTCTGCCACTTAAGTATGAGAGACATTGGTTTTCCCAAAATAGTATACTAGTATTCTCACCCTACGTATATAAATTTTTTTTTAGGTTTCTATGAGGATTTCACAGACCATGATAGACCTTACTAGATATTATGTTGGGACAATTATCTTACCACTTCATAGCTTTGTTCTTCTTGTACTTAATTTATAGTTTTATTGTATCTATAGTATTTTAGTTTGAAAACTTTCATGTGGGATGGATTTTGGTCTTACTTTATATATAGTTCAAGGAGTTTTTTTGGGATGGAACATCTTATCTCCTTATCTTGATTCCTAAAAAAGGGCAATGCCTTCCATTTTTGAGATTCTATACATTTGGTTTTGGTCTCCTCCTTGGGGGCTACTAGAGGTGCGACTCAGGGTTCATTATCTCTTATTTTTTATCATGAATAGGAAAGATCATGACACTTAACCTTCCACTCTCCATATTTAAGATGGAGGGTCACGACATTTCAACCTCACAAGGCATAACCCAATATATAAGAATTTCTGCATCACGGGGCATATCCCACTATATAAGAATTTCCACATCCCCATGCATATCCCTTTATATAATTATTTCTGCATCACTGGTCCAAGCCATCTATATGAACATTTCATCATCACCAAGCATTGCCCTCGATATAATAATGTTAGAATCAATCATCACACAATTCATTTTGGTAAGGATACCACATAACCATATCACAAGACACAAAGGCTAATTTTTCTTTTTAGCATCTTTAAATCAATTACCCATTAATTTATTTTGTTATATCATATGTCATAGCAATTCCATTTTGAACTCCAATTTCATATTAGAGAATAATTTTTCATTCAATGATTTTATTAGATATTTTATTAGGTGAATCTATCATAAAAAATATACTGATATTTCATGTCATCCTAACCACACCTTAATCCATTAACAAATTTATTATTATTCCAGGGTAGGCTCACCCAATGGGTTATAGAAAGATAGGTCTCAACACCACTGAATAAAAATTGATTCAATGAATAATCCAACACATGATTAATCATTATTAATTATTCAATTAATTAATGTGCATGTTGCGTCAGAATAATCACAATATGACACATACTTAAATAAATAAACTGACCATATGGTTTGGTTTTATACCGCCTTACTTTAACTAAAAACCAAGAAAACGCTTCCCACTAAGAATGCCAGTAGGAATTAAGGTACATAAGATAAAATGAATAAGATGATCACACATTATATATATCAACACCAATTTCCATACCGGTCAAAATATTACACCATGATAATAAGAAAAAAGAAAAAGATAAGGGAAACCCAAAGTGAAACCACTCATCAGAGACTTATGTCTTGATCTAAAAATCCAAAATGGTGAAATGAACTCTAAAATCACACAGAAATAATGTAGGGATCAACAGTGGAGAGGATTCAAGTGGATGCAATGAATATTCATGCACACCATACATTTAAAACTATGGAGCCTAAGAAGGACATGGCGTGTAGTATAAAAATGGCATGTAATTCATGATTTATGAGTTACTCCAAAAAATTGTGTTGCCTCAGGTTAAAATAGCCATGATCAAGCATTAAACGATGTGAAATACATTAATAGTGTATTAATTTCATATGAGAAACCCATTTCATAGTATCATCCTAGCAATAGTTACACATTGTGTAACATATACACAACATGTGAATCTCTTCCATGAATATGTAATTCTAGCTTTTTTGAGGATCCCAATCTTCTAATAAAGGTTTCCAAACTCATAGGAAACACTAATAATACCCATTAACAAAGTTATTCTCAAACTTCATTAATTCAAATAAATATAACCCTAAAAATTTGGTCATATTCCCTAGAAGAATCTCTCTAACTCTAAATGAAATATTAGCCCCATGATTCAATGAAGAATGGAAAAAAATTTGTTTAATGAAAAAACTGAATGAGGGACGTACCAAGAAAAAGATAAGATCCTATAGGATTCTTAAGAGCCAATGGTGATCATTTATCATTTGATGAAAATGTTTCTAGGGCCGAAAAACGTGGTCTAGAGAACCCAATGTTTGAAGAAACTCTTGAATTTAAACCCAATAAAATATAATTATCATGATAGGCTTCTCAAGTAACTAAAAAACTAAAGAACAATCTACCTGGTGTTTCATGAATGCATCAAATTTAAACATTTTTCATGGATGGGAAGAAGACTCAAAGAACAACAATGTAAAATTTATTAATCTATATAGAATCCATCTTCAATATTTTAACACATATTTTAAGCGGTTTTATAAAATTAAATGAAAATTAGTAATATAACATTCCATCGAAGTGATTTAAATGTATATATATATATTTATGACTACCTATTTTTAAATTTTGTAGAAAAGGAAAGTGAAAATGAATATGATTTAAAAAGAATTTCCAATAAGATGAAAATTAAAAAATTTAGATACCTAAATTCTCCCTCATGGAGAATGAATAAGAATTTCAAAAAACTAAAAAAATACATAAATTAAAGGAAACCCACACCTCCATTTTTTTGAATTAATCCATGTAATATATTTCCTTTTATGTAGAGAATATTAGTAAATGACGTAGAGTAGAAATTATCAAATAGAAGAAAAATTGAACCCTTATATATCTACATGGAGAAGAAGTATAATCCAAGGGATAAAAGATACATGAAAAAAATAACTAATTGATAAACCAAAAAGAAGATAATCTCATGCAGGAATGAAAAATATGAGTTTAGCTATATAAGTTATGCGTGAGGTGGCTACGCATTATAGTTCAATATTTGATATGTTGAGGGTGGTGATACACACACATCAAGGACAATATAATGAAATTGATAAACGATAGAGGAGTAGAAATAATAACATGCCTTAAAATTAGAGAGGGTTGATTGGTCTTATAAAAGGTGGAGGTGGAGTGGTGGTAGTGCTGGACATCTGTGAGAGCTTTAATGGCATGAGAGAGATCAATTCGGTTATGGTTAAATTTAGATGACTGCAACGGGTTTTATCAATGCTTTTAGAAAAGTGAAAAAAAAGAGACGTTTTATCAGTGCTAAAATAACAAGAACTATTAATAACTAATTTTTTTCATCCCTATAATTTCAGAGGTTGTAAAGATAGGTTTTATAAGCGATAAATATTATTGTGTAGATAAAGATATCCCTTTATCTGTGTTAGAAAATCGCTAATAAAGACCGGTCATTATCAGCATATAAAAGAACTGATAATGGCCTCTATAATTAATATAATTAAAATTTTTAAATGTGTATAATTGTAAATAAATATATATGTAATTATAAATATATTTAATTAATTGTAAATATTTATTAATAAATATAATTTTTCATAAATATATATATATATATATATATATATAATTATTAATATAATATTAAAAATATTAAATGAATTGTAAATATTTATTTATAAATATAATTATAGATACATATTTATAATTATATTTCTAAATATATATTGGTAATTATCTTTATAAATATTGTGTATAATTTTAATTATATTTATATAATTATATATACAATTATATACTTGTTAATATTTAAAAATATATATTTATAAATATAATAAATATATTTATTATGTAAATATATTTAATATAATTTATAATTATTTAAAAATATATTTAATTATTGGCAATATTAGATGAAATAATATTAAAAATGAATAATCCTAATTACCAATTAAAAACATAATTCATTAAATATATTATGTTACTAAGTGAAATTATAAAATAAATATTAAAATTTGAAAAAATTACAAAAATATTATGTGTGTGTTTTGGTTTCTATATAATATTGCATTAATTACCTAAATGATTCTACGGAATTAATGTGTGTGTGTATATATATATGCACAACATAAGTTTAACATATGTTTAATTGTACAATGATATTATATAATATGAAACATCTATAATGAAAATAATAATAAAGAGAATCAATTAATTTTACAAAATGAATAAGAGTTTGTAATTATTTAGACTATTAAAAAAATGAAAAATGAAAATTTATAAATACATATGTTCAAATGAAAATGAATAAAATTAATTATACAAATTACAATCATATTAAAAAAAATTAATTTTTCTCATTAAAAATGTATAAATTTACAATAAAGATGGATAAAATTAAAAAAAGTATTTAAAATTGAAAATTTTAAAACAAATAATATTAAAATAATATTTAAAAAAATTTATATTAATAATGAATAAATTTTATTAAAATCGAATAAATTCAAAAAAAATATAAAGTTAAAAATAGTATATATTGAAAAAATATATAAAAAGTGATTTGAATTTAATGATTAGAAACAAAATAAATATTAAATATATTATGTTAATAAAGATAATTCCTAAAAGAATATTATAAATAAAATAAATTATATAAATATTATATGTTTGTTTTCATTAAATATAAAAATAAATTAATTACATATATGTATGTGTGAAATTTATGATACACATGTTTAATATTTGTGGAAGTATAAAAAATGACATTTAATTAGACATCCATTATATGATACAATTATAAAATATTTTTTTTAAAATGTTATGCTTTAATTATAAAATATTTTTCACTAAATACAGGACTTATATAATGTAAACAAGCATATTTTATATTACATAAATCATATTTAATGAAGCATTATATATATTGATATATATATATATATATATGAAAAAAATTTATATTAAATATATTAATGAGAAATTATGTATAAAAACATTAAAATTTAATAAATTGAAAAAATATTAAACAAAAAAATATTTAAATTATTGAAATTATAAAAATATATGGTAAATATTTAACATTATCACTGAATAAATAAAAATAAATTTATCCATGTTAAAAATGAATAAAATTTAATTAAAAATGAATTGATTAAAAAAATTAAAATAAATAAGAGATTAATATGTTTTTAATTATTTCATTCTATTCATTATTTATATTTATATTTAATATATACCATTTATTTCTATTTATATATATATATATATTTTAAAATTAGTAATTTTTATTTGTAATTATTTCATTAATAAAATTCTTAATATTTTTTAATTTTTTTCATTTTTAATTTTAATTTGCTTAATTATTATGTTTCATTCATTTTATATCTTTAAATTTAACACTTACTATTTATAACTATTTATAATATATCTATGTATATTAAATTAATTCATGTTTATTAATGATTTTTCCGTTAATAATTTTTCTTAACAGTGTAATTTATTCATTTTTATTTTTTATTTTTTTAATTATATCAATTTTTATATTTTAACATTTTTTATGGGAGTATATAAAAAATTATGTGATCATAAGGGTTTGGTCTTGTATAGGCCCACAAGAGTGGGCATGTATCTTTGGTGGGATATACGGCTAGGCAAGTTGTCCAAACAGTGGAGGGGAAGGGCATTGGTGGCTCATGCATGTGAAAGTGTATAAGGGTGTCAATCCCCCGCTTCCATAGAATTTTGTGTTGTAAGAACTCCCAGACTTATAATGTGTTTCCCAGACAAACAATAAATTTTAAATGAGGTTATTTCATGCAAGAAAACCCTTTATCAGCACTAAAAATCCCTTATAAGTGCTGGTATTTATAAATTCTTAAAAAAGAGCTATCAAAGACAACCCATTATCATCTCTTTTTAACGCTACTAAAATGTAATTTTATCAGCACTTTTATCTAGAGCTGATGAAGGATAATGTAGTTTATTGCGAGTTTGGTTGTAGTTTTATTTTATTAACTTGTGTGTGTGTGTGTGTGTTATAGACGTACTGATATATATATATATATATATATATATATCTTTGTTTGTGTGTAATATGATCATATATAAATATATATTATAGTAAAATAATTTCAATAATATATATATATATATATTTATTTGATATTTATTTATTTTCCATGAACAGTTTGATTATCAGTTATCATCGTTATAAATCGATTAATTGGCATGACCGCTCATTGAATAAGTTCAAAAGAATTATGGAATTAAATTTATATGGATACATTAATATGGTGTACATGTTTTAATTTAATGAAACACATCATGGATGACTATATTAATGGATGAGATCCTTCTTATTCTGAAAAAGAAATTGCAAGCAAGCCTCTCATTTCTCTATTCCTCCCATACTATTGTTCATCGTCTGAGATGAAGGTTCTAGAACCCCTTCATCATTCGAGTATCCTCAAAATATGTTTTTAAACCCATTGGTTAATGTATCCCATCAAAGGAAAAGTGATTTTGTTCATTTCTTCAAGATCCTCATCAAGCATTCTCCATCACCAAGAAAGAACAAGACTGGTTTCATTGGTGATTTCCAAGTACTCTATTTATACGGTTTATTTTCATGTTCATTCACGAAGATAGATATGTTTGTGTTTGGTTTTTATTCTTCTATATATAGTCATATGATGATCATAAAAAACCCCTTTAGTTGTGTCTGTGGGAAGGCTTCTGTGACGAATCATCAAATTTATTAATTTATAAAAAATATATTTTAACAATAAAATAATCTATACCAAGCCTGGAAATTAAATATCAAAAGTTCGTATATATTACTCATGTTGATGAAAATAAATAATTTTTTTATTTTAATCAAGGTATTTCAATTTTTTGTTTGAATTATATTATTTACAACATATTTTTAATTAAAAAAAGGGTATTTTAAAAAATTTATATAATTTTTCAAAGGGTTTTAAAAATTAATTTACTACAAAAAATTTATGGTTAATTAATAAATATTTTTTTTAAAATACCTATTTACAAAATTAATTGTATGATTTATGATATAGAAAATAATGGATTATTTAGAAATCATAAAAAAAATTTTAAAGAGTTTATAAATTCCAAGATATAAGAAATTAGGATTATATTAAATTGTATTTATAATATATATTGAATTGAAATATGTTAATAATTCATTGAATACCATATAAATTTCATTTAATATAAACGGTTAAATGGTAAATTTTGAAAAGAAAATTAATTTTGTATATTCTTGCTAATTTAAAATTAGCATTTATTTATGAATAGTTCATAAATGTTTATCTCAAGTTTAAAATGTGAATTTTTCTTTTATTTAAATGGTAGTCCTTATTTTAATCATATTTTTAATTTTTTATATTATGAATTATAGTATTCCATGTTTTATATGAAGAATTTCATATTGGATAGGTCTTGCATATCGTGTAAGGTTTGATATCATAAAATTTAGTTTTCATATACCTTGACCTCAGTTTTTTATTTCGTTTATGATATTGAGAGTAGTGGTTGGGTATAATTTATTCCTATTAGGTGTTAGAGTTTTCATGACCTGAGTTCTCTCTTGATTTTAGTCTCTCCAGGTAGGTGGAAAGAGGGTCAGACCACCTACTTTCATGGAGGTTTTCCTTGTCTTTGAAATCGGAATGGGGTTGGTTACCTGTCACTCTTAGCATACTCATGTGGAGGTTTTCAATATTATATAACTCTATTCCTTTACATGATGTTTTTATATACCATTGTAATTTGATGCATTTTTATATGTATGAATATAGTTAACATCTATTTTTGAGTTATTAACTTAGACTTGGGGGTTGTGTAAAGAGTTTCACATTAGTGTGGTGTGAAAACAATAATTTAGTGGTTGGAATAAGGATTCCAAAACTAAATAATTAAAAGCATGCATACACAAAAAGGGAATAAAAATGTGAGTATAATTATTTCAAAGGATTTAAAAGTTTTGAATTTATTATGAATATAAGGTATATTAAATTGGAAAATCCTTAAAAATAAAACTTCTGAAATACTATGTGTGAGATTCCTTCCGAAGAAACAATTATCAAAACCTCTATAATCCAAATGGGTTGGTTCATGACATAGTGGGGTACCCCTAGATTATCTTGTATAAGGTAAGAAAGTAATGAGTGACTCGATATTATTCAACAGGTAGTTTCATTCCATAGTTGGGTTCCACTGGATGGTCTTGTATATGCATGTTTTGGAGGTTTTCTTTGGGTTACACATTATTGGGAAACCCCAAGGGTTGGGGTAATAGAGGAATAGAATTGAGTGAATCCATATGATAGATTTGTATAAATTCTTACCCAATAAATTATCCATGAATCACAGCTATTGGGATTAGGATGATTCCCTTCCAAAATAACTAAGCCGTAAGATTCATGCATTAGTAGGGTCATTTTCTTAGTGAAATATAGAGCATGGCATGATAAATGGATATGATATATGGAGTTATCAATTTTAGTGTGGTCACATTCATTAAAATACATTAATAAAAATTATATAGGACATGATATTCATATGATAAAAATCATTTTTTGTAGATATATATATCATCATCGTCAACGTCAAGAAAAAACATAGTAATTAATCCTTGAAAATGTGATGTTTAATGTAAGATACTCCATAAATTGATACCTTAAAAAAATAGAATGACATGTTCTTAAGTAATATTTTACGTGTTAGAACAGTTCATTCCTGAGTAACCAACTATTGAAATTATTTATCAGGTGAATCATGATGCTTATGGAATCAACGAATGATTCAATTAATGTTTTAAAGACATTACATGAAAAATGGGTAAAGGAATAATAGTCTCCACTCATGTATTCAAAATTGTTGGGTACATTAATGATTTTAGTCTCATATACTCAACATGATAGTCCTTGTCAAAGTATAATAATATTGAATATATTATTTACTTTATGAGACTAAAAGTTTCATTAGATATTTATTAGTTCTATAAATCAGTAGTATTATTTTGATTGATAGATGATATTAAATGTATGTCTTACATAGTTTTGTAAATACACAGAAGTTCAGAAAGATGAAAAGAATTGAAGATCAATTTTTTTCCAAGTAAAAGAGAAAAGTAATATCTACATTGATGGCTTGGATGCTTCATGTGTGGAAAAACTCATCATAAAATGTGTACCATATCTCGTTTGTCTCTTGAGAAGAGATTGTAAATAGTTAGTGTTTAAATGAAATAATATTGGTGTTTTTACACATGGTTTAATATTAGTTTGTGTCTATAACATGATTTAAAGGGGGGTTAAAAAAGGTTTTTTCTGGTTAGGAAATTTATCCCATCATCATATATGTAAATGCTCTGAAAATATGATTGAATTCAATGAAAAAGTTTACCTGATATTCCAAATGTGATGAGAATGGATAAACTGGGAATATAATGTCTAGATTCAAGTAATATATAGATAGTATGATTGGATAAAAGTTAAAAATAGAAGAATAAAGGTTATTGGAAAAGATAAACAATTTTTCTTTAAGAAGAACATCTTGATCATTGAAATCATGGGCTATAAAGAAAGGAATGATAATAGTTCAATATGAATGGATTATCGATGATAAACCTGTTAGAGTTTGTGAATCTCTATAGAATGGTCATGTCATGTAAGTATTTTATATAAATTAATTCTTCTATTTTTGAAGGGTATGTGACATTGAATGGATATTTTACTATGTTTTGTGAATATACATGAGTTTAAAATCAAATGAAGAATTGATTGATCTTGTAGTTTATATTCATGAGATGAAGTAAATACCCATTACATAGAGAATTTGAATGAAAAGGAATGTGTAAACTGTGGATGAATCTATGTAAAAGATTTATATAGTAATCTCATATCTCTTGTATGATACAAGAGGATGTTCCATAACAAAGGGTTTTTTGAGTTTATTAAATGTATATGCACGTTTAATGAACAATTGTTTTTCTATAACTTGTTTTGATAAGAAGATTTTTTATTAAAGTGTTTATATAGTATAAATTTTTTCATCTAAATATTTTTTTAAATGTTGGGGAATGGATTCCCACCATCGATCGATGACATATTTTTATAAAATCTTCTTTATTAAATGAAATGTTTCAAACACATAGAATACCATTTATGATTATGCCTGAATGGCCCGAAAGCTTTAATTTTTATTTATTTTTGATAACCCCCCTTTCAAGGGATGAGGGGGAACCCTTACAAGGCCTGTACGCTCAGAGATTACATGGCACGTAGGCTTAGGAGATTACATGACTAAAAGGACTTAGGGAATTCAACCAGACTATCTACAAGGAACTGTCCTTCCACAACATCTGCATCGGGATAGTAGCTCTCAACCTTCGCATGGCTGTCTCGCTAGGCTTACCACGCAAGCACAGGCTGCACTCTATGGCATAGACAAACCCTCTCATTCTAACAAACACATTTGGCACTTCTCTGGTGAGTGCACTTGCTCTGAATCCTCTTCTGGAGCTGTTCCTTTTTTGTAGTCTGTCTAGGGCAACTCCATGTGGCCTGAAGGCCTTGAGGTGGCCCAAAGGCCTTAATGGTGGTCCGAAAGCCCTACTAACCCGAACTCCTGGGTGGCCCGAAAGCCTTAAATACTTGAATCCCAAATAGGTGGCCCAAGGTGAATAGTTCCAGTTTCTACAATACCGAATATTACCTTCTATAGTGTCTGCTACAGTGCCTGCTATAGTCCCGCATAGTGTGCAATTTTTCTACAGTGCATGTATAGTGTACAGTCTATTATAGTACCTGTACAGTGTGCAGTACTACTACAGTGCCTGCTAGAGTACATACACTACCCAGAAACATGCTGCTTCCTTGTTTTGAACTTGGGTCTTGTGGATGTACATAAAGATACCCCACAAATTGGGCTGAGGCCCATGTGCTATGATTATGAAATTATAGATTTTTTTTCATATTCTTACAAATCAAAAATAATTGTTATCTCTTATAACAAAATGTAGTTTTTTAAATCATAGAATGATATTATAAAGATACCATGATTTCTAAGAGGCTAGTGGGAGTATGTATGAACTTATAGAAGTTCAATGTTAACAAAAATAATCCTTTTCCAATCTACGATTGAGTTATTTTCTCTTAATAACCAAAATAGTTATTGTAAGTCATGTTAAAATATTTTATATAGTAATTTTTTATACTGTGAGAAAGTGAATATTACTGTTAACTAGAGGATTATACTAGTCTATGATTATTGTGATTCCTCAATGAATGTCTTAAAATGTATTGGATATTTTAGGATAAATAAATACTAATAAATTATTTGTAGTTATCATAAGAAAGTGAATTACACTTGATATCCTAAAAGTTGTTTTAGGATATGGTAGTAATGGAAAATGTTTATAGTTAAATTAGTTGCACATGAGCCTCAGCCTAGCTGGTGAGGTCTCTCTAAGTGCATCCATGAGACTCATGTTCAAAAGCTGGTAGAGGCATAATTTCGAGGGTACTGTAGCAGTTGTTGTAGCAGACATTGTAGCAGTCACTGTAGATGTTACTGTAGCAGGTACTGTTCTGTACTGTAATAGCCAGAACTATTCACCTTGGGCTACCAGTTTGGGCTTGGATTCCTTAAGGACTTCGGGCCACCGAAGGCCATCAGGTCAACAAGGCTTTTGGGCCACCTCATTACCTTTGTTCCACCTCAAGGCCCTCAAGGCCACCTGATTTGTAGTTGCATAGAAAAATTCTACAAAGAACCAATCCAGAGGAGGAAAGAGAAGGGCACATTCACTAGAGGAGGGCTAAATAGACTTTGAATGAATGAGAGGGTATGACATTTTCCATCGGTACCGTGCATGTGCACCCCTACACATGGACATGCTAGCCAAACAGTCACGCAAAGGAGGAGAGCTGATCACGATGCAGATGTTGGGGAGGAGCAGTTTCAAGTAGTCATATTCTGTATGATTTCCTTAAGACATACGGGTCATGTAATGTCTCCAATCCTATGGGCAATATAATTCCTAATCCTACGGACCTTGTAAGGGTTCTCCTCATCCATTGAAAGTGGGGTTATCAGAAAATCAATAAAAAAAAGAAGGCATTTGGGCCATTAGAATATAGTTACATTAGTTGTTGTGAGAATGTGAAATCCACAAGATTTCATAAAAATAGTTTAGGATATAATGATAATGAAAAACGTATAGGGTTATATTTTGTTATCATAACAAATGAAAGATATTATTTCCTAAACAATTATAAAAGTCAATATGAAAAGTGAATTAAACATTATATATATATATATATGTATATCCTAAATGAGTTTTACTATATGAATGTAAAGAGAAATATAAAGAGTTACATTTAGTTGTAGTAACAAAGTGCTATCAATTTATCCTAAAAGTGTTTAGGGTGTGGTGGTAAGGAAAAATATAAACAGTTACACTAGTTAATATAAAAAATTTGATATCACTTTATCCTAAAAGTGTATTAGATGTGTTGGTAAACTGATAATGTATGCATTTATATTATTTATAAAATATTTCAAGGAATAATTTTAATGTAAATGGTTCTAATGAAAGTGATGATGATGTACTTAGAACGAGTTCTAGGTAGACAACAAATTATGTCGTTATAACATTTTCTGTTACGAAGTTAAGGAGTTTGAATATAACTACAATGAGTTGAACTTAAGGAATACAATTCCAATGTCTCACAAGTATTACAAATAGCTTACTTCCTAAATGTTACTAACTAAGAAGTTAGTGTGAGTATTTTATTAGATGGTCACATAAGGATGTGATAGGAATTAGATTTGGATGTAATGTTCAAAATCCCTTGCTGCAACAACAACATGAGGGTCATGTTATATCTATATGTGTTTGACATTAAAGAGAGTGGCTATAGTTGTAGTAAATGTGACATGTTATTATAATAATTGAAATCTCCATTTATCATTCATTCATTTGTGATGAAATTTATATTACATGAATGGTTGAATGATAAATATCCTCTCAATGTATAAACATTGAGTTGTCCTTAACTGAGTATCATCATGTTCTTTAATGGGTAAGGATGATATTAAATAGTTGGATTGAATAGATTCTTCTATCTATTACGAAGGGTTGTATATGTGACATTGAAGAATATATTCTTAATGAAATAAGTAGAGATATATTACTTGGAATGATCCGCTAAATCACTTATCATGGGATGACATATGGTCATGGTGTATGAATATAATCAATCTTTCATAATTGAGGTAGGAAAGTATTTTGCACAATATGCGGAATACTAACCTATTTTCGTTCCTTTTTTGATCAAGGCTGCCAAGTATTTTGCACAATATGCTGAATACTAACCTATTTTCCTCCCTTTTTTCGGGTTGTCTATTTTGTACATAAGATAGTTTCTCAATATGATTTACTTTGATTGTGGGAATAGCCACCGTTTTCCCATTCCTTCACCTCGATGATAACATTCTTCGCTGTCATTCGTTTATTATCTTTTTTTTTTTTCAGTCCACAATATTGAATCGTTCCATTGGATGTAAAATGAGTGTTTTTCATTTGAATTTTCCCTTATTTGAGAGCTGTAGGCGCCGCCCTTCTATTGACAATGCATGCTAATAAAAGAAAATTTGGTATGACCGGAGAAATGAAAATGGGCGATTTCTCCACATTCTGCAATCGTCCCACTCCTCCGTCTGGTAGTTCACCTCTGCCTCACTCTTGATCATAAGCAATCACTAAAAGTCATCGCAGATTCGATTTCAGTTCCATTTGTCGGCTGTTGGGTGGTGGAATAGAAAAATGTAAATAGGGCTATAGATCGGTCAGTTTCTGGCGTTCTCTTTATTGATTTACGTGCGCCTATGCGCAATAACTGAGAATGATGACGAGTAGGAAAGTTTCCTCGGGTTGGTACCACAAGGGATCAGAGATGGCAGAAACATTATTACCTCATAAAATCAAAGAAAGCGTTGGATAAAATAAATCAAACAAAGCACTGGTTAAAAAAAAAAAAATGACGATTATGCCATAGAAAAATGCTTAAGAACTTTATGTACCCAAAATCCAATCACGGCTCGTGGATTTAACTCTCAAGTAGTTATAACGAAAATCCTCTCCAATCCACGATTTCAGTTTTTACCCAAAAGATATTTTAGGATTAGAAAAATATATATTTAAAATTTTAAAAGTCTGACATTTTATCAAAGAAATAACTGGAATGTTTTTTAGAAAAGAAAAACAGTTGTTGTGTGGGATCAGAGATGGGTTTGGGTGCCATGTTCATTTTGGGAACCTGATGGTGGCATGCGAGAAGCCCTAATTATACGAGAAATAAAAACACCAGGCCAAGGGAATTAAAACACTAAGAGAGTGAAGAAATTGGAAACCTGGATCCGGTGAAGTAGAGATTCCAGAACAGTAGATTAAGATTTTATTTTGATCAAGCGGATATCACTCTCCCCACACACAAATGGTAGTAAAGGGCACTCTGGGAGAATCCCTTCGGGGGGGTATAATTGATAAGTATGCGTCGAAGCAGGCTTTATAGCACGATGGGTTGAATTGTATCCACTTGTGTCAGTGGGAGGAGCACTTTTGGGTAGAGCCACTGATCCATAAAAGTGGTGAATTTCATTTTTGACTGCCATGCCTCTGCCTCTCTTTGGGGGATTTCGCCCACTGCGCAGTGTCAAATAATGGATATAAGCTTCATTTCTCTAAAGGGAGGGGGAAAAAACTGCTCATAAGTGGGAAAGATTTCGTCACCTTTAATTTCACTTGTATCTTATGCCTCCTCGATCTCAGGCGAAACACACAAAAATATGTGACGAGTCATCAGGTGCCGATGCAGCATCATCAAGATTCTCAGTCTGCAAATATACGTTTAAGTGACCGTTATGGCTCCGAATTTGACTGTGAATCTTGATGGTGCTGCACCCGCAAAAAATGACTGAACTTCGATCCCTCCCCCATTGATTGACTGACTGTTTTCACAGAATGCAAGAATAGTTGTACGTGATCAGTGACAGTGAAAGGTTCACTGAAAAAATAAAGAAAAAAATGTTATGGAACACCAAGAACCCAGAGAGAATCTCAGTACAATATTCAGAGATCTTCTGTTATATTTATTACACTTCGGATTGGCCGTGCTCAATGCGAACACGTGGAATTACAGAAGGACCAAAATGGGTGGCTGAGTATAATTTTTTAATGTGGCTTGGCTATAAAAGAAAAAATCTTCACAAACCCTAAAAAGATATTTCCTTTTTGGACGAAAGGAGAAGAGATAAAATAAAATAGAAAACATGGATCGATGGAATTGAAAGGGCACTGATAATTCTAAATCAGGAAACATTATTTGATGCTCAGGCTGGCCGGCGGAGGCAGGAATCCCTCGTTTTGAGGGTGCGGGCACAAGGGTGAAACAAGCGACTGCTGAGCCGGGAGTGAGGATTCTGAATTCCGTCCGGACTGGCCGGAAACGGAACCGGAGAATACCAGAAAAGGAGAGTGAAGGGGAGGGGAGGAATAGAAGGGCAGACGAGGAAGGCGATGGAAATAGTGGAGAAGTTTGTAATAAAACGGCACACACTGCCTTGAAATCAGTGGCACATAATGGTTGGGGAAAATAATACACAGAAGAAAAAATAAATAAAGTGGAAAATCATCATCAGCGATGGGCGTTGATGATGCATATATTCGGTTGGTCCTATTTCTAAGGGACACCGATGGAACCATTGGTGTAGGTGATGAATGACTCGACTGGAACCACCGCAGGAACTCACAATCGAAGTCATGATTTGTGATGATGCCTTTATTATGATACTATTTCTAATTTACAAGGTAAAAAAATGGTTGGGGAAAAAAACCCGACTGAATCGATACGGTTTATTTCAAATTACAGTTAATTATGTTAGTTTTTTTGAATTGTTTAACCCAGAATACCTGCTTGAGTTATTATTATTGGGCGAGGGGGACAGAGTTATTCGTATAATAGTAAGTTCCCGTTTCCTCATTCACACTTATTTTTTATTAAGTTAATTTTGTTTGTCACCCTTCAATTGAAGATCTTCTATATGAAAGACTAATATCAACTTTCCTTTTTTTGAATGAAGAAAAACATTCATGAGTATTAACATATGATTCTAGTGATGCATTGTTTTTGGTAGTTTGATGATGGTTAGATCATTTTAATGCTTTGGTGATAACTTTGTTAATGAAACAATTGAGGAATCTTGTTCAAGGTAAATCCAAATAAGGGGTTTAGATTTATGTTATCTTTGAGGATATGCAATTGTTCTTATCCATCACTCGGACTTGAGGTGATGATTAAACACATGTTCCTGACCACCGAGAACGAGTCCCTGTCGATGGTATGGAGGGGAACAACATATTAACCCTATTTTAAAATGAAAAAAAAAATCAATTTTTCAATACCTTCTAAATTTTGATCTCGCTTCATGTTAGGACCTTCAGCAATTTTTCATGTTACAACCTTCACCAACTTTTTTGCTCCTCGCTTCATGTGAATCTAATTAGTGGCCATTTTTTAAAATGTGTTAACAATGACCAAAACCTCCTCAACCACCCCCCAACAGTAGATATCATGATATTCCCTAACAAACTCGAACCCATACACAAGATGCCATTTGATTTCCCCTTCCAACTACCCTTATTTGGTACAATAATTTCTCATAATGGTGTCCCGAACTTGTAAACACACCAACTGTGACCGTGTAGACCCATACACCAGGATCTAGAGCCAAAATCTTATTCATTACTTGCTGGATTTCATACAAACTAATCCGATTCAAATTTAACCGTTTAAAATTAAAAAACCAGTAACCAAAATTGAGTCACTTAGATACCCTAGTTATTTTTGGATAACTTTGGAAAAACCTTGAACTAACAAAACTCAAATCTTTTTTATCAAAAGGAAATTTTTTTCATTCTTCCAAGAACGTATTATTTCACAATAATTCCTCAGCATCTCCCACCAAAACTTCTCCACACATGATACCATTGTAAACAAATATTACATAATACTCATCTACAAAACCTAGAGAAATATGATCTCGAATCATCAGTAAGAGTAAAAATTACCAATATCAATCAAATGTCATTAGTAAACATAAGAGAATCATCTTACAGTAAAATCATAATCAATGTACATGAACGTTGCATAAGGAAATCAAACCCAACAAAACATGGATCATAAAGCATGGGTTATAGCATGAAGCTTGGAAATGACATGAAAGGAGTACGAGTGCATGAGTCATAACCATGAGCCATAAAAACATAACCGTAGTGGTTCATGCCTTCCCGATCCGTTACTTTGTCAGTTTGGGAGTCGGGGCTGTTTATAATAAACTCAAGGAAGGTTCAATGGGGTTTAGAGGTAGAATTATTCTATAGAGCGTTGTTCATGACATGAATCTGAATTCACGACGTTAATGGTTTTTTGTGGCTTGGAAGTCGGCTATTCACGACTTGATGTTTTTCAAGGGAATTTTGTGCTTAATAAATTCATGATGTGATGAAAGTATGCATGGAGAAAAAAAATTACATCTTGAGGCGCCATGAAGTTTAGCGAATGTTTATCAGTTATAGAATAGAATCCATTAATGACTTGAACTAATTTCATGTCTCGAATTGGCGAGCATCACGAATACTCACAACATAAATAGGTGCTTCACACCATGAATATATCGACTTCCATCTTGTTTATAAATGTATGAAACCCTATTATTTATCTAATTCCGATCATGTTCTTGGTGAACCGCAAACAAACATGGAGGATCTTCTAACCCCCTTTCTCTAACATAGATCCCTAGGTCAAGGAGTTTGATCTTGGACAATCCACATCAAGTCCTTCTAGTTTCCCCTAAACATTCCTCTTATTCATTTCTTATGGAATTCTTATTGATAATGTTATTTTGATTAGGGGTGGTTGGGAGATGATTTTTATATGCTTATGTTATGAATCAGTTTGATTGAGGGTTTACTTCTGTATTTTGGTTCTTTCAGTTGTTTCTTCTCCACCCAATTGTGGGAAGTGATTCAGAAATCTTAATTTAGAAAGGGGATCCTTGTTCTCTACCACTTTTTGTGCATGTGTGATAATTGCATGCTTTTGTTACCCTTTTGGTGAATATTATGGGTCGGATTAAGAAGGTAATTAATAGACATATACTAAAATTTATGGAAATGGGAGTAACCACAACTGTTTATAACTAGTGTGATATTGCCCATGAAATTATTTCTTCCTGTTATTGTTGATGAAAATAACAGTTATTGGGAACATTGTTCTCATTGTAGTTATTGTGAATTATGAGACCCATGTTGTTTTTTATTCAGTTCAACATGCATTAATTAGTTAATCACTTATAATGGATAATTAATTTCATGCCCATGGAAATATGAAATTGTGTGATAATACGCATGCTATGTAATGAAGTAATCTATTTAAATCACTTCAATAATGTTTTTTTGTATATTATATAATCCAACATGTGATGATATGTGTTTATGTGCAAGATGCATTATATAATGTAATGTTTGAGATCCTTTTATGGGTTTCTCCACTGATGGAAGTGATAAAGTTCGATGGACAATATGTTGGGTAGTGAAGCGATATATAGTTGGCATGGGACGTGATCTGGGCTGTTCTGTGGTGGTTTGATAATAGTTTCTATGGGGAGATTGTTGGGTAGTGGTGATGTGTAACAAACAAACAAAGGTCAACCCATAATTTCACATGAATTGTGTCACGACCCGTTCCTCAGGCCCGTGTCGTGGCTACCCCAAGTCCGCCTTCCATAGGTCAGGGGCTGACGACTAGCAACGGAAAGGAATATCCCTAAATCCTGGAAGGCATTGCCTTTTTAACCTACAAACTCACACAATCCAAGGACATAGAAAGATACAAGCATAAAGTAACTATATAGTAAATAGAGTGGGTACAGTATGTAAAGGGGGCCGGAATAAAAGCCCAACTGGAAAGTACAAGAAAAACTGAAAACAACTCTTGTGAACACTCTCCAAGGATCCTACCTGAAGGGTAGGTACATCTCTCAAACGGTCGTCTCTACGGTACGTCTTGTCTAATGGTCCACCTCCGAGCAGCCTCCAGTCCTGGCACCCTCAGCCTCGATTAATGTTATCCGTCGTCTGCACAATAAACAACAAAGTGCAGGCATAGCCCGTGTAGGGGTGAGTATAACAATACCCAGTAGGGACCCTGAGACCCCCGAAGGTCTCTCAGAATCCACAAAGGACAAACCACAAAGCAATACCATAATCACAAGTCACGAAAACAATAGTCAACCTTACTTAGGTATATGCCCATATATATTCCCAAGTTATCAATTATACTCGTCTCGTTCATGACTAATAACAAGGCCCAACTTTTTATCCAAAAGAAAAACTGTTCCACGAAGGGAAGAATTACACTATGGTAACACCACGAAGGTATGTACAACAAAGGTACCGCCAAACAGAAGAATACCATGAAGGTATTACCAAATAGAAGTGTTCAACAAAGGTAATTCTATATAGAAGAATACACTGAGGTATCACCACACAAAAGTGTACCACAAAGGTATAGGCTCAGATCACACTAAGTATAGCTTATGTACGAAAGTATAGATGATTAGCTATATTGATAGATCATCTTACTTCATCGAGAAGCTCTGTTGTTGACCTATACATGATCTAAGATGACCCATATAGGATCTGAAGATGCTGAACCACACAGGATCCGAAGATAACCCACACAAGACCTGAAGATGACCCACACCGGATCTAAAGATGACCCACACAGGATCTGAAGATGACCCACAAAGGATCTGAAGATAAACCACATAGGATCGGTAGATGCAGACCCACACAAGATCCAAAGATTCACCATGTACAGCCAGCCACAGGGTTCCCTCACTAAGTACGCTTTATTCCGGGAGGATCCGCTCCTCAAGCAATCTGATGATAATTTAACTACCACGAAGTCCCACAGAAAAGTATCTGAAAGGAAATTCACATAAAAAGGGACCCAACGCGACTAAGGACGTGTCAGTCGGAAGCCCAGTCTTTATGTTATTAGTGTTTCCGTTCTGAGGGCTTGATTGGATTCAGGTTCAACCCAATCCGGCCATACTC
The DNA here is from genome assembly GCA_963277665.1 of Viscum album. Taxonomy (NCBI): domain Eukaryota; kingdom Viridiplantae; phylum Streptophyta; class Magnoliopsida; order Santalales; family Viscaceae; genus Viscum; species Viscum album. The sequence continues at coordinate 2,064,067,627 of OY728121.1, forward strand.
TAAATTTATCCAAAACTCAAGTATAGTATACCAAAATGAAAGTCTCTATACAAGGATACCAGCGATGCAGACGGTTTTTCGAAAAGAAGTTCGGTTCCCATGATATGGCCAGAAAGGAATATATGGATCCAGATGGGCCCGAGTCCGGTCCGACCTGGCCAGACTCGGCCTGGGTCGACCTGACCGGGTTCAGGACAACCCGGTCCCGTACTGGTCTGGCTAGGATGGGCCGGACTGCGGCGGGCCTGGCCTGCCAGGGGTGGCCCACGGCAGGGGCGGTCCGCTGGGTGTGGCCCACGACTAGGTGCGGTCCGTCATGGAGGGTCATATCCTATCCGACACCCGGATTCCCGAAGGGTCATGGGCCATTCGGTTCTGGCCAACCAGGTGGTGCCACATGGAGCCACCTGCTGTCATACGGGACTCGCTAGAGCGGGTCCTGCTCGGCGTGATGTGCCAGCCAGTGTTCCGGCCGGCTTCCACCTTCCAGTGGCGCCGGCGTGCGTCGCTGCTACCTCCGTGGCATGTTGGGTATTGACCGCCCTCCATGTGCATCGCTACGGCTCAGTAGCCATGACCTCCTCCTCTACCAGCGGTGTGGACGCACGCGCACCCTTGTTCCGCGCGGCCAGCCGATGTGCCGGCTACCCCCCTCCAACGCCGCGACCGACGGGCCACAGCTTTCTTCACCAGCGCGGTTGCACCGCCGCTGTCATCGTGATCAGCCGCTGTACCGGCAGCCGCCGTTACCCTTCCAGCAACATGGTCAGGTTTCCCTCAACTTGGTGATCCGCCTGTAAAGAACTCGTCAATGAATAAAGTAGTGGAGGGATCAGGCCATGTTCTTTTGTCCCACCCTCTCCGCGTTGGATTGATAACAGGCAGTTCATAGATTGAAAATAAGGATTTATCAAGAAGAACAATATGAAAAATTTCCCAACCTCGATCGTTCGTTGGGGATGGTGTGAGGAAGAGGATGAAGACGTTGAAGGAGACACCGGTGTTCGTCGCTCCTGCAACACGCTTCTGATCTGGCCTCTAGCATTGGTTCCTCATTCTGAAACCGTAGGATCTTTCTTCATTGGAGGAGGTTCCTTGTTAGAGGATGTTCCTCCACCAAACTAGATTGCGACAAATCTCCACCATGAGTGGTGAGGAGCCAATCCCCCCTAATGAATTTTAATTACTTCATAAATTAATCTTTTAATTGATGTCATTAATTGGGTGTTCCCAAGTGTTACACCACTTGTAACTGGGCATTTAATGTAGGGCATTAAATGCCCAACCTCCTCGGGTGGTTCCCAACACCGAAATTCAAATGAGAGGTTTCAAGAAATAAAAAAAAGATATTTATTTTATTTTTCAAATGTCCCAGGAAAAACCGAAAATCCCACTTCCACCCTCGACCTACTGCGGTCAATTTTAAGGTCTACTTAAGTGAATATCAGTTCTGTGAGTTCAACGATGTCCTCAATTTTCAATTCCAATCACCTGTTAAAATGTTACAAAACTCCACTCATGCATTTATTGAACGTAATCGAAAAAAGTTTAGAATTTCATTCCGGGAAAACTGGGCCTTAGAATCACACGCCTCTAATTTTCAAAGACTCATAATAATCCATATAATAAAAAAATTACATGTAATATCCGGGTTTTTATATTCTCCCCACCTCAGGGATTTGTGTCCCTGAAAACCACAACACAAAATAGAGAAACAAGTGGGGATACTGAGCTTGAATCTGAGCCTCCTTCTCCCATGTGCTCTCCTAGAGGTTCCTATGCTGTCAACGTACGCGCACCAAAGGAATAGATCACCCATGAAGGACACTCTCATGTCAATCCTCAATCTCCACTGTGACCTCTGAAAACATCGCCTCAACATCGATGTGCAGCTCGCCCCATATAGTTAAGTGTGAAGGATCATGTACGTATCTCCTCAGCTGTGATACGTGGAAAACATCGTGCACCCGGTGCAACTGAGGGGGAAGGGCTAGGCAGTATTCCACCTCGCCAACCCTGTTGACGACCTGTAAGGGTCCGTTAAACCTCGGAGATAACTTTCTACCCCGGCCAAATCTACGCAAACCTTGTCGAGGTGAGACCCGTATGAAGACAAGGTCGCCATCCTCGAACTCGAGAGGTATCCATCTCCTTTCAACATAATACTTCTGCATTATCTATGCAGTCTTCATCCGATCCAGGTAGATATGCACCTTATCTGTGATAGCTCGTACCATCTCTGGTCCCATGAGTGCTGACTCCCCGGGGTCAGACTAGCATAGAGCTGATCGGCAAGGCCGATCGTATAAATCCTCGAATGGTTCCATACTAATGGTGGAGTGATAGATGTTGTGGAATGAGAACTACACCAAGGGAAAATAGTCCTCCCATCTGTTGTCGAAATGAAGGACGCAAGCACGCAGCGTGTCCTTAGGGGTTTGAATAGTCCGCTCTGTGTGACCATCCGTCTAAGGCTGAAAGGTGGTGATCAATCGAAGATGAGTCATGAACGCCTCCTGGAACCCCTTCAATAGTCGAGAAGTAAAACATGAATCACGATCAGAGACATTTGTCGAATGCACTCCATGAATCCATACAATCTCTTGTACGCAGTTGTGTCCCAATACCTCTACTGATCCCTGTTCTTTGATAGGTAGGAAGATGGCTGACATGGTGAGTTAGTCAATGATCACCCAGATAGAATCATGACCCCTGGAAATGCGTGGAATACCTATGATAAAGCCCATGGAAATTCCATCCCACTTCCACTCTGGAACCTGTAGTGGCTAAACAATGCCCGCTGGAACCCGATGCTCTTCCCTCACATGCCGACAAGTGAGGCAATGTGAGGCAAACTCTTCCACTACTTTCTTCATTCCTATCCACCAGTGCTGATATCATAGGTCCTGGTACATCTTCACCACTACTGGATGTACCATTAGAGGGGACGTATGGAACTCCTTCAACACTTCTTCTCGTAGATCCATCGGTACCATAGTACACCCTATGAAGAGGATGACGTGCTCCCCACTTTTAGAAAATCAATCATGTGATTTTCATGTGGATATCTGAGCACGTTGAGCCTCACAGTCAGTGTCCCCAAGCTGCGCCTCCCTGACTCGCAGAACAAGTGGAGGAGTGACTTCCAGAGACTGAAGATAAACTTCCCCATCTCGATCCATGTAGGATATCTCCAAAGCGGCTAGCTTCTCTTTCGCCTCTCTAAGCAACTGTATACCAGATCTCCTGCTGAGTGTATCTTCTACTACTTTACCCTTCCTTAGAGTATAGACTATCTCAGAGTCATAGTCTTGGAGGAGCTGAAGCCAACGCCGTTGTCTTAGGTTCAGGTCCTTCAGAGAAAAGATATACCTGAGACTCTTGTGATCAGAGTAGATTATAAAACGTTCAGCAATAAAGTAATGTCACCACATATTCAAGGTGAATACCACTTCTACTATCTCTAAGCCATGGGTAACGTAGTTCTGCTAATGATGTCTCAGCTGTCAAGAACCATACGCGATCACTACTCACTCCTGCATCCAGACACATCTTATCGCAGTCCATGATGTGTCGTATTAGACTTTGTACCCAACACCCTCCTCCTGTAGCCTCAATATGGGGGCACTCATTATTCTCTGCCTCAGCTCTTGAAAAATATGATATCATCTCTCCGACCACACGAAGGGTTCCCCTTCTTTGTCAACACTGATAAGGGTGCCACAACTCTGGAAAAGTCAGGCATAAACCTCAGGTAGTAACCGGCTAGACCTAGGAAACTCTGCACCTCCATCACACTCCTAGGTGTCTCCCAAGCAAGAACAACCTCAATATTCACTAGATCCACTACTATTCCAGCCACCGAGATGACATGTCCCAGGAAGGGAACCTCTCGAATCCAGAACTGGCACTTCGAGATCATAACATAGAGCTGGTGCTCTCAGAGTGTGTCCTAAACTATCTGTTGATGATAAGCATGCTCACTCTCTGTAGCTGATTATGTAAGGATGTCACTGATGATGACTACCACAATGAGATCGAGGTATGGCTGGAAGATTCTGTTCATGGGTCCCATGAACACTACTGCGGCATTGGTAATTCTGAATGGCATAACCACGAACTCATAGTAGCCATACTGGCATCTGAAGGCTGTCTTCTATACATCCTCATCATGTACCCTGAGCTGGTGATATCCCAATCTGAGGTATATATTAGAAAACCACCGAGCACCCTTCAGTTTATCAAAGAGATTGTCAATACTCAGTAATTTGTACTAGTTCTTCATAGTCACATGGTTCAGGTGCCTATATTCCACACAAAGTCTCATACTCCCATTCGCCTTCATGGAGATCAAAATCAGGGTTGTCCATTGAGAAACACAGAGCCTAATGAATCCCTTTCTCTATAAGTGCTCCAATTGTACTCGTAGCTCTCAAAGCTCCACGGGAGACCTCCGATATGTTGGTGTAGATATCAGTGTCATCCTAGGGTAAAAATCAATGTAAAAGTCTACCTCTCTACGAGGAGGAAGATCCAGAACATCATCAGGAAAAACATCAGCGTACTGGTCCACCACTATAGGATAGATCAGACTCTCAACATAAACCACCCCGAGGGTAAGTCTACCCAACTGATGTGTGATCTATTGCACCCTCCTCCGGGTAAGTCCATCTTGTGATTCAAAGGTTCCCTTCTCGCCGGTGAATGAAAACCTAGTTCCATCCTCACGGACACACCACACATTGCACCAAATACAGTCGATCTGAACATGGAATGTAGATTACCAATCTATACCCAAGATGATGTCGTAAGGCCCTAAAGTCGCTCCTAGAAGATCCCCGATGAAGCTCTTGTCTCCTAGAGTAATCTCACACTATCGACACTAGTGTGTAATTGTCAAATCATCTTATGTAAGAGTCTCTAGCCATAATGATCAAGCCAATGGCTCCAATGGAATCTTTGAACTCCGAATGAGAGTCGTGGAATTAAAAAAATGACTGACACCTGTGTCTATAAGTACTGAAGCTAAGGTGGAGTAGTCACAGATCATACATCAAATCAACTCCAGATCACCATGGTCATAGGCCTCAGTTTCCTGGATCTGAGATTTTCCTTATCAACCTGCTCCCTGTGGTCTGGGTGGACCACCTGAAGGTGGTGGCGGTAGAACCGAAAATCACTACCCACTCCATTCTACATGACCCACTCCTCTACCACGTCTGTCTGCTACCTACAGACCTCCTCAATAGAATATTTTCCTCTACCCAGTAAGTCCTTCGACCGTCTTCTAGGCATTCATACGACGGATCTAGTAGTCATGATCCATGTGACCCCGCCCACCGCACAAGTAACACTGCTGGCTTCTTGCCCGTCCTGCTATGTCTTGAGAACCCCACACAACTGACCCTCTATCATGCGGTCGTCCACCTCTAGGTCTGGTCCTCTTGGAACGATGTGTCATATTTCTACTGCAAGCTATAGATGACTCTGCTATTGGACGTATGGTGGTGGGTCTTGCTACTAGTGATTGCTCATCACAGAAGATCTCCACTAAGAGAGCTTGTTCTAACACCCCCACCAGTGTCGGGAGGCAGAGAGAAATCATGGAAGATCTAATCTTCTGTATGAGCTCCTGCTCGAAGGTCCGGTCCCTGAATAAAGGGTCCCACACAATGTCAGTGGCGTAATGTGAGAGGACAGTGAACCTTGCTGAATACTGAGCCACGATCATGTAGCCCTGCTGCAAGTGGAGAATCTCTTGTATACACACAAAACATAAGGTCGCTGTGACGAACTCTTCCCTAAAAAGGCTCTCGAAGTCCACCCAAATGAGAGTGTCATCATCATGAACCTGGAGCATCAGGATCCACCATCTACCCGCTTCTTCTTGAAGAAGACTAGAAGAAAGGATCACAATGAGATCAGTTGGTGTCCCTATCAGTCCAAAAACTCTAACCACGGCCTCCAGCCAGTCCTGAACTGCCTCTGGATCCATCTCTCCACGAAACCTCAGTGACCTCTGGCAATGAAACTTGTGCAACATGCTCAAGCAGCATGCAACATCTACTGTTGGAGCTGGTGGAAACAGTGGAACCATAGGTAGTGATGCCACTGGTACCACTACTGAAAGAGGGACCTACACCGAATCCTCATCGCTCGGTGGGCCGTCATCGCATACTCTACCCGGAATCCTGGCAGGGGGTCTGCATGGAGGAATTTTAAAAAGAAATAGGTGTTCCACTATCAATAAGTCATACCTGGTGAGTTGAATCAAAGTGGTCACAAAATAAAACTTTTCAAAAAGACACACGCAATCAGTTTTTTCTTGCACTGAGTCAGAAATCTGAAGTCATGGTCCTAGTGTATGGACACGTCAGCCGTTGCACCAACACTGAATTCCCCAAACTGATTACCACACTCATAACACTTAACACTATTATCGATTAAAAGACCAGAGTCCAATTCAATAGTAGAACCGACTCCTCTGATACCAATTTTTCACGACCCGTTCCTTGGGGCATGTGCCGTGACTACCCCAAGCCCGCCTTCCATTGGCCAGGGGCTGACGACTAGCACCAGAAAGGCATATCCCAAAAACCGGTAAGGCCTTGCCTTTTTAACCTGAAAACTTACACAATCAAAAAAATATAAATATACAGGCACAAAGTAACTATATAGTAAATAGAGTGGGTATAGTAAGTAAAGGGGGCCGGAATACAAGCCCAACTGGAAAGTGGAAGAAAAACTGAAAACAACTCCTATGAAAACCCGCCAAGGATCCTACCTGAAGGGTAGGTACAACTCTCGAACAGTCGTCTATGCGTTACATCTCGTCTAATGATACACCTCCTAGATACCTCTAGTCCTGGCACCATCAGCCTCAATCAATGTTGTCCATCATCTACACAAGACAAAGAAAAGTGTGGCTTTAGCATGTTCAGGGTTGAGTATAACAATACTCAGTAGGGACCCCGAGACCCCCAAAGGGCTCTCAAAATCCAAAAAGGATAAACCACAAGGAAATACAATAATCACACGGCAGGAAAACAACATTTAACCCTACTTAGGTATATTCTCATACATATACCCAAGTTATAAAGTATACCCATCTCGTTAATTTGGAATCACAAGGCCCAACTCTTTAGCCAAAAGCACAATTGTTCCACGAAGGAAACAATTCCATGAAGGTAACAACACGAATGTAAGTACTATAAGGGTAACGCCCCACAGAACAATACATTGAAGGTATCACCACACAGAAGTGTACCACAAAGGTAGTTGGATCAAAATAATGAATGAAGATACTAATTGTAGAATCGTATGATGCTCAATATACAAGAGGTGGGGAGGGGGTGAATTGTACACTTTAAAAAATTAATTTGGAAATTTTAAAGATGGTAATGTTTAACAAAGTTGAACAATGAAAAATTCACAAAACATCTAGTTCTATAAACATACTTGAATCCGGAAAAGTGATTTCGAGAATTCAACTCTGGAAAGATGGTTCTGGAAAGGAAACATAAAAAAAGTTTACAAAGATAAAGATTCTACCATAAAGCGTATAGAATCTTACTAAATTAGAGTACAAGTATAAGGAAGTATAAGATAGTTATAAATTTCTCTACAATAAAAAATGCATCGGAAAACATGAAACAAAATAAGTAACAAGTAGTAAATCGTTCAACCCAAAGAGAAGGGTATCCAACAACCTTGGATAAATATCCCTTGATTTATACTTTCAAGAAAATATATCTTACCCACACAAGGGTAAGCCCTCGATATGAAGATTGGAGTCTGTCTTGCTATCCCCGCAAGCCCTCAACTTTAAGGTAGTCGACACCTATGTCTTCCTTAACAAGGAAGCCCTCAACATCAAGGTAGTAGACACCTCTTCTTCCTATCCCTGGAAGCCCTCGAATGTACTCAACAAAATTTGGAGTCGCACGAACAAAATCTGAACAAGAAGTTTAGTACGCACAAAGCATGAAAGTCTCTATCCAGAAATCACTTCAACAACATGTAATCTCTAGATTCATAGAACATTATTGACCTCATTAAAATGAGATCCTATTTATAGGCACAACACAAACGGTTGGCTCCCTCCTCTAATGGTCATATTTTTCCTTGAATTTCGGAGCGACCTATACACGTGTCACTCAACCAATAGTTAGTATGTAACTGAATGCATGACATCATTTTATAACCAAAACATGCGTAAGGAAAAAATATGGCTACTTAAACAAAATCAATTATTCGGAATGTATGGAATAAAATTTCGGAGTCTAATCAAAAAAAATTTGTTATTAATAATATAAGAATATTCAGATTCTGTTTTCCAAGGAATTCAGAACCTGAATTCTATAGAATTTCATAGTATGAATTTCATGGGAATTCGGAATCTAGATTCACAAGTATTACGAACCTGAATATAGAATGTTCGGAGTCTGAATTCATTAGAATTCAGAGTCTGAACTCAGAATGTTTTGAGTCTAAATTCAGTGAACTCGGAGTCAGAACTCATAAGTGTTCGGAGTCTATATTCAGAGAACACGTAGTCAGAAATCATAAGAGTTCGGAGTTTGAATTCGGATAATGAAAATAGAATTCTTTATATTTAAGTATTATACGATTCTGAGGTTTTTAGATATGAAACCGAATTTTATAATTAGAGATAAAATGAACAATGAAAAACATGGTAAGGATAAATTTCCCCAGGGAAGGAAAATTTTCCTTATAGAAGTAAATCATAGATTAAATGAAATTTTCCTTAAAATAAGGTGTTTGTGATTTTCAAAACATAAAGGAATAGCAAAGTCATAATGAATCCTTATTGACTCAAAAATCTCGCCAAACATGAAGGAATGGAAAAGTCATAAGGAAAACCTTATTGAATCAATAATGTCCATCTTTTTGGATAGCACAAACAACCTTATGAAAAAGAATATAAGGACATAGAGAATAAAACTTATCTCCATTATTACATGGGTATTGATGAATACAACTAACCCCGCCTTAGGCTTTGGAACACTAAGGATCATATTCTAGATTTTAGGAATGAAATTTTTCATTATCTTGAATACAAAAATATTTGTAATGAATACTCCCTCTTAGATAAACACTCCCCCTTACCTAGGGAATCTTCTTCTTTACATAGAATTATTTTTTCCTTTCTCCCCCTTTTTGATTTTCAAAAATAAATTCGAGGGAATGGAAAAGAAATTATGGTACCTGAAAGATTAGTACAAAACATCCAAAAGACAACCGACCAAAAATTTCATTATGATAGGAAAAATTTGTACAAGGAAAGGAATACAACAAATGATCAGATTTAAACAAGATAATCCTTCCTTTTCCTTGGTAATCAACTTCATGAAAATGGTCTTCAGCCTTTTGAGTTATTTTTGGTCTTCCTCTGCTCGCATTAGAATCTGATCTTGATCCTCTGATTTCATTTCTAGAGATTTTATTTTATCATACTGAGCCTTAAGAATCTCTGCCTGAGCCTTCAAGGCTTCTTCCTGCTTAACAAGCCTTTCATCTATTTCAATCCAATGATCTCTTTTTCTCTTCCAACTTTGAGATACAAAATACCACTTCCCATTCAGATCGTTCACTTCTTGAATCTGAGAATTCTATTCCAAAGTAAGATTTTCTTCGAAACTGGTTGTGAGTGTTGAGAAAAGTATTGTTTTCAACAATACATGTTAATGTTATTTAAAGGGGGAGATTATTGAAAATAATACTCTGTCTCTTTATGATAATTTTTATGCTCACAAATACCCTTAGTTATTTTTTAATGATTTTATTTAGTATTGTTCAGGAATTTATTAATTTATTTTACTCTTGAAATAATGAGAATTTATTACTTATTCGGAATCTACTCTAGCACATTTTGGAATCACTGTTTATATCTTACGTAGATAAATATAGCGCAGAATCTACTTTAGCGCGTTCTGGAATCACTGTTCATACCCTACATGGATAAACATAGCATAAGGATGAAAAGCGTGTATACTTTTGAGATAAGAGAAAACTATGGTTAAACAACCATTCGTTTTCAGAAAAGAATGGAAGAAGAAACTTACGTTAAGAAGGAACCTTACGTTTTGGTTATCAGCAAGGTATGGAAGGAGAACCATACGTAAATACTAAACGTTATGTTTGTTTCTCAAAAGTATGGTTCATCAACCTTACTTTTGTAAACAACCCTACGTTCTTAAAAAGTATGGATGATCAACCCTACATTTGTGTTCAACCTTACTTTGTCAACCCTATGTTTGTGTTCAACCATATGTTGTTAATATTAAATTTTAAGACTATGTCATTAACCCTACGTTTTGAGGCCACATCATCAACCTTACGTTTGGCGTCAGAAATTTTGACAGACGATATTTATGTGCAGCGATCAGTAAGCTGATTTCATGGCAGATTTCAAGATGGATTTAAAGTTGTTTTTAAAGTACGACTTTGACTGATTCAAATCCATTTTATTAAATGATTTAAGATCGAATTAAAAGTATCTTTTTATGCCGAGTCTTAAGGGAAGTTATAACCTCTCTGTAAATTCAAATTTTTGAATATCACGAATCAGAAGGCGACTTTTATGGATCTAAATGTTCATGAGATATGATCATCTTTATTATATATGTTCTCTATAAAAAACCAGGTACATGAATATATATATGTGATCGATCTATTATTAAAAAAAATAGTGACCGCGGAAATTCACGCTTGATTTGATGATTCAAAAAGGAGCGTCAAAGCACTGTTCTTTCAAGAAGAAGGAACTTGATAGAAGATTCACCTGTTCTACATCGAATATCTACAGTGGATCTACTACTGCTGAAGTTATGAACTATATCTCTATATCTACTACAACTGGATCAACTCTACGGCTTCGTTTTGAAGATCAATATTTCTAGAGACTTCGATCCATCTGCTATCAGTTGCATTCTGTTGCAATTGTGAAGATCAACTGGAAAATTTCTTTCTGAAATTCTTTTTATTCTTGAGTAACCAACTTCTCATTCTAAGCTGTGTTGGTTCATGTTTGAACCAGAAGGCTTTGTTTTTCCTTGGATTGTAATGGTGTCAACTGCCTGTACTCAGTTGTGAATCGGTCTGTGGAAAAGAGGACCAGATAGTGAAAATAATCAAGCTCGTGGAGTTGAGCAGTGATGGAGTGGACTAGGGGCCTTATGTTTCCCAAACAACTATACATATTTGTGTTATTTATTTTACTTATTCCGCTGCATGATCAAATCTGATAAAGTATAAAAGATAGAACTCATTCATGAAAAGAGTTATCAAAAAATTTTCAAAAGACACAATTCACCCCCTCTTGTGTATAATCTGTAGATTTAGATACAACAATTGGTTTCAGAGGTGGAGCTTCTGATAGAGCCTTAACAAGCTAGAAGCATTTAAGGATTGTACAACAGAGCATCATGACTGATACAAGAGAAGGGATGTCGATGTTCAGAGCACCATATTTTAATGGAGACAACTATGGTTGCTAGAAATCGCGCATGATAATATATCTGAAAAACCTCGGATATAGAGTCTATTCAATGATTCTGAATCCTTATGAAATTCCTAAAAATCCTGAGACAAGGAGTGCTGCTATAGAGGCAGAGTACGATACGAACTCAAAGGCTATGAATGCGATTATCTGCGGTCTAGGACCAGATGAATTTAACAGAGTATCTCAGTGCCCGACATCATATGAGATGTGGAAAACAATAGCCGTGGCATACGAAGGAACAAACAATGTGAGACAAATGAGATATGCAACTGCCAAATTGAAATTTGATACTTTTAGAATGGTTGAAGGTGAGAGAATTACCCAAATGAATGGTAGATTGACAGAAATTGTCAATAACATAACATCTCTAGGAGAACCTATCAATTAGGCTGATCAAACATTAAAATTACTGAGAGTACTTCCTACTCGATGGAATGATATTTCTGCTACAATCAGACAATCAACACCTGTCAAATATCTAATTATGAGAGAGATGATTGGTATACTGATGATGTATGAGCTGAAATGTATGATGAGTCTAATGAACATAAAGTGCTTATCAAAAGAGAAGATACTACCTTAAAGTTAACTTCACAACAAAAGAATAGAAAGATGAAGATCAAATAAGTCAAAGCTAAATCAGAAAGCTCTGACTCATCCAACTCAGATGAAGAACTGGCTCAGTTAGCCAGAAAATTTAGAAAATTCTATAGTAAGAAATGAGGCTTCAAAAAATCCTTTAAGGGAGACAATAAGGAAGTAAGATGTTATGAATGCAAAAAATATGGGACATATCAGACCAGATTGCCCACAATTGAAGGATGCAAAGAAGAATAAATTCTTCAAAAGAAATGACTTTGAGCAGAAAGACAAGAAAGGTATGAAAGTCACTTGGAGTGTATCTAAAGACTCTAGTATCTATTCTAAATGAATATCAGATAAAGAAGAAGTCAATCTAAAATAAAACATGTGCTTTATTGCAGAGATTGATGAGGTACACTCATATTACTCCTCTAAATCAAATTATGAATCAAGCTACACAAATGAAAAACTTGCAGCCTACTGAAATATGCTTGAAAAAAGATATGACTCACTATTTAAGAAACATAAGTCACTAAAAAGTATACATAAAGCCATTTCAGATGACAGAGATACAATGCTGAAACAACATAAGCAATTAACTGATAAATGCAATTCGATTAACACAAACTATATTAATTTTGAATCAAGAATAAAAACACTGCAGGATGAAGTAGAATCTTCCAAACAGGCTGCATTGGTTTTTACAAAAGGAGAGAATTCATTATATAAAATTCTTGGAAAAACTATCTTTAAAAAGAAAATATTTGGAATTGGCAGTAATGGAGAAAACCAAAGCTATATAAAAATTATTTTGTTCCTAGCTCTAAAATGGTTAATTGTAATTTCTGTTGGACAAAGGGACATGTAGCTAAAAACTGTTTCTTAAGAAAACCTCAAATTTGTGGTATTAAGAAATCCTATGTTTCAAAAGACTTGTATGATTCAGCTAATTTTAAAAGAACAAATCAAATCTAGATACCCAGATCATAGTTAGCTAACACCCCTAGACCCAACAAGATATGGGAACCAAAGCAATTTGTTTGAATGTCTTTGCAGGTAGCAGGTCACCAGAGAAGAAAAGATATATGGTACATGGATAGTGGTTGCTCAAGACATATGTGTGGAAACTCATTGAATTTTTCTTCACTCACTCAAATGGAAGGAGGACTTGTCAAATTTGGTGACAATGATAATGGAAAAATCATTGGTATTGGAACTATTGGAGATCAAAAAACAGTCTCAATCAACAAATTACTTTATGTACAAGGACTAAAACATAATCTAATAAGTATCTCTCAACATTGTGATGATGGATATACTGTTGATTTTACTAACAATTGCTGTACTATTTCTAAAGATAAACTATTTAAATTTAAAGAACCAAGAACTGAAAACGTCTATACTTTGGATTTAAATTCCTTGTGTAAACAAAAAGTAAACTGCTTGACTGCTAAATTAATTGAATCCTGGATCTGGCATAGAAGACTTGGTCATTGAAATGTATATGTTTTACATAAGTTATCTAAGAAACATTTAGTAAATGTTTTACCAAGTCTCAAATTTGAAAATGACAGATTTTGTGATGCATGTCAACTTGGAAAGAAACACAAATCATCCTTCAAATCTGTTAATAAGGTTGCTACATCTAAACCTCTAGAACTTATTCATATGGATTTGTTTGGACCTTCAAAAGTAGCAAGCTTAGCTGGTAAATTATTTGTATATGTTTTAGTTGATGACTATTCATTATTTACATGGATTTTCTTCTTGAAAGTTAAAAATTAAGATTTTAATTTATCTGAAAGTTTCTGAAAATCGGTTCAAAATGAAAAATGGATCAATATAATCTCATTGAGAAGTGATCATGGTAGAGAATTTGAGAATCTGTAATTTAATTCCTTTTTCTCAAATATGGGTATTAAACACACCTTCTCTGCACCAAGAACACGTCAACAAAATTGGATTATAGAAAGAAGAAATATAACTATTCAAGAAATGGATAGAACTATGTTAAATGAATATATCCTACCTATATATTTCTGGGTAGAAGTTGTGAATACATCTTGTTATATAATTAATAGAGTTTTAATTAGACCTATTTTGAAAAAGACACCCTATGAACTATGGAATAACAGAAAACCTAAATTAAATTACTTTAAAGTTTTTGGATGCAAGGTATACATCTTAAACACCTAGAATAATCTTGGTAAGTTCAATCCAAAATATGATGAAGGTATTTTCTTAGGATATTCTGCTACCTCAAAAGCTTATAGAGTTTATAATAAGAAGTCAAGGATTGTTGAAAAATCAGTTCATGTGAAATTTGATGAATCTGATCCCTTTGAGAAAAGGACAGAACAATGGATGAACTTGACTCTAATGATAACATGAGACTTGAGAATTTAAAGAATGATTTTGAAAATGATATAAAATAAATTCAGTCCAGTTCAAAGGAGCATGATACTGAAGATCCTTTAAATATATTACCTAGACAGTCTAGAACCCAAAAGAATCACCCTTTAGAAACTGTAATATGTAACCTAGAAACTGGTGTTCAAACTAGAAGAAACTTAGGAAACCTAGTGGAACTCTCTGCCTTCCTATCTCAGCAAGAACCCAAGACTATAGAAGAAGCATTAGATGATGAAATCTGGGTAATAGCAATGCAAGATGAATTAAACTAGTTTAAAAGAAATGAAGTTTTGGAATTAGTGGAAAGACCTAAGAATTATCCTTTAATAGGAACCAAATGGGTCTTTAGAAATAAATAGGATGACCAAGGCACAATAACTAGAAATAAATCAAGATTAGTAGCTAAAGGATATAATCAAGAAGAAGGAATAGACTATTATGATACTTTTGCAATTGTATCTAGGTTAGAAGCCATTAGAATCCTTTTATCCTATCCATCTTATATGAATTTTAAATTATTTCAGATGGAAGTTAAATCTGCCTTTTTAAATGTTTATTTAATGGAGGAAGTTTATTTTGAGCAACCTCCTGGTTTTGAAAACTCTCAAAAACCTGATTCTGTTTTTAAACATACTAAAGAACTTTATGGCCTTAAACAAGCACTTAGAGCTTGTTATGAAATATTAAGTTCTTTTCTTTTGAAAAATGATTTTACTGTTGGAATGGCAGACCCAACACTATTTAAGAAAACTGTGAAAAATAATGTTTTATTGGTTAAAATTTAAGTTGATGATGTAATTTTCGGATCAACTATTAAAATTATTTTCCATGAATGTGCAAAATTAATGCAAGAAGAATTTGAAATGAGTATGATGGGAGAATTAAATTTATTTTTGGGTCTTCAAATATTTCAAAAAGATTTTTTAAATGTTTTAAATCAAATTAAATACATTACTGATTTAATTACGAAATTTGGACTTGAAAACATCAAGCCATTTACAACTCCTATGTGTACTAATATAAAACTTGATTTGGATGAAACTGGGAAATCAGTTAACAACAAGTTATATAGAGGTATGATTGGTAGTTTGTTATATTTTACTGCTAGCAGACCAGATATAATGTATTCAGTATGTCTTTGTGCTATATTTCAATCAAATCCTAAATAATCCCATCTAACTGCTGTTAAAAGAATTTTTAGATATTTAAAAGGAACTATTTTTCAATCTCTTCTTTATCCTAAAACTTCTGATTTCAATTTGATTTAATATTCAGACGCTGACTTTGGAAGTTATAGATTAGATAGAAAAAGTACATCAGGTATATGTTACTTTTTAGGTAAGTCTTTAGTATCATGGTCTAGTAAGAAACAACATTCAGTTGCCCTGTCAACAGCTAAGGCAGAATATGTTTCTGCTGGCAGTTGTTGTGCACAAGTGTTGTGGATGAAAAACACTCTTACGGATCTTGGATTGAATTTAAATAATACACCTATTTTTTGTGATAATACAAGTGTAATTAATATTTCAAAAAATCCTTTTAGTCATTCTAGAACTAAGTACATTGATATAAGGCATCACTTTTTAAGAGATCATGTTATTAAAAAAGATATATTTTTAGAATTTAAAAATACTGAAATTCAATTAGCAGATATTTTTACTAAACCAATTCCCACTGCAAGGTTTGATTTTATTAAGGGGGCGCTAGGTTTATTTAATTTTAAATAATATTTACTTTTATTTAATTTTATTCATTTATGTAAATTTTATTTTGTTTATTGAATACTATTTAAGATTTTCTTTCTTTCTCCATATGTAAACATTATTTGTTTTAAATATATGTAATGATTAGTAATTACATTGGAATCAAGGCTATTAGAGCTGTTTCGACTTCTAAATCCTTTCACTTCTATCAAAACCCTTTCGAAATCCAAAAATAGAACTTTCAATCCTAAACCCTAACCTTCGAACCTCTGAAACCCTAACCTTCAAACCTTCAGTGAATCTCGCAGAAATGGTAAGGACTAAAAGAGCCAGTGAATCCGAGCCAAGAAAAGCCAAGAGAAAATGCACCGAGGGAAGAAAAATATTACCGGGCAAGGTAATCAATCTCGACAAGTTATTTCAGACAAATCTGTTGTTGAAGCAAGCGCTGTCATTTCAGAATCTTGAACAGATGTTCAACAGTGAAAATACATAATTTCTATATGATGTAGAACTTAGATACTTCTTCAAATCTGTACAGTTTAGTCTAGGAGATACTAAGGACAGTATGTTGGCTAAGATAGAGGATAGAGATTTCTCAATCTCATCAGTAGAGATTAGTGATATTCTCAACTACCCTCATGATGGAGTTTTTCATTTCGATTTGAATAATATTGGAGATTCTGTGAATAAATCCGAAGACATCATGTCTTTTCTTTTTGGTACTAAGATAATAAAGAAAATGTTTGTCAAGGATTTGGATCCTGATCAGAAGATTTTGGTCAACTTTATTCAGACTAGAATAGCTCCACGGATGTCAGAAATGGAAAAGATTTTGTACCCAGATATGTATATAATGTTTCTTTTGTTAAGCGATATTAAGTTTAACTTTCCATGATACTTGTTATGGTATCTCAGATAATACTGTCAACGCGAGGGCCGGATGAATTTCTACCATTTTGGTCTATTATTTCTAAAATATTGTTTAAGAAATACATGGTCAGATTAGTGGATACTCGAGTTAACTGTCATCACAGTAATACATTTAATGCTGGAACTTTGAGGAAAGTTGGATATTTCTGGAGCACAATTAAAGGAAAAATTTTGCCAGTAGGAGCTGAGGAAGACTCAGATAGTACTCAGGCTCAACCTGCTAAGTCCAAGGAGGGACAAGATGAATCCAGAGTCAGAAATGTATCAATAATGATTCTATTTGTAGTGGAAGATGTTGAGGAAGATAGAAGTTAGGAGATACTTCAAACAAAAAGGAAGAGACCAGTAAATGAGGAAGTCACTTCCCCTACTTTGGAAACAACCACAGAAGCTTTATTTTCTTATACTTTTGTACGGTAAGATACTGTTGATAATCACCTGGAAGATGTTTCTGAATGAACAACACCAGTAGAGGGATCAGGAGTTCCAGAAGAAGCTCAAAGGGAGAATCAGGAACAGATTGTAGCTGATGTTGAAGTTGCACTTCAACAGGAACAAGAGATGGAGGCAGTTCCTGGAGAAGAAGTGGCCAGACCTTAGGGAATTTCTGAAAATATTATTCTTGAAATTCTAGTGGAAGAAAAAGATGAAGATGAATGTGATGAGCATGCTTCTCAAGCTCAAACAGAGGTACATAAATAGGATTTTTCTGTGGAGGAGTTTGAAAACACTAAGGAAAAATCTGTGGACCATCCTTCTCCGAACAAAGAAAAATAAAAATATGATGTTGAATCATTGCCTTTGGTACTGCTGCATCAACCTTAGAATGTGAATCAATCACAAGGTGCATCTGATTCAAGGAAAGAAGAAGTTGAAGAACTGTACAGAAAGGTATCTTAGTTGGAATCTGAGAATGTTTCTCTGAGAAATGCCTTAGACATAGAACATTGGACGTTTCAAAAGCTGAAGGAGTGTATAGTTTCAATGAAAGAAGTTGAAATGTTTAAAGAGGATATGCTGACTGATGTTACACAATTGAAAACCAAAATGGTTATGAAGTCAGATTTATCCGATCTAAAGTTGTTTATGGAGAACCAATTTGCATCAGTTACAAATAATGTTGTTAGTGGATCAGGTACTTCACCTGATTTAATCAGAAGTTTTCAGGCTAGCACAACTACGTTGAGCAACATGAATGACAGGATAATAGATATTCAATTTAATAGTGCTCCTTTGTCAGTGTTGATGGACAATCAGAAGTTCTTAGTTGATCAACTGACAACTAGTGAGCCATTGATCAAAATTCTGTTAGATCAGTTATCAGAGAAGTTGTCTATATTTGTTGAAAAAGAGGAAAGGATGCATGAGTTTTTCTGAGTCAATTTAATTGAGGATATTCATATGACTCAAAAGAACAGAGATCTCATTATCAAGATTGGATATGGGATGATGAAGAGACTTCGGGAAGAGTTTACAGAAATCAAGTCTGCAGTCCAGAGGAGATAGACCCGATTGAATATCTTACCCAAACCTTGATTCCTATGTATATCATTGTCATATATATACTACTGTTTTTTGAGTGAAAATTTCCTTCATTGTATATTTGTTTCTGTCTTTATTTGTTTTACAGACTTTATTTTTAATATTCCAGTACTCCAGATTTAATTATTGATAAACAGTTCATAATAGCATTTACTAACATTTCATTGCAATATTAAAAGTGTTAAAATCAACGATTTTTCATTCTTTTTGATATCAAAAAAGGGGGAGAATTTGGATAAACAAAGCATCAAAACCTCAACATTTTATTTAGGGGGAGAATTAAATGAGAAATTTGAATTTATAATTATCTTTTTGGTGGAGAAGTTTTTATTTAAAACTTTATAACGGATTTTGAAAGTTAATTTTGTTTAAATAATTTTAATAATTTTATGGGTTTTGTGATCATCAAAAAGGGGGATATTGTTGAGAAAAGTATTGTTTTCAATAGTACATGTTAATGTTTTTTAAAGGGGGAGATTATTGAAAATAATACTATGTCTCCTTATGATAATTTTGATGCTCACAAATACCATAATTTATTTTCTAATGATTTTATTTAGTATTGTGTAGGAATTTTTTATTTATTTTAATCTTGAAATAACGAGAATTTATTACTTATTTGGAATATGCTTTAGCGCATTCTAGAATAACTGTTTATATCTTACATAGATAAATATAGCGCGGAATATGCTTTAGCGCATTCTAGAATCACTTTTCATACCCTACGTCGATAAACATAGCGTATGGATGAAAAGCGTGTATACTTTTGAGATAGGAGAAAAGTATGGTAAAAAACCATAATTTTTCAGCAAAGTATGGAAGACGAACCTTACGTTAGGAAGTAACCTTATGTTTTTGTTATCAGAAAAGTATGGAAGGAGAACCGTACGTAAATTCTAAATGTTACGTTTGTTTCTCAAAAGTATGGTTCATCAACCTTACTTTTGTAAACTACCATACATTCTTAAAAAGTATGGATGATCAACCCTACATTTGTGTTCAAAATTACATTATCAACACTACGTTTTTGTTCAACCTTATGTTGTTAATCTTACGTTTGAAGACTATGTTATTAATGCTACGTTTTGAGGCCACATCATCAACCTTACGTTTGGCATCGGAAATTTTGATAGAAGATATTTATGTGCAGCGATCAGAAAGGTGATTTCTGGGCAGATTTCATGCCGGATTTAAAGTTTTTTTTAAAGTTGGACTTTTACTGATTCAAAGCCATTTTATTAATGTATTTAAGATCAAATTAAAAGGAGATTTTTATGCCAAGTCTTATGGAAAGTTACGACCTCTCTGTAAATTCATTTTTTTGAATATCGTGAATCAGAAGGCGAATTTTATGGATCTAAATGTATGGGAGATATGATCAGCTTTATTATATATGTTCTCTCTGAAACACCAGGTACAAGAATATATATATGTGATCGATATATTATTAAAAAAACAGATACTATGGAAATTCACGTTTGATCTACTGATTCAAAAATGAGCGTCAATGCTCTGTTCTTTCAAGAAGAAGGAACTTGATAGAACATTCACCCGTTCTACATCGAATATCTACTATAGATCTACTACTGTTGAAGTTGGGAACTATATCTCTATATCTACTGCAATTGGATCAAGTCTAATACTTCGTTTTGAAGATCAATATTTCTAGAGACTTTGATCCATCTACTGTTAATTGCATTCTGTTTGCAATTGTGAAGATCAACTGGAAAATTTCTTTATGAAATTCTTTTTATTCTTGAATAACCAGATTCTTGTTCTAAGCTGTGTTGGTTTGTTTTTTAACCAGAAGGATTTGTTTTTCTTTGGATTGTAAAGGTTTCAACTACCTGTACTCAGTTGTGAATCGTTCTATGGAAAAAAGGACCATATAGTGAAAATCATCAAGAACGTGGAGTTGAGCGTTGGTGGAGTGGACTAGGGGCCTTATGTTCCCCAAACAACTATACATCTTTTTGTTCTTGATTTTACTTATTCTGTTGCACGATCAAATCTGATAAAGTATAAAAGACAAAACTCGTTCAAGAAAAGAGTTATAAAAAAATTTGAAAAATACACAATTCAGCCCCCTCTTGTGTATAATCTATAGATTCAGATCCAACAGTGAAGTCCTTGATCTTACCGTCCTCGATGTTAAAAGCCTCCTTGACACCATCTTGGAACTCATCATGTTCTCTCATTTCTTTAACTATATTCCTTGACCAGCTAAAAATTTTCTTACAAGATCATTTGTGGGCATCATAGTTAATGAAGAAATTATTGAAATTAGCCTCAATCTTTACAAACTTATCCATCACCATAGATACTGAATCTAATTTTTTCTTTCGTGTGTGTTGAAGAATCTGGCATCTGGAGACTATTCTTGGAAAAATCGGAATGGTACCAACAAGCTTCTTCAACGATTGAACAATGAATTCTTGTCCAAGGGATGATGAATCTGAATCAAAAACCTTGCTAGGTGAGGGTTCTTTCTCTAGCTCAGTAAGTTTCCACATTGAAGCCCCACCAACATCCTTCTTCTTCAAAACAACTTTAGTTGGTGTATCAACAACCACCTGTTTCTTCATTTTGGTTTTCGGAATGGCTTCCTCATCAAAAGATTTATGTTCACTGTAAAGTAGGTGAACAATATTATCTTCATCTATCTTGTCTTTCTTATCTCCTGCCTCAGCATCTTCAGGATGAATGATGTCATGATTAAAAATTTCTTCCTTAGAGAGATTAATCACGTCATCTTCAACTTTTTTATTTAATACAGGAGTAACATGTTTTGAAGATTCAACTTGAGAGGTTCAGAATGAAAATTTCTAGGATGGGCTTTCCTTCTCCTGAAAGTCTTCCACATACTTAATTAAATCTTTAGTTTCTCCACAACTTTCATCTTATTCTTCTTCTTTCAATACTTTTTCTACATATTTTTCTTCAACAATATTTTCTTGGGATTTTCTTGAGTGATAAATTTCTTACACGGAGTCTCTGGTAAAGCTTTTTCAAAAAAAAATATACTGGTACTGGAATGATCTCTGATTCTTTCTCAGTATCTCTCAGAAGATATTGCGCTATCTCATCATTTGTCATCTTCTCCTTTAACTTATTTTATTTATCTTTCTTATCAAGCTCATCAAATATCTTCTCTCTTAAGGATTTTTCTTCAACATGATCCAAACCAAAATTAGGCTCCCCTGCTTTCCTTTTTTCCTTGTCTTCCCTACACTTTGCTACAACCTCATTCGGATAAGATTTTTGCTTCTTAGGTTTAGGAGGTGTGGATTGAGCTTCATTAGATTTTTAGGGTTTTCTCTTCTTCATCTACTTCCTTCAACTTCCTCTTCTTTTCAACCTTTCTCGATAGTTCAACCACTTCTTGTTTATTCAAAACTGCTTCAGCTTCCTCCTCTGGTATGTAATAAAATTCTCTAGAGTCTTTAGAAAAAACAATGTTCATCCTCTTCAAAGTATCATCACTTACTAACATGACTTTGCAATTTCTAGGTTTTGAACTACAAGGGATTTTATAAGATTCTATGCACCGAACAATCATATTTGAAAGAATGGCTGGGTACATAATAATCTGAGCCTTCAGATTTCCATTCTTGATATTCTCGATCGTAATAAGAATTTTCTTAACCAAATTAACCTTTCTCAGGTTCACCAGAAAATCTAGGATGTACATATCACTCTTCTTCAATGTGTCCTTGTAAACTTTTCTCGGAATGATAAATCCTAGAACCCATAAATCAAGGATCCGATTATTTTTAGAGAGGCGAGTAATCATCAGAGTCTTGACATCAGTAAGACCGAGGCACTACATAGCTTTCACCTTTTCAAATATTACTTTGACATCCGATAACTTGTGGGAACAGAATTCAGCTTCCCCTTCGTATGGAATACCAACTAAGCTGGCTGCCCTAGTATATGAAAGAGAATAGGTATTTCCAAATCTTTTGAAGGAAGACATCTCTCTCCCTTCTTCCTTAAAGAAACTGAAGGATTAATAAAACTCAATTAGAAGATCTGGATACAACAAATCTTGAGCCCCTAGCTTGGATACAGAAATTCTTTCCCATCCATTCAGCTTATTGTTTTTCAAGATTATAGAGTTATACTTGTTGAAGAAGTTTAGATTCACCAACCTTTCTCTATATACCTGCCACTCCAGAATTGGCTTGACAATAGACATATCTTTCTAAGAGGATTCTGCTATAGACATTCAGATTTGAGAAAACTATTAGAAGTTCGGAATGGGCTTAAAAAAATTCCTTCATCACATTTTGGAGTGAATTTATGTATATTATATTTAGTATTCAGAATGTAAACCATGAAACCAAAAACATTGAAGTATGAAACTTTAGGTTTTCTACCATTCCATAACTCATAAGGAGTTTTATTAAGAAAAGGTCTAATCAAAATTTGATTTATAGTATAACAAGAAGTACTTACAACTTCAGCCCAAAAATGTTTGGCTACAGAATACTCACTCAACATGGTTCTTAGTATCTCTTGAAGAATTCTATTTCTTCTTTCAACAAAAATATTTTGTTGTGGTGTTCTGGGTGCTGTGAAGTTATGATTAATGCATTTTTACTAAAAAAAGTATAAAAATAAGAATTTTGAAATTCTCCTCCATGATCACTATGAATAGTTATCAAAGGAAGGTTTTTCTCATTTTTAACTTGGGCTATAAAACTATTGAAATAATAAAAAGCATCATATTTCTTTTCTATAAAATAGACCCACATAAATCTAATGTAATCATTAACTAAGACAAATACATAATACATGCCTCCAGTGCTTCCAGTTTGTGTTGGTCCAAAAATATCCATATGCACCAACTATAATGCATCAGTGGGTGAGACTCCACTGACTGATTTAAAACTTGATTTATGTTTCTTGCCATATTGAAAAGGATCAAATACTTTTGAAGAATCAAATCTATGCTCTGGTAGATCCTTAACTAGTCTTTTCATAGAGATTTTTCATAGTTTCCTAAAATTACAATGACCTAAATTTCTATCCCAAAACCAAGAATGATCTTCCATTACACTAAGGCAAGGTAGGTATTGGCTCTTAAGGTCTTCTAATTTTAGTGTATAAACATTCACTTTCCTATTTATAGAAAGAATAAACTCTTCCTTGGGATTGTGTACTAAGAACTTGTCATTCCTAAATTTCACAAGGTATCCTTCATCAAATAATTGACTTATGCTAATGAGGTTGTGCATAAGACCCTAAACAAATAAAACATTTAAAATTAATATTTTTTCAAGAAGAACAATGTTACCTATACCAATAATTTCTCCCTGATCATTATCTACAAAAGTTACTTTTCCTCCTTTCGTATTGATAATATTTTCAAAGTAATTTTTGTTACCAGTCACATGAAGGGAACATCCACTATCCATGTACCAAGTATTGATGTTGGTAATTTCTTTATTTTTCTGAAAATAAGAATGTTATTCTTTCAGAACACAAACATTCTTGGATTTGGAAGTTTCAGAAAGAAAAATTTTACGCACCCACATTTTCTTAGAAAAACACACTTTATTAAATCCTAAAGACCGAGTTTTGTTTAGGGAACAATTTCTTTCCCAATTCCCACCACACTGACACTTAGTTTATAATGGAGCACTTTTAGGAAAAAAATAATTGTTGCTAGAAATCGGTTTAGATCTAGTATAAACAAAACCAGAATTATTCTTTAGAGGTCGGATTTGAGAATACATCTTATCAAAATTTTCCTTACCATAGGTAAATTTTGAAAAAGACTTCCTCAAGGAATAAATTTCGGATTTTAGTTTGATAACTAAGTTATTATCTTCCAAAACATTTTTTTTTCAGCTAGAGTTAGGCTCGAAAACATATTTCTTAGAATGTAATTTTTCTAGGTCCTTAGAAAGTTAATCCTTCTCAGAATTTACTTCCTCAATGTGTTTTGAAATAATTTCAAAATCAAAAACATTCTTATCAAGATCCTTAGAAAGATATGATATTTCCTTAGTAAGAATAGTATTTCTAGAATTTTCATTATCAATATTTTTCTTTAGTTTGGAATTCTAATTCTCAAGGAGCTTAGAAAACCTAGAAACTTTTTCATAGGTAGGTAAAGTATTAACTTCATCAGAAGAATATTATTCATCAAAAGAGTTATAGTATTTACTATTACTATAGTTATCATTCATGGATACATTGGTCATAGATTCGGCATTGTATACCTTAGCCATAAAACAATGATTTTAAATAGGTATTCTGGCTATTAGACCAAGATTCTTCTGTCCAGAAGATTCGTAATATGATGAATCATCTGACGAGTCTCCACCACTGGTACTCCAAGTGTCATTCACTTTCAATACATTCATAGCTTTAGCTTTTTAGTATTTCTTTTTGTTTATCTCAGAATGATTTTCCTTTATTTTCTTTTAAGCATTGGACAATCAGTCCATATATGTCCAGATCTCTTGCATTCATAACAAGTGACTTCTGAGTCTTTCTTATCTTTCCTTTCCTTATTCTTGTATCTGTATTGAACGTTCTTCTGTCTAACAATATTTTTCATCCTTCGACTATGATTGGATAATTCATTATATGAAGATTAACTTCAACTAGATTAATAATGAATATCAATCTTCATATATTTAGACCTTGTAACTATCTCAGGAGTCATGGTTTTCATATGATTTGATGTTGTAGGAGAGTTCTAAAAATTTAATCAAGAATAATATAAGTAACCTTTTTTTTCTCATCAATAGTAGTCCTCTTGGATTCCCACTCATTGGGCATGATGTCTATGATCTTATCAACATGAGATTCATCATCTAATCCTTTCTCACCCATATATTGTAAACTATTAACAATAGTCATGAATCATTGTTGCACCTTACATATGGGTTCTCCATAAGGAAAGAAGAAACCATGATATTCAGCTCTGAGCATGGATCTTCTAGTTTCGATAACATTGGAAGTTCAAAAGTGTGTAACTTCATGTTTCTTCCAAATAAAATTTTCTTCTTCACATGATGAAATTTGGATATATATATTTATAGTCATAGAGAAAATCAAAGTATTGCGTACCTTATAATTTAGTTCATATTCATGATTTTCTTGATTGGTGAAGGTAATAACTTCCTTGTCAGGGATTTTATAACCTCTAGTAATCATAACCAAATTCTCTACTCGAGTATTAAAAATGTACATCTTCATGTTATCTCTCCAATATTCATAATAATTTACATAAAAATAGGTGGTCTAGTAGGATTTCGGTTGTCTATGGAACCAACATTGATTCTTGTCGTCTTAAAGAAAATATCTTTCCACACAAACTTATTAGTAAAAAGAATTTGTAAACAAAAAAAATATTCCAAAGCAAGGAAAATATAGATCAATGTAAAACATGATCAAGGAAAACATATATGTGAATATAAGTATTTCAGAGACCTCCTCTGATACCAATTGTTGGTTCAAAATAATGAATGAAGATACTAATTTTAGTATCGTATGATGCTCAATATACAAGAGGGGGGGGGGTGAATTGTAAACTTTTAAAAATCCCTTTTGAACTTTTAAAGATGGTAATGTTCAATAAAGTTAAACAAGAAAAAATTCACAAAACCTCTACTTCTATAAACTTGCTTAAATCTGGTAAACTGATTCTAAGAAATCAACTCTGGAAAGATGGTTTCAGAACGGAAACTTAACAAAAGTTTACAAAGATAAATATTCTACCCTAAAGTGTGTTGAATATTACTAAATCAAAGTACAAGTATAAGGAAGTATAATATAGTTATATTTTTCTCCACAATCAAAAATGCAGCGGAAAACAGGAAACAAAACAAGTAACAAGTAGTAAATATTTTAACCCAAACAGAAGGGTATCCAACAACCTTGGATAAAGGTCTCTTGATTTATACTTTCAAGAAATTCTCTCTTAACCACACCACTGTAAGCCCCAGATACAAAGATCAGAGTCTTTTTTTCTATCCCTACAAGCCCTCAACTTTAAGTTAGTTGGCATCTCTGTCTTCTTCAGCAAGGAATCCCTTAACATTAAGGTAGTAGGAACCTCTTTCTTTCTATCCCTAGAAGCCCTCAATTTTACTTATCAACATTCAGAGTTTCATGAAGAAAATCTGAACAAGAAGTTCACTATGCACAAAGTATGAAAGTCTCTCTCTAGAAATCACTTCAACAACATGTAATCTCTAGAGTCATAAAACAGTATTGAGCTCGTTCAAATGAGATTCTATTTATAGGCACAACTCTAACGGTTGGATCCCTCCTCCAATGGTCATATTTTTCGTTTAATTTCAAAGGGACCTGTACACGTGTCTCTCAACCAACTGTTAATAAGTAACTGACTGCACGACATCGTTTTACAACCAAAAAAACAGTATGAAAAAAAATATGGTTACTTAACCAAAATAAATTATTCCGAATGTGAGGACAAAATGTTCAAAGTCTAACAAAAAAACATTCAGTATCTATAATAGAAGAATATTCGGATTCTATTTCCCAAGGAATTCCAAACATGAATTATATAGTGTTCTGGAGTCTGAATTTAAAGGGAATTTGGAATCTGGATTCACAAGTATTCCGAACCTGAACATAGAAAGTTCGGAGTCTAAATTCTTTATAATTTAGAGTTTGAACTCAGAATGCTCAGAGTCTGAATTTAGAGAATTCGGAGTCAGAACTCATAAGAGTTCGGAGTCTGAATTCAGAGAACTCATAGTCAGAACTAATAAAATTTCAGAGTCTGAATTCGGATCCTGAAGACAGAATGATTTATATCTAAGTATTATATGATTATGAGGATTTTAGATATGAAACCGAATTTTATACTTAGAGATAAAATGAACAATGAAAAACAAGGTAAGAATAAATTTCCTTGGGGATGATGAATTTTCCTTATCGATGTAAAACATAGAGTAAATGAAATTTTCCTTAAGATAAGGTGTTTGTGATTTTCAAAACATGAAGGAATAGTAAAGTCATAAGGAAACCTTATTGACTCAACAATCTCCCCAAACATTAAGGAATGTAAAATTCATAAGGAAAACCTTATTGACTCAACCAAGGTAACCCCACATAGAAAAATACCATGAAGGTATCACCACACAGATGTGTACCACAGAGATAAAGACTCAGCTCACACCAGGTATAACATAAGTATGGAAGTATAGAGGATTATATATATTTATAGATCATCTTATATCATCGAGTAGCTCTCCTGTTGACCCACACATGATCGAAGATGACCCAAATAGGATTCGAAGATGTCCCACACAGGATCTGAAGATGACCCACACAGGATCTATAGATGACCCACAATGGATCTCAAGATGACCCACACAAAAACTAATGATGAACCACAATGGATTAGTAGATATTTACCCACACGGGATTCAATGATTCTCTAAGTACATCCAGCCATAGGGTTCCCGCACTAAGTATGCTTGATCTCAAGAGGATCTACTTCTCAATCCATCAGACAATACTTAAACTACCACGAAGTACCACAAATAAGTTTCACAAAGGTCCATTACGTCAAAAGGGTCCCAACGCAACTGACGACATGGAAATCAGATGCCCGGTCTTTATGTTATTAGCATTTCTATTATGAGGGCCCGGTTGGATTTGGGTTCGATCCAACCCGGCCATTCTCCAACATTATCCAAAACTCAAGTAGAGTATACCAAAAGTACAGTCTGGATCCAAGGATATCGGCACCATAGATGGTTCATCGAGTAGACGCATGGATCCCACAATATAGAAAAAAAGGCATATCCAGGTTTAAATGGGCACAAGTCCGGTCTGACCCGGTTGGACCAACCTGACTCGACTCGACTTGGCTGACTTGACCCATATGGGCTAGACCGCAGTTGGCCCGGAACATTGGGATGTGGTTCGGCCCAAACCGCTAAGGGGCGGCCCAGCCCGCGCGGCGCGACCCACTCGTCGCGGATCATGGCTGGGTGCGGTTTGCTGGGTGTGGCCCACAGCTAGGTGGGGGCTTCCATGGCGAGACCCGCCCCAGCTACAACCAGGGGGAGGCACCCCCACAGATTCCCGAACGGCCCAAGGGTAGTTCGGTTCTAGCTAACCCGGAAGAGCCATGTGGTGTCGCATGCTAGCATGCAGGACTGGCTGGGGCGGGTCCTGCTCAGCGTGACACGACCGGTCAGGGTTCTGGCTAGCTCCCCCCTTCCAGCAGCGGCGGTGCACGCCGCTGCTACCTCTGCGGCCAGCCAGTTTCCGATCACCCTCTAGGTGTGCCGTCGCGGCCCATCAGCCATGACCTCCTCCTCTACTAGAGATGCGGACACACACCTACCTAGTTCCATGCGGCCGACCAGTGTGCCAATTTACACCATCCTCCACCGTGGCCAATGGGTTGCGGCCTCCATTAGTGGTGTGGTTGCGCCACCGCTATCATCGCAACTAGCCGGTGTGCCGGCCGCTACCTGAACCCTGCCAGCGTCGGTCACCGACGACATGGTCAGGTTCCGCTCAACCAGATGATCCGCCCATGAAGAACTCATCAAACAATGAAGTAGTGGAGGGAACATGACATTTTCATTTGTCCCGCACCATCCACGTTGGATCGATAGCATGTGATTCATAGATTGAAACCAATGATTTATTATGAAGAACGATATGACCAATTTCCCTACCACGATCGTTCGTTGGGGATGGTCTGATGAAGAGGATGAAGACATTGAAGGTGATACCGGTGTTCGTCGCTTCTGCAACACACATCTGTTCTAGCATTGAGCGTCAGTTCCTCGTTCTTGATCTGGAGTTTCATTCGTCATTGGAGGAGTTTCCTTGTTGCAGGTTGTTCTTCCACCAAACTAGTTTGGCACAAATCCCCACCACGAGAGGTGAGGATCCAATCCCCCTAATGATGTTTAATGGCTTCATCAATTAAACATTTAATTGATGTCACTGATGGGGGGTTTCACAGTGTCACACCACTTGTAAATGGGCATTTAATGCCAGGCATTAAATGCCCAACATCCAAGAGTGGTTCCCACAGCCGAAATTCAAATGGGAGATTTCAAGAAATAAAATAAAAGTTATTTATTTTATTTTTCAATTCTCCCACGAAAAAACAAACATTGAAATTCCACCCTCGACCTACTGCGTTCGAGGTGAAGGCCTCCTTAAGAAAATATCGGCGCATCGAGTTCAACGGTGTCCTCGATTTTCTATTTCGAGCACTATTTAAAAAGTTACAAAATTCCACTCAAACGTTTACTGAATGTACCTGAAAAAAGTTCGGAATCTCATTCTAGGAACACTAGGCCATGGAATAATGTGCCACTAATTTTTGAAAATGCATAATAATCCATATAACAAAAAAACATTACATGGAAAATCCGGGTCATTACAAATTGGCCTGCCATATAGCCCGAAACATGTTCCTGATGACCACGGGTTAGAGAGAAGAACAAGGGTATCATACAAATAAACATAAGAGTGATTTCACACATATTAGACATATGAAAAAATATAAACAGACAATGGAACATAAATAAACATCCAAAATACATAATATTCTAAATTTACCAAAGCATAAAGGTAACACCTATAAGTGGAAAACATGGTCTAAATAAATAAACACAAATTTCATCAATATGGAACTCAAAAAAACCCATGGGGCCATCCCCTCATGACCATAAATAACAACCATCCCAACCCACCAGAAAGGAAACATAATTTGGTAGAGAATTCATTTAAACTATTCTCTTCCCATTACTTAAATCTTGAAAAACCATGGCTAAAAATTTCCAATGGAAAAATTATGAAATGGGAACTAAAGCTCAGTATGATAAAACCAAAAATCTATAAAATATAACCCCATGTATATATTATTTCTTTTTTAAAATATATTTATGAAACATATCCATACGAATTTATTTTCCCATATTAAATATATAATACCCCACGTCGTTACGGTGTCTATCTTCTTAAATAAATTCAATTTATTTTATAGCTTACTGTTGGACTCCACATGTTTTAATAATGTTTTAATGATCACAAATCTTATCTAATAATATATTAATGATTCTACATCTTATTTAATCTATATATTGTGTATTTATATCTAATGTTTTACCATACTTTAAGTCTATCCATGCAGGATCTAAATTGCTCTATATTTAGTTTACTTACTTTATAATATCTTTAATCTACTCACAGAATACCTTATTTAACAAATGCTCAAGTCTAATCCTTTCTATTATTATATTTATTTAATTATGCACATAGTTACTTTGGAATGTTTAAGACACCATGAGTCTGCCACTGGCTCTGTACTTCTGACAACGTGAAGCCAGACACCGTGAAGCCAGACACCGTGAATCCAGACACCGTGAAGCTAGACACCATGAACAAGACACCATGACCCTCAGACACCGTGAATAAAACACCATGAACCTGAGACACTGTGAACAAGACATTGTGACCCTAAGACGTCGTGACACCCAGATACTGTGATCAACCTAGACACCGTGTGAAGGAGACACCGTTTCCACGACTTACTATGACACTGTTTCCTAAACTACTTTGTCGTTTTCATTTTAATTTACAATAGTCATATTTGATGACTTTAATGCATTGACATAATTAATGTTTCATTGTAGAAATATCATCAAACAATATGAGGTACAAGGTGCAGAACACATGCAACATGTCAGCTCCAACATGTGCATTCCAAGTTAAAAGAGAAGTGTGACCAAGAATTAAATAGCATGATACAGAAACAAAAAGGAAAGAAGTGAGGTTAATAATAAAGAACATACATGTAGGAAGTTTAAAAATAAAAATGGGACACTACATAAAACTTGATATGAATAATCACATAAGAAGCATATTTGAAGCCTAAAGAACATCTTCACTCGACTAAACCTCACAGAGAACACAAGCAGAATCAAAACACTCTGTTTTCCCCAAGACATCCAGAAATGGACTCAAAGCTTCATATGTTTCTATCCAAAGAGTTCAGAATTGCATTGACATCACACAAGAGCATTCTAAACTAATCTTTATATTATTGCTCGACTGCGACCTTCCTTTTCTTTACATTAAGATCATTGGGTGCTTCTCTCTGTTTGAACACTCACTGACTCCTAAGCTGAACTGGAGGATTTTTAAATCCTCACAAAATATTTCCCTTACACTCTTGTATCCCACTGTGGATAGTGGTAGAGTTAATGTGTGACCTGGATAGCCTGTGAGCTATTGTTATTATTGCTTTCCCATATAGAAATGTGGTAGAGGTCTAAGGACATGGACAGTCTGAGTACTATTGTAAACCACGATCCAGTGTGTGGATCAATGTTTTATATAAACTATTTGAGAGGGATACATCTCATCTTGAGACTGAACCTCTTGGTTAAAACTATTGTGCATGCTTATTTTAGTTAAAACTATTTTGAATATTCAGCTGCTAAGTACTTTGAATATAAATACATTTCAATGTTACTCTGATAGTTAAACTAGCAAGTGTTTGTATTTATTGTAAACCAGTAGGTTAGTTTCAAAATCTAATCTAATATTCAGATTATATTAACTGAGAACTAATCTATATCTTGAGAAACTAACTGAACCATTACTATATTGAAAATTAAATAATGTTTAGATTGTTATTTAAATTGGGGGATTTCAAAATAAATCTTTCAAACAAAATTTTTTAATTGGAACTCAATTCACCCCCCTCTTGAGTATCCAATCCGACCATGTTTTGGTATTAGAGGCTTGTTATTAATAAAGGATTTCCAAACACACTGTTTTTCCACTATGATTTTAGTTGTATCTTAATGATCTAAAATTTCTAAATTTTATCTCTTTAAATATATTTTGTTAACCTTTATTATGGATAATAGATTAGAAGGTGTTGCTACCAACATGACACCCTTCTTTAATGGTGTAAATTATTCCCAATGGAAAATTGAAATGAAAATTCATTTAGAAAGTATGATATTTGATATTTGGACTGCTATAGAGACTCAGTATAAGATTCCAAAAACTTTTAGAACTATTTGGGATGAACCTAATAAAGATACTTACAATAATAGTTGTAACACAATTAATTCCTTATATTGTGCTTTAGGAGATGATGAATTTAACTGAATATCTAATTGTAAAACTGCTTTTGAAATTTGGGATATTTTAGCTATTTCCCATGAGGGATCGACCAATGTTAATGAAATGAGACTAAATATATAAACTATTAAGTATGATAACTTTAAAATGAAATCTGATGAATCTATTTCTGATATGTATCTATGGTTTAATGAGACAGTTAATACAATGAGCTCACTAGGAAAAGCTGTTCCAACAAAGGAAAAAATCATGAGAATACTCAGATGCTTGCCAGAAAGATGGAGAGGCACATTAGTTTCAATTAGAGAATCCTGTGACAATGGTGCTCTGCCTGTCAAAGAAATCATTGGTATGTTTATGATGTATGAGGAAGAATTGAAAGTAAACAAAGAAGAATATGATGATCCAAGAAAGAAATCAGTAGCCTTCAATACCTCTGCTTCAAAAATAAAGGACAGAGCGAAAATTCAAGATGCTAGTTATAGTTCAAGTAGTGAAGAAAGTGCATCTGACAGTGATGCTGAAATGGCTCAGATAGCCAAAATAATTAATAATTTTTATAGGAAAAAGTAATTTTTTAGAAAATCAAATTACAATTGAATGTATGAAAATAATGTTCATTGTAAGAAGGATTGGAAGAGAACTGATAAATGTGATGATATAGTCTACTACGAATGCAAGAGGAAAATACATGTGAAAGCTGACTGTCCAAAGTTAAAGTACAAAATGAAATATGAGTATAAGGACAACAAATACAAAAAGTCTATAAAAGCAACCTTGAGTGCTTCAGAAGATAGTTCAAGTGATTCTGATTCCACTCAGGATGAAAAATCTCAAAAAGCTAATATGTGTTTCATGAAAAACACATCTGAGGTAACATTGGATGTTCCTTCGTTAAACTCTTATTATTATAGAGATAATTCTGATTATGATGCTGAAAACATGTCTAGTGAAGTGTTTTTTGAATATTGAAACATGTTAGAAGATACTTGAAATGATATGAAAGACAAGTATAAAGCCTTAAAATCATGCTTTAACTAGCACTGTCAAATCTGCACTAGAAGTAGAAAAGGAAAAGAATGATCAAATGTTAAAAGAAGATACCGAACTGAAACTATTTGATGAGAAACTCAAGAAATATTTGGAAAATCTTACCAATGGAAAGAACACTCTTACACAAAGTCTAGGCAAAAAAGTAGCACCATAGTATACCACTGGGTTAGGCTATTAACCTGGACAAAGACAGATTGCAAAGAATATATTTATTCCTAAAACTGGACAGTATGCTGCTACTTCCAGTTCTGAAAATTCTTATGTATAAACTCGCTACTCACATAGTTATAGATCAAAAAAAGATTATATTTCGAAATCATTTTAAACTACTGATTATATGAAACCCATTAGACAAATCTGGGTACTAAAGGTTTTTATTTCTAACCTGTATGGACCTAAGAAAATATGGGTACCAAAATCATATTTTGTCTAAACCTGTGTTGTTGTAAACCTTCTTAAAATGTTCCTGTAGGATGACATGGTACTTAGACAGTGGATGTTCAAGGCATATGAATGGAGATTACTCCTGTTTTAAAAGCTTAGTCAAGGTTGATGGAGGACTTGTCACCTTTGGTGATAAATCAAAAAGAAAAATCATCAGCTTAGGCCAGATTAGTAACACTGATTCAATTTTTGTTCCCAAAGTGTTATTTTTTGATGGAGTAAAGTATAATCTATTAAGAATTTCTCAAATGTGTGATGATGGTTTCAATGTAAAATTTGAAAATTATGTTTGAAATGTATTTGATTCTAAAAATTCTCTCGTATTTACTGCACTGAAAAATGAAAATTTTTATGCTTTGAATGTGAATTCTATAGAAAAACAAAATATTACCTATTTAAATGCCTTTCATTAAGAATTGTGGCTTTGGAATAGAAGATTAAGACACTGCAATATACACTCACATAGAAAACTGACTAGAAAGAACTTAGTTAGAGACCTACCTAAACATGAATTCCCAGTAGACAAATTTTGTAATCCCTGTCAAAAGGGAAAGCAACCTAATGTTTCTTTTAAATCAAAGAAAGAAGATTCAACTTCTCAACCTCTCGAGTGTGTTCACATGGATTTATTTGGAAATTATAGAGTTTCTAGTTTAAATGGGAAGAACTATGTCTATGTTCTTGTAGATGACTTTTCTAGATATACTTGGGTATATTTTCTATCTCACAAAAGTGAAGCTAGTTCTTACTTTATTAAATATTCCATGTTTGTAGAAAACTATAGTGGACTTAGGATAATGACCTTGAGAAGTGATCATGGTCATGAGTTTGAGAATCAAGAGTTTTAATCTTATTGCTCACATAATGGATATATTCACAACTTTTCTGCTCCTAGAACACCTCAACAAAATGGTGTAGTAGAAAGATGAAATAGGACTCTTCAAGAGATTGCTAGGACAATTCTCAATGAATATGATTTACCACATTACTTTTGGGATGAAGCTATTAATATAGCTTGTTACATTATCAATAGAGTCTTGATTAGACAAATTCTTAAAAAGACTCCGTATGAAATTTGGAACAATAGGAAGCCTAAGGTTAACTACTTTAGAGTTTTTTGTTGCAAAGTCTTTATCATTAATACTAAAAATAATATTGAAATTTTTTCATCCAAATGTAATTGAGGAATTTTTCTATGTTACTTAATATAATGTAAAGACTATAGAGTATTCAATAAGAGAAAAAAATGTGTGGAAGAATCTGTACACATAATATTTGATGAAACTGATCCACACAAATCAAAGAATCATCTTGAAAATCTTGACTAAGATATGTCCATTCTAGACCTTAATGACAAGAAAAGTTAACCTGTTGTTATGACAACTAGCTCTGGAAATGTTCCAGAATCTGCTTCTGTTGAACCCAAACCTGTAAATGAACCTGAAATCTCTAGCCCTATATTTTCTTGACCAACTAGGACCCTTAAAACCCATCATTTAGATGCTGTAGTAAGAGATTTAGATATAGGAACAATAACTAGAGATTCTCTAATAAATCAGGTTGAACATTAAGTTTTTCTTTCTCATATAGAACCTAAATATATCAATGATGAAATCATTGATCAATTTTGGGTAATGGCTATGCAAGAAGAGGTAAATCATTTTGAAAGGAACAAGGTCTGGGAATTAGTTAAAATTCCTAAGAACACTTTGACCATATACACTAAATGGGTCTTTAGGAATAAATTTGATGAAGCTGGTAACATAGTTAGAAACAAGGCTAGACTTGTTTCACAAGGCTATAGTCAAGAAGGAATTGACTATGAAGAGACCTTTTCACCAGTAGCCAGACATGAAGCTATAAGGATCCTGCTTGCCTATGCTGCACATCTGAATTTCAAACTATATCAAATGGATGTTAAGAGTGCATTCTTAAATGGGTATATAGCTGAGGATGTTTTTGTTGAACAACCCCCTGTATTTAAAAACCCTCATTTTCCAAATCATATTTTTAAACTATCAAAAGCATTATATGGTCTAAATCAAGCTCCAAGAGCTTGGTATGAAAAATTAAGTGTTTTTCTTATTTCTAAAGGATTTACAAAAGGGATAGATGATCCTACACTTTTTTTAAAATGAATTTATAATAATGTTTTAGTTGTCCAAATTTATGTAGATGATATTATTTTTGGATATTTGAAAAATTCTTTATGATTTGATTTTTCTAAAATGATGCAAAACGAATCTGAAATGAGTTTAATGGGTTAACTCAGATATTTTCATGGATTTCAAGTTTTTTAAAATGAAAATGGCATTATTTTAAATCAAAGTAAATATACAAAGAATATTCTAAAACATTTTGGATTGGATAGAACTAAAATTAGTGACACTACCATGAGCGCCACATGTAAGTTGGATCTTGATAAAGAGGGAAAATATGTTGATCAAACCACTTATAGAGGGATGATTGGAATTTTACTTTACTTAACTACTATTCGTCCTTAAATTATGTTTAGTGTGTGTATGCATGCTCGTTTTCAAGAAAACCCAAAGGAATCTCAATTAAATGCTGTAAAGTGAATTTTCAAATACCTCGGGTATACACCCAATATAGGGATATGTTATCCTAAAGGGAAAACATTTGAGTTCGTTAGTAATTCTGATGCTGACTTCAGTGGCTGTCAGTTAGATAGAAAAAGCACCTATGGAACACGTCACCTTTAAGGCAAGTAACTAGTATCATGGTGTAGTACGAAAAAAAATTATATTTCATTATCTACTATAGAAGTTTAATACATAGCTACTGGTAGTTGTTGTACAAAAATTTTGTGGATGAAACACACATTACTAGATTATGGATATCAATTCAGACATGTACCTATAAATTGTGACAACACAAGTGATATTAATATATCAAAGAATCCTGTTTCACATTCTAGGACAAATCATATTGATGTAATACATCAATTTTTGAGAGATCATTATCAAAAAGTTGATATCACTTTAGAATTCATTGGTACTGAATATCAACATGCTGATATACTCACTAAACAATTAAATTCTGAGAGAATAGACTACATCATACATGAACTAGGCACGATAAATCTCAAATAGGGAGCTTGGTTGTTACTATTTCATGTCTTACTATGTGATATCTTACTATGTTATACTTTATGGTTTCATGATTACGTTTTCTTAGTTACTTTTTCTCATGTTTACGGTCTCATCGTTAGCATTTTGTACTTACGGTCTGACGTTTACTGTATCACCGTAACGCGCACTAAAAAACTCACTCACTGTCTCACCGTAATGACCACTCACAGTCTCACCGTAAAATATTATGTATGTTTTTCTTTAAGACCATATCACGGTAATTATTATTTCACCTCTTTTATTTTCCCACATTTTTATTTTAGCGACGTTTGGTATTTCTAAATGATACAACAAAGCAAGTATCACTCAATTATTTATTCTATATTTTTTCAACCTAATATTTTTGAACCGTTCTTCATCCTTACAACCTTTCTCTCGCTCTAACCATTAGTGAATGCCAAGGATGAAGTGTCCTTCATCATCAACAACTGAGAAGCACATCTCGAAGAAGATGATGATTGCACCTAAGAGGACACATGAAGGGCCTTTAAATCTGAATATGGTAAACTGCAGTGTTGTACTCGAGAAATAAATTTTCCCCAAATGTCTTCTGTCTAGTAAGTCGCTGGTAATGAAAGTGTTAGAACAACAAGGTTGGTTGGAATGGTTCTCTAAGGAGGATAGACCCATCTATCCTAGGTTAGTGGCTCAATTTTACTAGTACG
Source organism: Viscum album (assembly GCA_963277665.1). Lineage (NCBI taxonomy): Eukaryota > Viridiplantae > Streptophyta > Magnoliopsida > Santalales > Viscaceae > Viscum > Viscum album. The sequence goes on from OY728121.1 coordinate 2,064,105,758, forward strand.
TAAAGTTCTCATTTGATTCTGGTGAACGTTTTGTTGTAAGGAGCTGGGTCAATGTACAAATATGTTCCTTCTCTTCAAGGTTATGGGATTCATGCCTTAGTATACCTCATGAGGGTATTTGTGATGATTATCAAAGAGGACCTCTACCATCAACTGATTTCATTGATTTGGAAGACCCTCTGAAAACCCTAACTGGAAATAGAACCCAGAGAAGAGCCATCGCTACTGAATTTGATGGAGAAACAAGGCTTCTGTTTATGTTTGTACATAATTTGGTAAGTCCAATAAAAGGATATATTTCTATGTTAAAGTATCAAGATGTGTTTTTGATTCACCTCATGAAAAATGGACATAAGATCAATATGTTCAATTATATCATACACCACATGTGTGAGTTGATCAAAGTCACATCCAAGTCCACCTATATGTTATACACTTGGATTATATCAGCCATGCTTCTTGAAAAAGGAATGGTTGGACCTAATGAGGAAGTGATTATAGACTATGAGTATTGTCTCTCAAAAGCTACCATCAAGTTAATGAATATAAACTGGAATCCTTGGAAAAGGGAATGCGATGAAGACAATAATAAGTGTTATGAAAAATTCAATCCTATTGATTATCCCTCAAGGCTGAAGGACATTTCTGATCTTGGTTTGGAACCAGATGATCTTGTTGAGTATTCTAAAGAAGGGGTTGTAGTGCCACCTAAAGAGGTTGTTGTTGTTGATAAAGATAGAACTATTGTATCTCATGAAGTCCTTGAAGATGATATTCCTACTCTTGAAGAAGCTGTTATTTTGGAAACTCAACCTGAGGCTATAACAAAATCAGTTTCCAAAGACTCATAAAAGCCTACAATGGAAGAGCCTACAATAGAAAAGCCTATTGTGGAAGAGTTACCTATTTTGCAAGAGGCCAATATTGAGGAACTACCTGTGGAACAATCTGTTCCGGAAATCACACCCTCTACTGAATAACGGATGGAGCTAGCTTTTCAACTAGATAGATAGGAAATAAGTGAGAAACATAGAGCTGTGTCTACGGATTTAGACCAATCTCATGTGTCTCTCAGTCCTGAGAAGGAGGCACCCGTTGAGGGGGAGTAAACCCCAAATCTTGAGTCTTCTGATGCCTCAAATAAAACTAAGTCAAGTCTTGTATACTTTTTTTTAAATTTCCTAGTTTCTATGATGTGAGTGAGTCTCAGCAGGTTACTGCAACCGGGAATGATATTTCCTCTATATTTCAGTTGAAATCAATCACAAACTTTGCACCTGAGAAGGAACCTAAATATGAACTTGTACACGTTCCTACTCCTGAACCCTTATCTGAACAGCAATCCTTTCTGAGTAAGAATTATCTGAAGGAATTTAGAGATACTCTCTTATCTGGAGTTGAGAAGATCATGAATACCCAGCCTCTTCATGTGACAAATATAAGTGAGAGATATGGCTCACTATTATTGGAAAATATTATTTGGAAAATACAACCTAAGATGATCCATGAGATTGAAGAGGTAATAGTTGAAAACAGACTGCTCAGTAATGATGTTAAGTCCCTAAGAAGTATGGTTGAAGACATACAGAGAGAGCTGCATTTGATATTTGAATCTATTTTTCCTCATGTAGAATCTACTGCTCCTCAAATCACTCAAGTTAGTGTGTCTCAGATTAAAACTTATATTTCATACATAAATAAAAAGATTTCTGAAAGGAACAAGAAAATTGTGAAGGAAATTAAAGATCTTGTTTCCAACCTCAATAATCTCACTGATGAGTACACAAGATGTCTTCAAAAGGTGATGAATCAACTAAAATCTCTGACCACAGCTGTCAAAGCATCTAGTCAGTAATATAAACATTCCTTGGACAGTGATCTACTCATATCTTTAGTTAAGGAAGAGCTTCAGAATGTCTTTAGTGGCTTTAATGCCGCTTCATTATCCGAAGTAGTCAAAACAGTGATAAAGTTCTTGACTTAGTACAAATCCACTCCAAAATTGCAAATGATTCTCAGGAAGATATTTCCAGGAAAGTGGATTTATACTTCAATAGAATTTTCTCTAAGACTTATATAACAATCCATTTCAAGTACCATGTGGAATGTTAGAACCCGGATCTTCATTACAGGCATGTCTTTCCTTTTTCTGGAGTTTTTGAGAAAAATTATGTTTCTGGAAATTTTTGAAGTACACATTGTGTACTTTCTGTGTGCATGTCGTGTACTCTTTTCCCACTCGAAGCTGTGTACTGGCCATGTCCGGGCCACACACATGGTGTGTAGGGGTGATATGGAGGCTGATTTTGGTGAAGTACGGAAAGACCTAGTACACGTCGTGTACTCTAAAAGTAAACACTGGGTACTTTGTTTTTTTTTTCATTAAACGGACCGAGGTCGTGCCTGATCATAATAAATGTCTTATTCTAGGTCCGGTTCGTCTGAGAGCGCCGAGAATCCGCAGATCTTCGACGAGCCACCATTCCTCCATCCGTTCTCTGATTCGAGCACTGTCGATTGCGTTGGAATCACAATTGTGAGTTCTCTCTTAGGCTTGATCCTTGTTTTCCAATTCCTCATCCTTCTCATGATATCGTGGGTTGAGTGTTTTGGGTGTTTTCTCAGATCTACAATGTTCAATGGAGAATCAGTCGACGTGGTTCAAGAATATCTATCTCCTAGGATCGAGGTAGGTGGTTTGTGCCTTACCATTCAAAATATTTGAGATCTATGTGAAAATTACACCAATAGCTGTGAATGTGGTATTGTGTGTTTACCTTTTTCCCTTTTTGTTTTCCTACCTTTCTTGTATGCTTGTGTAGAGGTAAATTAATCATATTAGAGGATATTTTTGTTGTGCTTGGATGTTTTTCCATGCTTTGTTCTGCTTACGACCTTTGGGATTCATTTTCCTTTGGCTGTTACACCTGTTTCCATGCCTTGTGTCTATAGGATGGAGTGTTTTTTGTATAACATGCTTGTTCCCCTATAGACTATTATCCAAGTAGCTTTATAGGTGTACTTTGGTTATCCAAGTAGCTCTATAGGTGTACTTTGGCTTTATAGCATTATTATGCACTGACCGACATGAGACTGAGAGAACCTGGTGCTATAGACTACAAGGGATAGATCGAGTGAGCTTCCCAATGAGTCTTAGACATGATAGACTACAGGAGGGTAGACCGAGAGAGATTCCTCAGAGAGTCTTGAACATTAGACTATTGGTAATGGACCGAGTGAGCTCCCCGAGAGTCTTGGTTTTTTATAGACTATAGGAGGGTAGACTGAGTGCGCTTCCTCAGAGAGTCATACCTTGTTTTATTTCTCTTTAAGAACCTTCCCAGGATAGAGGAGGAATTGACCGAGTGAGATTCCTAAGAGAGTCTGTGTTATAGATAAGGATATAAGAGGAATTGACCAAGATAGCTTCCTCAGAGAGTCTCTAGACCTTGGGGATAAGAGGGTTAGACCACGTGATCTTTCTCAGAGTGTCCCTGACTACCCTAGACTATAAGGGGAATTGACTGAGTGAGCTTCCCCAGAGTGTCTCATAAATTTGTATGACCAAACTAGAGGGGCTAGGCTGAGTGCACTGCCCAGAGGGTTGTGGTACTTCTTAGATAGGACCAGAGGGGATGTATATGAGTACTTCTCAGAGGTTTTCCTTCTTGTTAGCTATTTGATTCACTACTGTTGTTGGTTGTGGATTGATTACTGTTTTGTCTCATCCTGCTCTACTGCTGACTGTTTACTGCCTACTGCTTTGTTGTTGCTGTTTACAGCTTATTGTACTTTTACTGACCATTTACTCACTGACTGTTAGGCACATATATTCGGGTGAATTCCTACATGGATTTAGTCTCACACCCTATTTGGGTCATGATTTTGGGCCCAAACAGACTATGTTGTTGCAGGTATAGACAAGGTAAATCACCCTTCAACTTTTAGTACTTGATTGCTTAGAGCAGGAGAGCAAGGGACCAAGCTTTGGATTGCGATGTTGAGGAGATGTTTACTTTTATTTTGTAATTGTTTTAGTACTGTGGTGTTTTTCTGCATTGTGACATGTTTGGATGTATTCCTAGATATGTATCTTGCATCATTCCATATATATACATATGGGCTCCAGTTTTTTGATTTAGTCTTTCGCTGTTTATTATTGTTGGTTACATATTGCTTCCGCTATTACATGTTTATTTATTTCCGCTGTGTACTCTGCCAATGAGGGAATAGTTTCCCCACAATCACACCTAAGGCCCTCGCTGCTAGTAGCCAGCCTCTGGCATTTGGGGAAATGCGCTTGTGGCCATGTGACTAACCAGGTACGGGGTGCCTCTAGGTGGCTTCCGGAACCGGGACGTTACAATTTGGCATCAAAGGAATTATTTTCCCTTGATTTACTGTTTGGAGCCTTTATCTAGAGATAGGATGGACTCGGTACTTGGTATTAAGCTGTGCTTGGGAGTAGCTAACCCATGTTGAGGGAAAAGCCATACTATATTGTTTATTGTAGTTTTTAGGTTTTGAGATTTTACGGTTGATATGATTTCACATATAGTGATTAAAAGGCTTTATGTTGTTATAGTTTTGACTGTTGCTGTTATAATTCTGTCGCAACCCGATGAGATGAGGGTATTCAATCTCATGCATCATATAGGCACTTGTAGAGATCACATGCCATGAATTCTTTCCATGCCATCTACGGTGCATTAGTGATTGCATGCTGTTTTGATAGAATTTGTGTAGATTATGCATGCTGTTGTGATAGATGTTTGATAGAATCTATGCTGCTTTGTTAGAGGATTTTTTGTATTTTACTTTTCTTAAATGAATGCCAAATTTTGATTCTTGAGGTGTTATGGGACCTCTTGAATCGGAAATTGGTGGATCATGATCCTGTTTTCTCATGTCTATGAATGTAGGAGATACCAATATTTGATTTGCGGGGATTATGGGCCCTCACGGATCGGAATTTGGAACCTCTTTTCCTTGTTTTCTGTGTTTTCTGGGATTCTGTGAAGTTTCCGAGCTACTGCCCAGAAAAACCCAGAATACATGATGTGTACTTTTTGACTACATACCGTGTAGTTTTTAGACCGTGTCACTGGCTATGTGAGCAGGGAAACGTTGTTGTAGAGATGCCTTCAAGAACACGCTGTGTATAGTAAGTAAACGCCAAGTAGTTTCGAGTCGTGTACCCGGTCGTGTCACTAACAACACTAGACGAGGATGCTCGAGTAGAACACGCCGTGTTGGTGAGGAACACGCCATGTAGTTTTGTTCAGGTACCCAGCTGTGTCACGAACAACATGGGTCGATGTTTCCTTCTTCCATACACGCCGTGTGGGTAAAGAACATGCCATGTAGTCTTGTCCCAAGTACTAGGCCGTGTCATGAACAAAATGGGTTAGTGTCATATTCTCTTATACATGTCGTGTTTGTTTGGAACACTCCGTGTAAGGGTCAGCCGTGTAGACGGCCATGTAACTAACAACACGGGCCACCGAGACTGTGTCTAGTACACGTCGTGTCCCTAGGGAACACGTCGTGTAGTCTGGGGATAGTTTGGACCGTGTGGGTTAGCTATGTAAGGAGACTCAGGCAGGGGATTAGAGTTCAAGTACACACCATGTGTGGGAATGACACACCGTGTAGTTTGTTGTGTTACACAACCAGTAGTGGTAGGAGAACACGCCCATGTTAATAGATTTAACGGACAGACCATGTAGTTTTTATACACTCCGTGTAGTCATGTTTCGTAAAACGTGAATGTTTCTTCTCCCTGTTCCCATTTTGTACTCCTGTGTTTTCAGTCCTTGTTAATACTGACCTAAGGTGTGCTTTTGATCTTTTAGAGCTATGCCTCCGAGACGTCCTCCAGTTGTACGTCAGTTTCCAAACAGTGATCAGACACTGGACATGGATGATTCGGGACCTCTTGTTGATCCCCCTATAGATCCTCCTACTGTGCCAGCCTTGGAACCAGCAGTTATACCCATCACGAGTGCCGATACGCAGTTTAGGGGGGACTACCTGAGGATGTTGTAGACTTTTCAGGGAGCGCCGCCTCCTGCCCCGTCGATGGATGAGTTGATAAGGGTTTTTCAAAAGCATCATCCTCCGACATTCTCAGGGGATAGAGGACCCCAGGCTGAAGATTCATGGTTCAAGGCCACCCTGACTATCTTCGAGCACCTAGATATACCTCCGGAGAAAAGGGTAAAGCTGGATACTTATATGCTCTGGGACACCGCCAAGAGGTGGTGGGTGGTGATCTCACAGTCAGGGCGCTAGCAGGGTATGTCATGGGATGAGTGTTGATGCACCTTCTATGAATACTTCTATCCGGAGACCTTGATGGTCAATCGAGCCTGGGAGTTTATGAGCCTGCCGCATGGTACTCTTTCTGTCATGGAGTACTCATCTCATTTCACTGAGCTACAACATTTCACACCGATCCCATCAGGTGACGAGTTGTTTCTTGCTAGGAAGTTTGAGGATGGTCTCAGACAGGAGATCCGTTCCTAGGTGAATATCTTTCATTTGACTTCTATATACTCAATCGTCAACAAGGCGTTGATTACTGAGCGCAATCTAAGGGACTCTGGAGTAGTGAGCCAGGGTGGTTCGACATCCAGAGATGGTGTTCCTCCTACGGATAGTAGGAAGCATTGCAGAGAGTCTTCTCGGGGAGATTGGGGTTCGCGGGGTGCATCTTATGGAAGCCAGGTTGTATGATACCAATGTGGTATGAGTGGGCATACTAGGCCTTAGTTCCAGAGGGATCCGATGGAGTGTCGATCTTGTGGGAAGATGGGCCATCTTCAGCTCTTTTGTCAGATCTTCTCACCTTCAGATGGTGGTAGGGGTTTCTCTATGACCCCTTGTTCTGGAGATGCTTCACCAATTTCCCACCAGTCCAGTAACTGGTGTTCTTCTGGCCATTCGGGCCGAGGTGGAGGTCATCGCCGTGGTGGTTCGTCACCAGGTCATCAATGATAGCAGAGTGGATCAACTCAGAGCGGTCAGCCAGGGGCGCAGGGCCATGGTGCAGGCCAGTATTTCGCCGTGGATAAGACCTATCAGGAGCCATATCCCAGCCCATCTACAGTCTGAGGTACGATCTTAGTAGCCTAATTTTTATCATCATCTCTTTTTGATACGGGTGCTTCTCATAGCTTTATCTCTGTTGCGGTTGTGGAGAGCCTTGGGCTCTGTATCTTTTCCTCTGCCAACTTGTTGACTCTTGACATGCCTTTGGGGATGAATACATCAAGCGTACGTCAGTGCAAGGAGTTCCCTCTTGAGGTTTCAGGGTGTCACTTATTATGGGAACTCTATGTCCTAGAGATGTCGAGCTATGATGTCATTCTCGGGATGGACTGGTTGGTTCCATTCTAGCCAGTCGTCGATTGATATCACCGTAGGGTGAGTTTCATATCACTAAAGGGAATATCTTTCCTTTATAGAGGTGAGTGGGATGTCCAGGCAGGTAGATCTAGACCAGAGCATCATGGGATATGGGAAGTTATAGACCATATTTCCAGTCTTTATCTAGATGACCAGGGGACTTCGCAGTTAGACTTTCCCCTAGTGGTGGATCGTTTCAGGGATGTCTTTTCCTAGGAATTTTCTGGCTGGACTCCACAGCGTGAGGTAGAATTCTCGATTGAGCTCTTTCCAGGAGTGGCATCGGTGTCCATTCCTCCTTATAGGATGGCTACACCTGAGTTGCAGGAGCTCAAGAAGTAGCTGGAGGAGTTACAGGAAACAGGTTTCATCTGACCCGGTACTTCTCCTTGGGGTTCTCCTGTCCTGTTTGCGAAGAAGGCAGACGGTACCCTTCGGCATTGTGTGGATTATCAGAATATGAACTAGTTGATGGTCAAGAAACTATATCCCTTCCAGAGGATTGATGATCTCTTTAATCAGCTTCAAGGAGCTCGGGAGTTCCCGAAGATCGACTTGAGGTCCGGTTATCATCAGTTGTGTGTTAGACCATAAAATATACCTCTGACAGCCTTCAAGAGAAGGTATAGTCTATATGAGTTTAGAGTCAATCCGTTCGGTCTCATGAACACAGAAGAAGTATTCATGGCACTGATGAACTGAGTGTTCCATCCTTATTTGGAATCCTTCATCGTGGTCTTCGTGGACGATATCTTGGTGTACTCTCACACTCGACACGACCATGCCACACATATTGATATTGTTATGAGTACACTGAGAGAGCATCAGATATATGCTAAACTCTCAAAGTGCCACTTTTGGATGGATCAGATTCTCTTCTTAGGTCACGTCATCTCAGAGGCTGGAGTATCTATGGTCCCAGAGAAAGTGAGAGCTGTAGTTTCCTAGGAGCAGCCGAAGAACGTATTTGAGGTACAGACTTTCCTAGGGATGGAAGGATACTACAGACGCTTCATTCAAGACTTCTCGAGCCTATAAGAACCATTGAAAGGTCTGACCAAGAATGGGGCGATGTTTTTATGGTCATATTCTTGTGAGTCAGCCTTTCAGAAGATGAAGGGGAGGTTGACGTCAGCACCGATACTAGTCTTTCCAGAGTCGGCAAAGGGATACACTGTTTACTGTGATGCTTAAGGTATCGGGATGAGAGCTGTGCTTATATAGGGAGATGGTTTCTTTGCATATCAGTCTTGGCAGTTGAGTCCACACGAGAGGAATTACACTACACATGATCTGGATTTGGCAGCTGTTGTTCATGCCTTACACTGTTGGAGACACTACCTTCTAGATGATTAATTTATGATTTTCACTGACCAAAAGAGTCTCAAATATATCTTCACACAACGTGATATGAATCTGAGACAATGTAGGGGGGTTGAGTATCGTCAGTCCTTTGAATTTGAGCATGCCTATACGCCGGGAAAGGGCAATGCAGTGGCAAATGCGTTGAGCAGAAGAACTCAGATTCAGGCAGTTCAGGAGGCCAGTAGTGAGTGGAAGCTTATGGCTATGTTCTTTGAGATGCACAAGGAAGTGCACGACAGGCAGGGACAGACTGTCCTCCGTTTTGTAGCTGTTACCTCTACACTTCTTAATCGGCTACAGATGAGGCAGATATTAGCTTCAGAGGCCTTAATCATACGGGATAGTGTGTAAGGAGAGGAACCTCTTCCTGGATGGATAGTGGGCGAGGATGAGATCTTGCGTTTCTAGGGACACATATGGGTGCCAGAAGACATACGCGAGGAGCTGATGTGGGATTGTCATTCCACAATTTGGGCAGTTCATCCTGGAATCACCAAGATGTATCGTGATCTACACCTCTAGTACTGGTGGCTAGGTATGAGGAAAGATGTTTCTGGTTTTGTCATGAGATGCTCTACTTGTCAGCAGGTGAAATTAGATCATCAGCGACCAGTAGGGCTTTTACAGCAGTTTCCCATTCCTGAGTGTAAGTGGAACGATGTCGTGATGGACTTTGTGACTGGGTTGCCAAGGTCTCCATGGGTGAATGATGCTATTTGGGTTGTCATCGATAGGCTTATGAAGGTTTCTAAATTCGTTCCGATCAAGGAGACCTTCAGTGTTGATGATCTGGGACAGTTGTACATCCGAGAGATTGTATGTCTACATGGAGTTCCACACACCATTGTTTTAGACAGAGATGCACGCTTTAATTCTTGGTTCTGGCAGGGACTTCAAAAGGCTTTGGTACATGGGTACTTTTGAGTACAACAAACCATCCCAATACAGATGGCCAGTCTGATCGCACGATCCTGGTGCTTGAGGATATGCTCCGAGATCGCATTTTTAAACTTAAGTGGTTCTTGGGAGAAACATATTCCTCTTGTGGAGTTCACCTACAACAACAGTTTTCAGGCCACCATTCAGATGGCACCATACGAGGCTCTGTACGGTAGACCATGCCGATCACCCTTATGTTGGATGGAGGCAGGAGAGGCAGGTTTGCTGGGACCTCATCTGGTTCAGGAGACCTTTGAGCAGAGAGAGTTGATTTGGAAGTGGATGGCTACAACACAGTCTCGACAGAAGTCTAATGCTGATCAGTGGAGTTGACCTTTACAGTTCGAGGTCGGGGATCATGTTTTCCTGCGTGTCGCACAGAGGTCGGGACACAAGAGGATTCAGAGACAGGGTAAGCTTTCACCATGTTACGTCAGGCCGTTTGATGTTTTGGAGGGAGTTGGGACGGTTTCCTATCAGTTGCAGCTACCTCATAGGTACCGGTCCATGCACGAAGTCTTCCACGTCTCTTAGCTACGACATTACTTTTCAGACCCATCTCATGTCTTTTATCCTGAGGAGGTTGATCTCGAAGCGGATGTGTCATTTGAGGAGCATCCTATCTAGATTGTTGATCACAGTACGAAGGTTCTCCGTGGGCAGCTTGTTCCTCTAGTATTGGTTCAATGGAAGCATGGGCGAGTATAGGACTAGACGTAGGAGTGGGAGGCCGATGTATGATCGCAGTGGCTGGAGCTGTTTGGGGTTTCATCTTCTATGCCTCTCTTGGGAAATTCAGGGAAAAATTTTCTTTAAGGGGGAAAGTTTGTAAGAACCCGAATCTTCGTTACAGGTATGTCTTTCCTTTTTCTGGAGTTTTTGAGAAAAATGCAGTTTCTGGAAGTTTTTTAAGTACATGCCATGTATTTTCTGATTACACGCCGGGTACTCTTTTCCCGCACGAAGCTGTGTACTGGCTGTATCCGAGCCACACACATGGTGTGTAGGTGTGATGTAGAGGCCAATTTTAGCAGAGTACGGAAATACCGAGTACACGCCGTGTACTCTAAAAGTACACACTGTGTACTTTCTTCCTTTTTTCATTAAACGGACCGGGGTCACGCCTGATCGTGATAAACGTCTTCTTCTAGGTAATATTTGTCTGAGAGCACCGAGAATCCGTAGATATTTGATGAGCCACCATTTCTACGTCCATTATCTGATTCGAGCACTGTAAATTGCGTTGTAATCACAGTGGTGAGTTCTCCTTTCGGCTTGAGCCTTGTTTCTCAATTCCTCTTCCTTCTCAAGATATCATGGTTTGAGCATTTTGGGTGTTTTCTCAGATCTACAACGTTCAAGGGAGAATCTGCCGAAGTGGTTGAAGTATATCGATATTCTAGGATAGAGGTAGATGGTTTGTGCCTTACCGTTTAGAGTCTTTGAGTTATATGTGAAAATTCCACCAATACCCGTGAACGAGGTATTGTGTGTTTACCTTTTTTACCTTGTTGTTTTCATACCTTGATTTTGTGATTTTGTAGAGGTAAAGTAATCATGTTAGAGGATATTTTTATTGTGCTTGGATTTTTTTCCATGCTTCATTCTGGTTACATCCTTCGGGTTTCATTTCCCTTTGGATGTTACACCTGTTTCCATGCATTGTGTCTACAAGATGGAGCGTTTTTGTATAACATGCTTGTTGCCCTATAGACTATTATCCAAGTAGCTCGACAAGTGTACTTTGTTTAGCCATGTAGCTCTATAGGTGTAATTTGCCCTTATAGCATTATTTTGCACTGACCGACACGGGACTGAGAGAACCTGGTGCTATAGACTATAAGGGATAGACTGAGTGAGCTTCTCAATGAGTTGTAGTCCTGATAGACTACAGGAGGGTAGACCGAGAGAGCTTCCTTATAGATTCTTGGACATTAGACTATAGGGGATAGACCGAGTGAGCTCCTAGGGAGTCTTCGATTATTATAGACTATAGGAGGGTAGACTGAATGCGCTTCCTCAGAGAGTCTTACCTTGTTTGATTTCTCTTTATGATCCTTCCCAGGATAGAGGAGGAATTGACCGAGATAGCTTCCTCAAAGAGTCTATAGACCTAGGGGCTAAGAGGGATAGACTGTGTGATCTTCCTCAGAGAGTCCCTGACTACCATAGACTACAACGGGAATTGACCGAGTGAGCTTCCCCAGAGAGTCTCATAAATTAGTATGACCAAACCAGAGGGGTTAGGCTATGTGCACCACCAAGAGGGTTGTGGTACTTCTTGGATAGGACCAGAGGGGATGGCTGCGAGTACTTATCAGAGGGTTTCTTTGTTGTTAGCTGTTTGCTTCACTGCTGTTGTTGGTTGTTGATTGATTACTATTGTGTATCATCCATCTTTACTGCTTACTGTTTACTGCATACTGCTTTTCTATTGCTGTTTACTACTTATTGTACTTTTACCTGCCATATACTCACTGAATGTTAGGAACATATCTTCAGGTGAATGCCTACTGGGATTTAGTCTCACACCCTGTTTGGGTCATGCTTTTGGGCCCAAGTAGACTATGTTTTTGCAGGTATAGACAAGGGAAAGCGCCCTTCGACTTCTGGTACTTGATTACTTGGAGCAGGAGAGCAAGGGACCAAGCATTGGCTTGCGATGATGAGTAGTTGTTTACTTTTATTTTGTACTTGTTTTGGTACTTTGGTGTTTTTCAGAATTGTGACTTTTTTGGATATTTTCCTAGATATGTATCTTGCATCATTCCATATATATACATATGGTCTCCAGTTTGTTGATTTAGTCTTATACTGTTTATTATTGTCTGTTACTTACTGCTTCCGCTATTGCATGTTTATTTATTTCCGCTGTGTACTCTACCAATGAGGGCATAGTTTCCCCACTATCACACCCAGGGCCCTCGCTGCTAGTCAGCAGCCTCTGGAATTTGGGGAAATGCTCTTGAGGCCATGTGACCAACCCCGTACGGGGCAACTCTTGGTGGCTTTCGGAACCAGGACATTACATGGAAAATCTGTGGATTCCTCCTGTGACTCAAGCCTTCAAGAACAAAGTCCAGAAACTCATAGAGTTTACTCGTTTGTTGGAAAAGTTTATGGAGAACAAGGAATATTTTGAGATGGCCATGCAGTATGGTGGAGAGATCATTACTGATTTCATCAAACTCCTTTGGCCCTATCTTCATGTTTAGAGTACAACCATTGTTGATCCTGTGGCTGCACCTCTCAGACCAGGGCTTCCTACCTTAACCTCTGCCCTATCCTCAACCACCATGTCTGTCGGCCAAAAACTCAGTCAGATCAGGCCTATGATTCTTGATCAGAAACTGCCTCGATCTTCATCTGCTTCTACCTTTTCTCCCTCTATATTTTAAGGCCTTCCTTTACCCTCTTTATCCACCACATCTATTCCTTCTTCTATCTCAACCACTGCACCTATGGATTCCTCTTCTGCTACTACAAAAGGCAAAGAGAAGGCCTACCCTTGAAGAAGAATAGTGTTTACACTTTTTAATAGGGATACTATTTTTTTGTATTACTCTTGTTGTGTACTATCCCTTATTTTATATTAATGGATTGTGATCCTTTTTTTCCCTATCATAGTTCATATTTTTGAGAATCCCAAAAGGGGGAGAAGTTTCTATATATTAAGTTAGAAATTTATCTTTATGGTTGAATCTAATATGCACCTTAAAAGTATATGATTTGTGATCATAAAAAAGGGGGAGATTGTTGGACTCTTTATGTTTTAATCATGTTTTAATGATCAAAAATCATATATAATCATATATTAATGATTATACATCTTATTCAATATAGATCATGTGTATTTATATCTAAAGTTTTCTCATAATTTAAGTATACCATGCAAGATTTAAATTTCTCAATATTCAGTTTACTTACTTTATACTATCTTTAATCTACTCTCAGAATACCTTATTTAACAAATGATCAAGTATAATCATTTCTATTATTATCGTTATTTAAGTCTGAACATAGTTACTTGGAATGTTTAAGACACCGTGAGTCTGCCACTGGCTATGTACTTCTAACACTGTGAAGCCAAACACCGTGAAGCCAGACACCTTGAAGCCAAACACCGTGAAGACAGACACCGTGAAGACAGACACCGTGAACAAGACACCGTGACCATGAGACATCGTGAACAAGACACCGTGACCCTAAGACTCTGTGAAAAAGACACCGTGACCATGAAACACAACAACACTTAGACACCATGATCAACCTAGACACCGTGTGAAGGAGACACCCTTTACCTGACTTACTGTGACACCATTTCCTAATCTACTTTTTCCTTTTAAATTTAATTTCTTGGTCATATTTGATGACATTAACGCACTGACATAATTAATGTTTCATTGAAGACATATCATCAGACAGTATGAGGTACGAGGTGTAGGACACATGCAACATGTCGGCTCCAACACGTGCATTCCAAGTTAAAAGGGAAATGTGTCCAAGAATCAAATAGTGTGATACAGAAACAAAAAGGAAATAAGTGAGGTTAAGAACAATGAAAATACTTGGAGGAAGTTTAAAAAGAAAAAGGGGACACTGAATGAAACTCCATACAACTGAACACATACGAAGCATATTTTAAGCCTAAAGAACTTCTTAACTTGATTGAACCTCGCGGAGAACACAAGAATAATTGCGACACTCTGTTTTCTACATGACTTCCAGAAAAGGACTCAAATCATCATCCGTTTCAATTCAAAGGAGTCCAGAACTGAATTTCCATCAAACAAGAGAATTCTAAACTCATCTTTATATTCTTGCTCGACTGTGACCTTCATTTTCATTACATAACGAGCAGTGTGTGTCTATCTCTATTTGAACACTCACTAACTCCTAAGCTAAACTGGAGGATTTCTAAATCCTCTCTCAATATTTCCCTTACACTCTTGTATCCCACTATGGATAGTGGTAGAGTTAAAGTGTGACCTGGACAGACTGTGAGTTGTTGTTATTATTTCTTTCACATGTAGAACTGTGGTAGAGGCCTGAGAACCTGGAAAGTCTGAGTACTGTTGTAAACCCCGATCCAGAGTGCGGATCAAATTTTTATATAAACTATTTGAGAGGACTAAGTCTCATCTTGAGACTGAACCTCATGGTTAAAACTGCTATGCATGCTTATTATAGTTAAGACTAATTTGAATATTCCGCTGATAAGTACTTTGTATATAAATCCATTTCAAAGTTACTCTGATAGTTAAACTAGAAAGTGTCTGTATTTATTGTAAACAAGTAGGTTAGTTTCAAAAGCTAATATAATCATCAGATTATATTAACTGAGAACTAATCAATCTCTTGAGAACCTAACTGAACCTTTACTATATTGAAAATTTACTACCGTTTATCTTGTTATTTAAGTTGGGGGATTTCAATATAAATATTTTAAACAGAAATTTTTAATTGGAACTCAATTCACCCCCTCTTGAGTATCCACTCTGACCAACACTTATGTTTCACACATCACTAAGATTAAATGAACAAAGATATACTATTAAAAATTTACACAACCATTAGGATAGCAATGTGATCGTTATGAATAATATTGTGTCCCTTAGAATAATAAACTCACCTATGAAAGTATTAATAAATTTTAGGTACCACATAAATGAAATGTTTTAATATTTATATAATAAAATATGTAAATATTTTTTAAAATTTTATAAATTAAATGTTTTTATTTTTATGAAACATAAATAATTATTTACAATTGAATAATTAATATAATAATTTAAAATAAAATTTGTATTCATTAAATAGATTAATGAATTAATATTTTATTATATAATAAATATATGAAAATTTTATGTGACCAAAATTAATTTTTCAATGTGTCGTCAAATCAGTAATAATACTATAATTTGTATTTTTCGAATAAATGATGATTTTAATTAGAAATTGAAATTCTCAAATTTAGAAAATTATTTTCATAAAATGAAGTCCAGTTTTGAAATATAAATGTCTGTAAATGGTTAGGGATAATTTTTGGGATTTTTCTAAAATAGTTTAATTTTTGTAGAATAGCGAAATACGGTAATTTTGGGTATTTGACATTATAAGTAAATTAATTAATTATTAAGTCGTGGTTGGTGTATGAATGATGCATGAACCAATATTTAAAACTAAAACCATCTAGTTACATTACTTATTCAAAAAAATCATCACTATTGACAGTCCAGATACAAAATAACAAACAAATGAATAAAATAATAAAAAACACCCCTCTCCTCTCCCTATAAATACCACCGCAACACCCCTTCTCCTCACAACTAATAAGAAATAATTCTTGTCTAAATTGTGACCAATTCCATTATAATCCACTTAACCACCTTAAATAATTTATGTTCTTAACAAAATTCCAAATCCATATTTCCTAAGGAAGTTTCCAAGGGTACAATTTTCAAGAGGTAAAATCCTCCATCTTTCTCTTTTATTCTATATTCTTTTTATGATGGTCGTAAAAACCACCAAAATAAATTAAAACATTTTCATCAATGTTTTATCTAACGAGTCATCATGATACCATATAAATAAATGATATATGAAACCATTTAATATTTTGGAAATTCATTAATACTAAATAAATACTCTTCTTGTGTTTTTCTTCCATTTGACATGAACTCCCATAACTATACATAAGGAAACATACCATAAAAAAATGGAATAAACACTCCTCGAAAAATGAAATTAAACATTATAACTCATTATAATGGCCCTGAATGAAAATAATAAAATTTTAATAAATCAAATATATGTTGAATTGGTTTTGAATTATGTAATTAATGAATCTAATTTAATTAACTAGGCCCTTATGTATAAGTTTAAAATTCTTTTAGACATTGGGTATGGGGTTTCTCAAGTCACATTTATTCATACGAGATAAGCCTTATTCACAGGTTGTATCTTGTGTGTGGGGTTTTTATTCTTCCCTTCAACATATAATATGATGAATATAATAATATTCATGGTATTAAATGATTGTTTCGAAAATTATTACTTTTATGGGTTATGTGATTCGACTAATTACATAGGGGTAATGGTTTTTAATCTCACATTAATTTATATGGGACATATGAAATATTCTTCACTTTTTTACTTTTTTTACTACCCCTTATATTTAGGATCATCACTAATTTAATATTTCATTAAATATCCATATTTCTTATATCATAGATATGGTCATTATCTAAGATGTATACTATTACTACATAAGGTGTTTACTCTAAATTTTGTTTTAACTGGGGAAATATTGCAAAATACATATCCTCTATGCAATATTGATATTTTGGAAATGAATATAAAATTGATGTATGAATAATGAACTGGAATTATAGTGAAGACTGGGGCCCAACATTATATATCCCCTGGATGCATCAACATGTCACTTCTAACAAAATTGTTGGCGATAAAAACTTTATATTTGTTTCCAAGAATAATCAGATGGGTTTCAACCCATAGAATTAAAACATCATGTGAAATTTTTGGAAGGTATTGTTTCATGTAGAAGAGACATGGTTGGAAATAATTATAAGTTTTATTCATTCATTTTTCTATTATTACTATCCATGTGATTTTCACTACAAAAAAAATATGAATTCATTTTTATTATTAGTTTATTGATTAAATGGAATGTATTTTCATTTATTTATCTTTCTATATTGATTATGTCTCATTAATTATGATTCACTTGTTATTTAGTAATGTTTATATTGTATGTAACCCTTACTAATCATTTGAGCCCAACCATTTATTTTTTTCCTTCCCCAGGTTATGATGATGAAATCATTGAATAAGTGTTGATGAAAAAATTTATTTTCCATTTTTTGTATTATGCCTAATAACCAATGTAATAATGGAATACCGTATTTATATAGTTCTAAAAGACCTCCAAACTGAATGTTCCTTCCTGATGTGATCAATTGTATCTACTTCATTGTAATATAATAAAAACCGACATCATTATACTAGGGTTTGGGTTGTTACAGTAGGTATCAGAGCATGTTTTGTAGAAACCATGGGAACTAGATGTTAAATAAACATGATAATTATAATAATACCTTATGGTGATTTTGTTTTATCGATATTCATGACGATTATGATCTGAATAAGTGTGTTCCATTATTTAGTGATGGAACCTAATAGAATAATGTGAATCAATACCCATGGAAAATATAACGATTTCCCCACTGAGAAAGTCAAAATAGTTATTATTTGAGCTTTGTAGATCATGACTATATTATGGAATTTTACTAAGGTTATTAAAAAAATATTACACCTATGTTGGATCATTTAATGTAGAAGAATCCCTATCATTTTGTGGGACTACTAGTCCAGTTGTAGCTGAGAAATAGATCAAGTCCCTTGAAAAGATATTTATAGCATTGGGATACAACGAAAATGAAAAGTAGTAAGGGTAGTATATTCTCTAATGGGTGATTCTAATAAATTGTGGTTGTTGATCCAAAATACTAGGGAGGATGTTAAAATTGAAAACATGGAAATGAATTATTTTAAATAGTAATTATTTGATAAAAATTTCCCTCATGAGAAATTATTTGAAAAAATAGAAAGTCGGTTAACTTATGGAAAAAGGATAAAGAGAGTGTTTTAGAGTATGGGCTACATTAAAAATACTAGACATGTATGATCATGATTACATATATGATTCAAGAAAAAAGATTGATCATTTCATTGAGATTCTTAAGCTAAGTCTCTAAAGGGAACTAGATTCTCAAACATTTTCTTCATATGATGAAATTGAATTTTGGTCCATAAAAAGAGAGAATGAATTGTCCTGATCCTATATATTAAAGTGAAATCAATGGAAGAAGAGGTCTTATGATAACCATAAAAAATTAATGTATTAAAGAAGAAGGGGGTAATAATTTAATTATAATTATATGAAATGTGTGGAATAAATCATCCCAAGAAATTCTTGAAAGGTATGAGAGTTTGTTATAAGTGTGGGGAAAAAGGTCACCGAGCTGATGAATACAAGGGGAATAAAAAAATTAATTATGTTAAATTCTTAAACTATAATGAATCATGGTATTATTAAAACCTATGTTCCATGATCCAATGGAATATATCACAGAGGATTCCAAGGGGAGATGGCCAAGCTTATGTGATCACCACAATTTAAGTATAAGTACCCAATGATGCGATGGAAGATACATTAATCAAATCTTAAAATTTAGTTAATTCTTCATTTTATTCTGGATCATTTTACTCTTTTATATTCCCATTTTGTGAAGAAAATTAGAAACATCCATTTTGATTTAATATGGAAATTTTCAATTAAAAATAGTAAGGGAAGTATCATTAAAACAAAAATGAATCGAGAAGTATCCATTATGAAACATAAACATGATTTATTTTCTAAACATATTAACAAACCTATGTTTGAAATTGATATAATAGTTGTTATAAAATGGATTTCAAAATATAGTGTGAAAACTTATTGCAAGAAGAAAGAAATTATGATTTGTGAGGATGATGTAGAATTCCATATCTTTGGAGAAGAAAAGTCATAATCTGATTCTTATACATATCCAACCCTAGTAGCTATACAGAATGAAAATATTGTAGAGGAAGAGAGAAAACTTTCTAGGGATGAGGAAAGTAATCTTGAAATTGTGGATGTAACAATTTTATAATAATAAAATAAAGTATTTATTGATAATAACACAAACACCCCCCAACTAGATGTTTAGTTTACCATTGATTTAATCAATGATGAATAGACAATTTCGAAGACTCCTTCTATAAGGGACACTGTGGAAATAATAATGATTAAGAAACAACTATAACAGTTGATTAATAATGGATTTATTCAGCATAGTGTTTCTCCAGGGGGATACCCTTTTCATTTTTTAATAGGAATGATGGATCCATGAGGTTGTGCATTTAATATAGAGAAATAATTGATATTACATTAATGAACAAGTATCATTTCCTCGCATTGATGATTTATTGGAAAAAATTCACCGAGTTTAATATTTTTTATATATTGAACATCATTATTGATAGTATCAATAGCGAGTAAACAAGGAATATATTCCAAATACATCTTTTCAGACAAGGTATAAATATTATGAGTTTATATTAATTTCTTTCAGATTGACTAATGAAACCTTGGATTTCACAGATATAATGAAAATATTATTTAAGGAAAATGTTGATGAATTTGTTTTAGTATAAATTGAAGTTATTATGGTGTATTTTAAAAGCTTTGAAGTATATGAGAATAACTTGGAGATTATTTATGAGAGTCTGAGAAGGAAAGAGTTATATGGTATGTTTAACAAGTTTGAATTATATCTTCATGATTTTTTTTCGTATCTATGTTATCTCTGTGGATGGAATCTTAGTTGATCCTATATAGGAAAATATAGTAAAAGGATGGAATACACCATTGAACATAACGAGGGTACATTGTTTCGTTAGTTTAGTAGGTTACTATCGGTGTTTCTTTCATATTTTTTCCATATTGGCTTACCCATTATCCAAGATCACACATAAAGGGGATTAGTACATATAGAAAAATTAATTTGAATAATGTCTTGAATAATTGATGATATGATTATTCAATGCTCTAATTTTTACTATTCCATCAAAAAATGATGTCTTTGTGTATATAGTGATGCATTGATGAAAGGAATAGGTTGCATACTTATGAAAAATTATAATATTATTGAATATGCATTGAGGTATTTAAAAATTCATGAATAAAATTATCCAACTCATGGCATTGAGTTAGAAACTATAATATTTTCTATAAATATTTGGAGACACTATCTATATGGTGAATGATTTCATATATATATATATGGACCACAAGAGTTTGAAATACATCTATACATATAAATAACTAAACATGAGGAAAATAAAATGACTCAAGTTTCTCAAAGATCATGATTTCTTAATACACTACAACCAAAGAAAGGTAAATAATATAGGAGATACATTAAGTATGAAAGATCATAGACTTCCATCCTAATTGTGGATTGAGAAAGATCCTATGATCATGTATTTAATAAATATGTATATAGGAATTGTTAAGGAAGGGGAAACAACACTCATTTTTTAAATGATTTTGAAACCATATTTTTTAGAAAAGAGAAAAATAGCTCAGTATAATGATGATAATTTTGAAAATAAAATTAAATATATTAAGGATTGATGATTGGAAGACATTGTGTATAAGGGTGAAATTCTGAAGTTTGGAATGAGGTAATGTGTTCCATCAATACATGAGATAAAAAGGTAACTATTATATGATGATCATAGCTCAAATTTCTCTATAATATTTGGTACTACCAAGATATAGAGAGATATAAAGGAACATTTTTTTGGGATAATATGATGTGAGAAATTGCTGCTAATGTGTCAAGATGTCTATATTTTTAACACTTGATGTGTACCATCTCATTACCGATCTGATAGGTAAATATCTAACCTTGTCTTGGGTTTTAATTTTCTTTAACTGGGTAGGGTTGAGAATGAATTCATAGTATAACTATAATGGTGAAGTTAGTGATTATTTGGACTCTTAACTTTAACTAACCATTTCTATAAGCTGTAAGAGGGTTACATGTTGTGTAACTAGGTGACACGATGTGTAATGGCTTCTAGAGGAATGTCATTAAAGGCTTCGCACTGTGAAGGGTTCATGATGTGAATATAATTTACATTCCATGAATGAATTGAAGACAATTATTTAATTTGGAGTGTCAGTTTTTAAATCAAGGCGACACATGTTTTGGTAGTTTCAGATATTAACTATTTCATGACATGTAATAGGGTTACAAGTCGTGTAATACACTAAATGCAGTTTTTAAAAAAGGAAGAATTAATGTAATCTATTTCCCCATCCTATCTAGTTTTGTTTCTCTTGACCAAAATCCTTCAACAGGTGATCTTGGGTCATTCCAACCCTTCCATATCCTCTCTTTCGACATTCGATCGTCGTTGCTCTTTAAATGTGATTCCCAGGTATGTTTTCTCTCACGTTCTTCAACTTTCTCTCTTTCTCCTCCTTTGGTATTTCAATAGATCAACATGACACTGATGTATCTACACTTTGTGTTTTTGGATCTTGTGTCTAGGTTGTGTTTATAGGGCTTTTACAACATTGTTCCCATTGACATGTGCTGTTGTGAGTGTTGAGTTTTGAGAAAAGGCAGGTGACTTTGTCCGATTTAGCCGAATTGATTAACTTTTAATTTCATAAATTTATTTAATTTAATTATTTAAATTCAATTTTTAGAACATTATTTCAATTTTTTCAATAAAAAATCTAATTTCTGTGAATTGGGAGATTTGAAATGGTTTTGACATGATAATAGGGAAAACCCACAATTCTATTGAATTGGGGAGTGTTATTTGAAATTGATTGATTTAATTTTTTAATTTAAATAGATGTTTTTATTGAAAAGGAATAAATTAATTTTTTGAAATTTAGTAGTGGAAATGAATTTTGAGAATGATGGAATTGGTTTTTAATGGATTTCAAACTTGTGAAAATGGATTAAGAAGTTTTGATAGAATTCCAGTGGGTTTATCTTTTTGAAGAGGCATGTTTTTTTATTAAAACTGATTTTTTAAATGTTAAATTGGAATTGAAATGGAAGAATTTTATTTAATGGTATTTTAAGTAGTTTAAATTAAATTTATAAAAATTAATTGTATAAGAGTGCATTCAATCCTTATGTAGTTGGTGAGTTAATTGGACTCAATCTATGCTATTACAACATTCAAAAAGAAACAAGTAGTGGGTCATATATCCAATGGGATGGTGATGAGTCAAATTTGGCTTGTGTCTGAGGGAAATTTTTATATAGATATTGCAGAGATCACATAGAGAGTGAGGAGACCTATATCCTGAAACATTCGTACCTATTTGGAAGATTACTATGTTTCTTGCTTGTTTTATAATTGAGATATAAATGTATGAAAATGTTTGAAAATAACTTTACATGCCTTCTAAATTTATATAAAATATTTTTTATAAATGTTTTTTTAATTTATTATTTTAGAAATATTTTCCCACTGGTAAATATTTTTCATAATGTTTTCTCAATCATTCGATATGTATATCATGATTTGATTAAATATGATTTGAGAATTCTAAAAATGTTTAATTTAAAAATTTAAAGAAATCATTTTTAATATATTATTTTTATGTTCTATGGAATCGTTGGTGAGACCCTACAAATATTTTCATCTGACATGCTAATTATTCCTTCGCATGTTTTTATATTATCTCCTTGTAGGTTTGATAAAGAGGAAAGGGTCTCTTGGAGGTGGATCTAGCTGTTGAACCTAGGATGTGGGGAGTCGCGTCCTTAGGGAATTGGGGTGTTTTTTTCTCTTATAGAACATGGGTTGTCATATTTTGGGCTATAATACTTTTTGACTTATTGTACATTACTTCCAGTGGAGTTTCTTTTGAATGCTTGTTGACTTTATTATCTTTCAGTCACTATATTTTGTGGATAAATGTGATCCCACTTGAATGTTGTATGATACCATGTGATATTTGCCGACCCATGGGGATCGATAAACCCCTTCAGTCTCGGTCAGGGCTGGATCAGTTATCTGGGTACCAGGGCTATTTCATGACAAAGTTGTATCAGAGGAGGCTATTGAGACTTTTTCATAAAGTTATTATGTTGATGTAAAATTTTCCAGATATAGGAGGTAGTTGTGATTTGGTACCTATCTATCTCTCACACAAATGAACATTTAGGCTCCAGGGGTGATTATGGAAAGGAGGGTTGTAGATTAGTTATAGTCTTTTCACTATTTTGATTTGGATGGAGTGAAATACAAATCATGTTGTTCAATAAATTGGAAATAAATTCCGTAGTTTCTCAAATTAAGTGTTAGATTTATGTCTTCCTTGTTGTCTATTAATGTTGTATAGAATCATTCCTCTTAGAAGATGTGAAAAACAGATCCAGGATGAAGCTACTAGTAAACCATAGTGAGAAAATCATCCATTGGAATCAAATATAGCTCAGAATATTGTGCGCAATATCCATGATCTTGGATAGGAAATAACTCAGGTTCCCATCCAGACTTTAGCTGTGCATCCTCAGGTGTATGTTCTACGAAATAATTTTCAAGATTTCCTTCACTTGAAGCCATAATATTTCAAAGGATCCATTGATCCTATACATGATGAGGAATGGATGGATCTGTTTGAGTTCTTGGAGACACTAGTTGAGATAAATGTAAAATATGACATCCTTGTGCTGGGAAGACTGAGTAGGAGATGGCAGGACATGACAGTGATGGAGAAGAAACGTGAGGGATTAGAGTGAAAATAATTCAAGGTCATATTCACTGACTAGTTCTATCCGGAGTCTATGGTGTTGGCCAAGGCCATTGAGTTTTTCAAGCATGAGAAGTTCAATAGAACCTTGACTGAGTAATCAAATATCTTTGTTGAACTCATGTAGTTTCATCTGAAATTGTCTATAATGGAAGGATGAAGGCTCAATAGTTCGATTTGGGTGTTTAATCATATATTCATTATTCAGTTTTCTTTCTAAAACAACACATTTATGTCGATGTAGTGGATAAAGAGGTGATGGTTGATATTGAAATAAGTGCCATGTCAGGGTTATCAAGAGTTCCTATCTTTACTAGTGGTAGGGTGAGTTTCTTCAAGGGAAAATTGAATCATGATGATTATGAAGGTATTTTTCAATGGAAGGGTTATTATAGAACTCCTATAACACCACAAGGGAGTCATCTGATTTACTATTAGTGTGGGAAGAAAGAAAATTCTATGAGGGTTTTCACAGAGGAACCAAATAAGTATTTCTCCTACGAACATTCCTTACAATTACCAAGATTATGCCACAATTTTTCTACTCCATGTAGTGAAAAAAGATCAGAATATCTACCTAAAACTATGGGGAAATCATATTCTTGACATATAAAAGGTTTCTAACCACTTGCATCTAGAATAAAGATACTTTAACCAGTGGAAGAGTCTCCAGAGGAAGCAGACATTGGTCGAGAATCTATGAGAGGTATCGTTACTATTGCTTCATCATTAGTGATGGGTCTATTTGATACTGGTGCATACAACTCATTTATTACAACCCGTATTGTTAATCCAATTAATCTTCCTATGGATATTTCATCTTGTTTAATGGATATTGCTACACCCCTTGAAACAAAGAGAGAGAAGGGTCTCCGTATTCCTAATTATGTCTTCTCACTATCCTATTTCTAGTTGGATTGGAGTTTTTTAGTCCTCAACATGAAATATCTTAATGTCATATTTAGTATGGATTGGATCATTTCTAATAAATCTCGAATTGATTGTTATCTCTGATGGGTCTACCTTAATACATCAATGGTTTGTCTCTTATCATTCAAGGAGAATGGAACCCAAGGTCATGCATGCCTGAATCTTCTTATCTAGAGTTCCAGAAGGTATTATCAGTGTTCTATTTTAATCTCGAGTGGAGATATTTTAACGATGATATCCTTGCAGATTTCATCGAGTTTCCTAACTTTTTCCGTTCTAATGTCTCTAGTTTTTCGTTTTTAATGGCGGTAGAGTTTTTAATTGACATAATTCCTAGAACTCAACTAGTTTGATTTTCCTCTTACCGAATGTGTCCAGTTAAAATAAAAGAGTCGAAGTCCCAATTGGTCTATTTTTTTGAGAAAGGCTTTACACTCCCTAGTGTGTCACCATGGGTGGAATCAGTTCTTTTCACTAAGAATGATGATGGTTCTATTCACTTATGTGTGGATTAATGAAAGCTCAATGAAGTTATAGTGAAGAATAAGTATCTATTTACACACATTTTGATCTATTTGATTAGTTGAAAGAGGGAGAAGTGGGATTCAAAGATCAACCTCTGATCTGGTTACCACTAGTTGAGGATAAAGGAATCTGACATTCAGAAAACCACCTTTAAGATCAGGTATGACCATTATGAGTACCTTGTTATGCTATTTGGTCTAACAAATTCTCATACAGTTCTCATGGATCTATTGGGAATGATTTTCCAAGTGTATCTGGATACATTTTTTGATGACATCCTCTTTTAATATGAATCCTAGGAGGATCATGTGCATCACCCGAGGACAATCTTGAGTCTACTAAGAAATCACTAACTCTATACCAATAATTCAATGTGAAACTCTATATTTGAGAAGTGAAATTATTGGGACATGTAGTTTCCAATTAGGGTATATCGGTAGATATTTAGATGGTATAGGATGTTATGAATGGGGGAAACCATGAAATGTCATTATGATTAGAAGTGTCTTGGTCTTAGTTGGATATTATCATCAGTTCATGAAGGACTTTTCAATGTTTTCTTCTCCGATGACTACCCTGACTCGGAAGGGGTGATGTTTTATTGGAATGATAAATGTAAGAGTTATTTTGTTTAGAAAAAACATATTTTGACTGTTTCAATTGTATTGATTCATCTAGAGGCCATGCATGGCTATGTGGTTTTATTAATGAATCAGGTTCAGGGGATGAAGTTTCTTTAGCCCGCATTCAGTTGAAACCTTCTCTTCCCAAGATGATTCTTTTGGATCAAGATCTTGATGATGAATTTCGTAGCATTAGAAACTCCCTTTATGGTGGGGATATAGCTTCCCTATGGTCATTTCAAAAGAGGGAGTTCAATGATATCAAAATCTCATCATTTTTCCTTTAGCTAAAAGAGTGTCCATGCTGGGGTATTATCATAATTCATAGTGGGATATGCACATATGAACCAGTAATATATTTAATGACATGCAGAGATAGTTCTGGTGTTTATAGATGAAGTAGGTAATTGCTAAGTTTGTGTCACAATGCTATTGATTCCAAAAGGTGAAGACCGAGCATAAAAAACCTTCAAGTTTTCTTCATCCACATCTAAAAAACTATTTGGATGTGGGATGAAAACTCTATAGAAAATGTGGTAGGGTTTCATAATACCCATAGAAAGAAAAATTCGAAATGAGTTGAGATTGAAAGGCTGACCAATTCTGCTCACTTTATACCCTTTGTTTATATAACCAATGTTTATGAGTAGGAAAATGACTACCTAAAAGTGATTGTAAATTTTCATAGAGTTCTATATGCTAGAGTTTCTAATAGGGATTCTGAGTTCACATATTACTTTTTGAGAGGCCTTCAGGAAGCACTAGGATCATAGGTCTATTTGAGCACAACCTACCATCCATTGCTGGATAGCCAAACAGGGAGAGTTATAAAAATTCTTGAGGATATTCTCTACACTTGGTGTTGGGATGTTCATTTGGGGTTGATTGAGTTTTTTTATAACCATAGTTACTAGTTCGCAGTCAGAATGGATCCTTTTGAGGCCTTTTATTATTTTCTTTGTAAATCCCAATTGTGTTGGACATAGATTGGTGAAAGTTACTTGGATGGACCATCTTGGATGCAAGATATGTCAAAATAGATTCACTTAATTCATCATAAAACGTCGACATCAAAAATCCAAATGAATTCTAATTCCGATTACTGCTGAAGACCGTTGCAATTCTCAATTGGTTACCAGGTGTTCTTTAAAGTTTCAACCTGGTTGAGTCATCGATGTATTGGGAAGCTTGGGAAACTTTCTCTTCATTTTTTGTACCTTTTATGGTTGTTTAAAAGGTAGGGAATGTTGTATACTATTTAGTTCTTCCACCTCAACTGACGTTGACAGAAAACATATTCAATACATTGCAGCTATTAATGTATTTATTTGATCCATATAATTTTTTGAGATGGTGTAATCTTGAGGTTGAACCATGTTTATATTTGTCTAACTGGACAATAATGATTGTT
Organism: Viscum album; assembly: GCA_963277665.1. Classification (NCBI taxonomy): domain Eukaryota; kingdom Viridiplantae; phylum Streptophyta; class Magnoliopsida; order Santalales; family Viscaceae; genus Viscum; species Viscum album. Next base: position 2,064,133,359 of record OY728121.1, read on the forward strand.
GATTATGAGACCAAGGTACTTCATTGGTGTAAGATACCTTTGGTTCATGTGAAATAGAAGAATGGTTTTTATAATCATGAGATGAGGGAACATGAGGCACTGGTGAGAGAGTAGTGACCACATCTTTTTTACATGTAATATTATTCATAAGATATCTTGGATAAAATGTTTTTATGGTTTAGAGGTTATAACATCCCATTACTGATATTACATGTATATATTTTAACATGTCATGGGTTTTTATTTTACTTAACCGGGTAGGGTTGATATTGAATTTGGAGGATACCTATAATAGGGATGTTATAGAGTTTTTGGACCCCCAGCTTTAACCGACCTTTTCTACAAGCTTCCAAAGGGTTACACTCTATGTAACTAGGTGACATGATGTTTAATGGGTTCTGGAGGCATGTTTTGAAAGGATTCATGCTTTGAAGGGTACATGGTCTCAAGACCCATTATAAGTCCTGAATTAATTAAAGATAATTTTTAATTCAGAGTTTCCATATTCAAATCAAGGAGACATTCTTTTTGGTAGTTTTGGAGATTAACTATTTCAATACATGTAGTGGGTTGACACATCATGTAATAACCTAATACACATTTTACTCAGGATAATGAAACTAAATCATGCATTTGGTTACAATAAATGGTCCATTTCGTCAAATGTGGGATGGACGTTCAAGATTTTACATCACATTAGTATTTGGGCCATAAATTCTACATCCTTGATTGGATTGAGCCAAATATGAAGATAAGATCGAGGAAACATTTTTTCACAATTCATCGTTCTGAAAGGAAAACTTGTTCATGCGTTTTGATGATAAAAAAGGTGGTGCAATTTTGATTAATTTATTTTCCAGAATTTCCCCACTCACACTAGAAACCTCTTAAAAACTACCCTCCCATACACTCTATAAATTGGGTTTTTATCATTTAGAGAGGTAGTGACATGATTTAGAAGATTTGTAGAAGAGGAAATGTTGTTCAATAACATTTAAATTCACAACTGGAGGAAGGAATCGACAAATTTAGGATCTCCTCCATAATGATATTCTTTTCCACTTCTTTATTGTAATGTTCCTTTTCATTCAATAAACGTCATAGTGTTGTCTTTCATTTATTTTATTTTTCTAAAAATTATTATTCATTAATTCACCTATTTTTTGATGCAACTACTGAGTGGAGACAAGATTTGGTGTTTCCCTTTAAATTCATTTCTTGATAAAAACATCTCCCCGATGATAACTATGGCAATGATAGAGTAGTTTTCATTGTAATAGACCTATGTATTAACTTATTCATTCATTTATTTTGAATAAATGAGATAAAATAATTCAATTAATATTATTTATTAATTGATTTTTTAATTTAAATAAAATTAATCAAGAAATTAAAAAATTAAAATAAAACACATGGGGTCGAGAATTTTGTGAATTGTGAGAGCGCACGCTTAATCATTAAATAAAACCACAAAAGATGAATTTATAGAGTTAAAATATAATACCTAAACTCAATTAATCCTCATTTATAGATTGGCCATGTTCTCCAATTTACCACAAAACAAAAGCTATAATTGGAACATTAATCAATACAGGGTGCAGAGATTTCATGTTTCGAAGCCAACCCAGGGTTTAATTAATTTCATCTCGGTGATTAATTTAATTATTATAGGGTAAGGGGTTAACAAATTAGGGAATACTAATTAAGTAGATACATATTTAAATGAGTATTATAAATATGTAATTGAATTGGTAGATTTATATCGATTACACCATCAAAAAGTATTTACAAAAAAACATCTTCTCGTTGTGTCTTATTAATAAATTTTCTTTTCTAAAACAAAAAAAAATGAAATATTATTAAAACATAATTATTATTATTTTATAAACAATAATCAACCCCCATAATTTTATTTACTTTATTTATATTAATTTGTTTTATTTTCATAATATATTTAATAAGTTGTTTTAATTACCGTCTCTCTAAGAGATGACCTTAGTCAACCACTCTACTGAAATTATATATCCACAAACCACATATCATTTGAAAGCGCCCAAAAGTGATACACTCAAATTGGAACCATTTATGGGGAGTAAATTATTTTATTCAACAAAATTAGTGGTATTTTATTATTGTCTCCTTGAGGATGTACTTATTTTGGTAAGAGACATGATCTTCCCGCCATATTTTTATGTGCTTAACTTGGATGAAGATAATGTATGTTCTCTTTCTCCCATTATCTTATATAGTACCATCCATGAATATGAAAAAAATATCATAAATTTCTCTGAGGGTACACTTTCAATGTAGTTTTTAGATGAAGTTGTGATATTTAATGTTATGAAATCCATGATGTACCCCTCATGGGACCATTCTTTTTTGTTCTCTATGATTTGGAACAACCAAATAAAGGCCCCGTGGATTTTTATTGCCCTATTATTAGGGAGATTATGAGTATTGGTTATAGTTTATTGTATAAGAGCACATAAAAACCTATTTAAAATTCACAAAACTCTCTTATATTTGATTTTAAAGTGGATTAATATTTTGATATGGATCATGAACATTCTAGTTATGACATGGCTTCTGAGTATGCAGACGGATTTGATGCATTATTCTCTGGTTTTGATGATGTTTTTTTGGTACTAATGTTAGTTTTTCACATATTCCAGCTCCTTCAATGTATCCATCCATACATGTCCCCCAACAATATAAATCAATAAATTTTGAAATAATTCTAAAATAATCATAATTTTTGAGTGGTGAGATATTACCTTTTGTAATTACTAACAATATCCAATTTGAACATAATGAAAATATTTTTAAGATTTTTAGGGAGAACATTAGGGAAATAGGGTGGACCTTGGATGACATATCAGGTATTATCCCCTCTATTTACAAGCATAGGATTCATTTGGAGGATGGGGATAAACTGGTTAGGCAGTGACAAAGGAGACTGAATTGAACACATCTAGACGTTCTTAATAAAGAAGTTGAAAAAATATTTGAGGAAAGAAAAATTTATCATATTTTAGATTCTTAGTGGGTGATTCATATTCAGGTTGTGCCTAAGAAAAATGGTGTTACTATTGTTAGTAATGATAAAAATGAGTAAGTTATAATGAGGGTGAAAAAATTTTGGCGTCTGGGTATCGATAATAGAAAACTAAATCAATCTACTCCTAAGGACCATTTCACCATCCCATTTAATGATCAAATGCGTGAGAGTCTAATTGAGAAGACACATTATTTCTTCATGGAATAATTTTATGGATATTTTCCAGTTCCTATAGCCCTAGAGAATTGGGATAAGACAATATTCACATGTCCATTAAGCACATTTTCCTACTGGAGGATTCCATTTGGACATTACAACACCCCATGTACCTTCTAGAGATGCACGATGTGTATTTTTTTTGATTTTCATAAGACATTAATGTTAGTATATATGGATGATTTTATAGAATATGCTTCTTCATTTCAGTATTTATCTCTAGTTTGGGAAAGACGTTGAGTCATTGTATTGAAAATAATATGGTCCAGAACATTGTAAAGTGTCATTTCATAGAAGAGAATGGGATTGTCTTGGGGAATGTAGTGTAAAAACATGGGAATGAGGTTGATAGATATAAGGTAGATATTATTTTATTCCTACCCTATAATTAATGGGTGAGTGATTATATATATTTCCTAGGTAATGAGGGGTTATTTCTGCTCTTAATCAAATATTTTATTAATATTTATCTTCATATGTCGCGATTAATTAAAAAGGATTAAAATTTTGGGTTTGATGATTATTAAAGGACATCAATTGATGATTTAAAATAGTTTCTGACCAATCCACCAATGATAAAACCACCACAGTGGGAAATTCCATTTGAGCAGATATGTGATGCATCATACATCGTAGTTGGAGAAGTCTTATCAAATAGGGTGGAGAAACATTCACATGTGATTGCCTATTATTTGTGGAAATTTTATTCAACACAATAATACTATAAAACCATATAAAAGGAGTTTATTTATGTAATATTTTATTTAGGTAAATTCTATTCAAATTTATTGGGCTCTAAAGTAGTTGTTTTTTATAACCATTTAGCTTTGAGGTACCTCTTGAATAAGATAGATGCAAAGACCAGACTTATCAAATGAATTCTCCTTCTTATGGAATATAATATTAAGATAAAGGAAAATAAGGGGTCATATATCTTGGTGGAGGACCACATGGTTGGATTACTCACACATTATATGAAGACACATTGGACTAGGTTCCAATTTATGACACATTCCTCGATGAGCATCTTTATTACATATTAAGCACACATCCTTGGTATGTATATTTAGTTAACTACCTTGTTTCCACTGAAATTACAAAAAATTTAAAGAAACGTCAAGTCCAAAATTTAAAGAGTGAGTTGATATTTTATGTTTGGGATAACCCCTACCTCTATCCCATATGTAGTGATCTTGTTATCTGCGGGTGTGTTCTTAAACATGAGTTTGATTATGTTCTACATTTCAACCATACCCTTTCATGTGTTGGAAACTTTGAACCATAATAAATATCTTTGAAATTCTTATATTCTAGATTATATTATACTAGTTTATTCTAGGATTCTCATGTTTCATTTAATTTTTTCTCACATTTCCAACAAACTGGGAACATTTCTAAGAGACAAGAGATTCCCAAAAAGTCCATATTATTATGTGAGATTTTTTATGTATGGGGAATCTATTTTATGGGTCCTTTCCCACATTCATTTATTTTTTTTATATATTTTTATTTCTATTGATTATGCATGTAAATGGGTGGAGTCTAAATCCAAAAGGACTGATGATTGCAATGTTGCAATGGACATTGTCAAGACATAGATTTTTTGTAGGTTTAGAGTAACAAAGTCCATCATTAGTGAACAAGGTACATAAATTTGAAATAAAAATTTGGATTCCTCCCTTCAAAAGAATTGGTTGAAAAACAAAACATCCACACCATACCACCCCAAACAAATGGCTAGGTTGAGGTTTCAAATTGGGAGTTGAAACAAATTTTTTAGAAAATAGTGAAGCCAAATAGGAATGATTGGAGAATGTTTTTGGATGATTTATTGTGGTATTATAGGAAAACATACAAAACCCAAATCGATATATCCCCATTTTGGATTGTTTTGCAAATCTAATCATCTCCCTATAAAAGTCGAGCATCAGGCATATTGGTCTATAAAAAAACGAATCATGGATTTGGCCTAAGATAGAATTCAATGGAAGATGAAAATTAAAGAGCATGATGATATTATATTTTCATCATATGAGAAATTATGGCTACAAAAGGAAATATAAAAAGAATATCAAGATATAATGATCGAAAAAATGTAGTTTCATGTAGGAGAGAATGTTCTACTCTATAGTTTACGGCTGAATATAATTCTTGGTAAGCTGCGATCCAAATGGTATGTTCCTTATGTTGGGACTAATGTTTTTCATTATAGTGTAGTGGAGATCCTAAAAAAGGGAAACATGAAGGAAATTTAAAGTCAATGTGAAATGTTTGAAGAAATACATTAAGGGACATCCTACTGATGTCACTGATTTCATCACACTGTATAACCCCATCATTAGTTGAAAATATTAATATATTCCTAACCATTTCACTTTTATGTTACTAGTCCTATTTAAATTTATACATTTCATGTGATCATATCATCTCATAGGTTCAAATTCTGAAAAATACAATATTTTAAGTGCAGGTGAGGGGAAAATATGTTGGGGCAGATATTTCGGATTTTCATTTGTGTGTTTTATGCTATGTTTGTTATAAATATTTTCAAAAAAACAAAACAATCACAAAAAAAATAAACAAAAAATAAATATCCTGTTACATAATCATTTAGATATGGAATATATGGGAAAGTCATGTTGTCAAAATTCATTTATTGCATGATAATAATTAGTAATATTTCATCATTAAGGGTTGATTTAAAAAAAAATTAATTCATCGATGATTGGAGAATGGATTTGAAATTTCATGTGGGAGATGATGTATTTATGAAGGTATCTCAATTAAAGGGTGTCATAAGGATATATAAGAAAGGGAAAATGATCCCCAGGTACATCAATCCTTTTGTAATTCTAGAAATAACTAGAGTTGTATCTTTCTGATTAGTAATGAAACCATGTATCTCCAAAGTTCATGATGTGTTGCACATATCATTATAAAAGAAGTACATCCCAAACCCAACACATGTACTCCCCTAGGAAGAAATAGAATATAAACCTGATTTATATTACTACGAAGATCCTTTAAATATTCTTTAAACTAGATAGAATATATTGAGAAATATTATGACTCTATTGGTAAAAGTTATATGGAGAAACCATAAAACAGAATAAGAAATGTAGGAACCTAAAGATGTTATGAAGAAGAACCACCCCCAACTCTTTAGAAGGAAATATTTTTGAAACATTTCGAGGAAAAAATTTCCAAATGAGGCAAGAATATAACAACCCAATATTTTAATTTATTTATCTTCTAAAATAAATTCAATTTATTAAATATCTTATGTTGCATGCAACATTGTGCTTAATGAAACTGTTATATACTATTAAATATTAACATGAACATTGCAATTGTAATGTGACTATTATAAATTTTAATGATTCCATTATAATAATAAAATCACCTATAAAAGTATACATTAAATTTTGGTATCTCATAAATAAAAATATTATATATTTATAATATATAATAAGTAAATAAATGATTGAAAAATGATAAATTAAGTGCTGGTATTTTTGTGAAATGAAAATGTTTATTTACAATAATATAATTAATATAATTATTTAAAAGGAAATTTATTTTTCTAAAATATATTAATTAATTAATATTTTATTGTATTATAATTATAATATGATTTTTTGAGAGCATAATAAATTTTTCATTGTGTCGTAAAATCATTTATAATATTAAAATTGGCATTTTATGAATAAATAATGATTTAAATTAGAAATTAAATTTACTATATTTTGAAAATTATGGTCCTAAAATTTATTCTAGTTTTTATATCTACACATCTAGGAATGGTTAAATTGAATTTTTGGGATTTCTCTAAAAGAGTTGAATTTTGTGTTAATGTTGAAATATGAAAATTTGTGGCCTTTAACATTATAAGAAAATAAATGATTTATTAAGTCATGGATGGTGTATGGATGATTTATGTTCCATTATCTCAATATCACATGCTCCATTTACTATACATAGTCACAAAAATCATAACTATTGATAGTCTTGATCAAAAATAATAAACAAATGAATAAAATGATCAACACACCCCTCTCATATCCCTATAAATACCACCCTAATAACCCCTTATCTTTACACATTAAAAGCTATTAATAATGTATAAATTACTACCAATTACATTCCCTATTCTGTTCCCCACATCCAAGACCTACCAATCGTACCAAAAGACCAAAACTAAGTGTCTCAAGGAGGTTCCCAAGGAGACGATATTAAAGAGATAAAATCTGGCTTCTTTCTCTTTTATTTTAATTTATTTTCTTATTATATAATCACCACCACTTATCCAGAGTGAAATAATTATTCCAGTATCATATATATACTATAATTATATTCATTTAATGTAATATCCATTATAAAATCTTCACTCTCCATTTATTCTCAAAATGAAAACATCCCATGTGACATGTCGATTCAATGCCCTCATGGACGATGAGTTTTCATTTTCCATTACCCCCATAATGGATGGTCATAAGACCATTATTCTGGTTAAATAACATTTTAATATAAATATTTTGATTTATATCATGTTCTAGAACAAACATATAAGCATAATATTAAATAAAATGATACATGATCTTGATGGTCTTAAAAATCACAAAAATAAGTTAAATCATTTTCATCAATGTGTAATATAATGAGTAATCCTTATACCATATCACCAAATTATATATGAGACCAATTAAACACATTTAATTTCATTAATACTAAACAATTTTACTTTAATATTTTTTCTTCCATTTTAAATGAACTCCTGTAATTATACAGAAGGTATGCGACCATAAAAACATGAAAAAACACTCCCAAAACAACGAAATTAAACATTTTAACTCATAAAAAAGTCCCTAAATGAAATTAAGAATATTATAATAAAAAAATATATGTTTAATATATTATGAGTTAATTAATTATTTAATATAATTTTATTATCTAGGAAATTAAGTATAAGTAAAGAACAGTTTTGGAAATAAGGTAAGGGGTTTCTCATCTCAATTTTATTTCTGTGATATAAGACTTATTCACAACTTATTTCTTGTCTGTGGTGTATTTATAATATCATTTTATATATAACATCATTACTACCATTATATTCATTTTATTAAATTCTTTATTTTCAAATTATTACTTTTATGGGGCTCATGATTCAACTGATAACAAAGTGGAAAAGGTTTTTCGTCTCACTATAATTTCTTGGGAAATAATACATATTCATCACTTTTTACAATTAATTCATTCCCATTTTATTTATGGTTATAAATTATTTAATATATCATTAGTGATACATAATTATTGTATCACATATTTTGTTATTTTTAAGCCATATACAATTTTTACATATGATGATTACTTTGAATGTTGTTTTAACTAGGTAAATATTGAAATATATATCCTCTAAAAATTATAGATATTTTGTTAATCCATATTAAATCTATGTATGAATAATTATTTGAGATTATATAGGATGGTGGGATGAAACATTATATTCCCCTCGATGCATTGACATGTAATAAGAGACAAAGTATTTAGAGACAAACCCTTCACATTTATTTCCATTTATAATCAGACATGTTTCTACCCACAAATATAAACCATCTAGTGAAATGTATTTATGGTAGTGGTTAAGGTTATAGATACTTGTTTTCCAATAGTTAACCATTTCCTTCATTTTGAATTCAGTTATTAGAATCCATGAGATTTTCACAATGAAAAAATAAATGGATGTATTTTCGTTCTCAGTTTATTGATTAAATGGAACATGTTTTAAATTATTTACATTTTCATATTTATATAACCTTATCAATTATTCTTCACTTAATATTGATTCCTATTTTTGTAGAATGTAATCCATACCGAGCATTTGATCTCAACCTTTTAATTGTTTTCCTTCCCTAAGTTATAAAGAAGAAATCATTGAATATGTGTCAAGGATGAATTTTATTTTCCCTTTTCGTGTACTATGATTAATTACCAATGTATTAAAAGATCCATTTATTTATCTATTTCTAAACACTACTAAACAGATCGATCCTTGGTCATTTTATCTCTTGTATCTATGCCATTGTAATAATATAACCACTAACTCTGGCCTACAGGGGTTATGGTTGTTATAAAATCACAACGTGGGTTTCTTTTAAAAAACATATCATATTCCATTAATTAAATAAAAATGATATATTATATATCAATAAGGAATATTAATGTAAATAAATAAGGTTTCAAGCTTCAATAATCATATCATGTTGGAAAATGTTCATATAAAATAAAAAAGTCTGTAATTTTTCCTCAAAGCACTAAAGGGAGAATCATAAAACATGGGTGTACACAAATCAGACAAAAAAAAAACACTAGCCATCATATGTTAATCATAAATCCTAAGAGCCTCAGTCCTCTGGAAAGGCTACCCACTTGAAACTATGTCATCACATGCACCTCTCCTAGTGTTAGTTTACTCTACCAGGGCTCACATATGTCTAGTTTTCCCCATACCTCAAGGTATATTAAATGTTCTATTACATCAATAATACATTAAATAATCCAAATAAATGTTTTATAAAGATTTTACAAGGAAAATAAATTTCATTTAATTAACCATATATTCATAAAACATTTTTTATAGAGATGAAACACCTATTCCATGCATGAAAACTAATTTTCATTTGAATGATTTCATTGAGGTATTTAAAAAAACACACCAGGTATATCAGAATGATTTTAAACAAAGAACCATTTTTGGATATCATTTCCATATCCACTAAAATAAAATTTTCATCTCATGGACTTCAAATCACTAATTTCATAAATCAATAGCAATAGAAATCTTTAGAATACAATGATTTCCAAGGGATAGGACATAGGATATAGACACCTATATTGGGATCATTGAACCAAAATTTCCTTCTAGACTGATGATGGGAAATAGGAATATTTGATCCTCCTTAGTGAAGATATTTAAAGATAAAGCCCATGGATACACTCTTAGACACAACATTCAAAATTAAGTACACACAAAAACCCCTTCCTAGAAGATTCTATATTTTGAATCTGATCTATTAGGTAGATAAAAATATGTTTAATAGATTGAACAAGACATAAGAGATACATCAAACCCACTATTAATCCACATGATATTGGGGTATCCTCCTAGGGAAGATTAATTTCCATTTTCTTGTTTTAAAAGTCTAAAACATCATCCACCATGCCTTGATGTATCCACTATTTTCATTTTTTTATCTTATAGGAAAAAGACCATGCACACCACCAAAAAAATTGTGTTGGATATTAATTTATTTTGTACCACCATGGGCACTATAACACTTTGTGAGGTTCTTATGATCATTGTCAAAAGAAGGGATACCAACATAATCCACTCTATTATATTCCAAAATATGTTAATTTTAGCCCTTCTCATTTCACATAGAAAACTCATAGGTATACCACAACCCCCACCATGATCATAGTACTACCCATGTTGCATATAGATGGTCCAAATAATTTTTCTATGACACCAAATTCATTTCTCTACCCAACAATGACCCAAAATGGAGAACAATTTGAGGGGAGCTCTGTACATGATTCTTTATACTGAGGTGTGAAAAATATACCCACCATAAAAGCATTATGTCCCTAGATTGTCTTGAGGTTATAAAAACAAAAATATAAAATGAAATTTCATCATAATCAAGGCCCCACACTCCACTGTCTCTTGTATTTTCCTTCCATTCTACCATCTCACTAAATCAAATGAAATAATTTTTCCATTAATCACCTTGTTTTGTGGGTCCACTATATGTACAAGACTTTCAATCACGGAGGTATTAGGATAAATTCGAACATCATCCCACTCAATCCTATATGGTGGATCCAGATTATGATTATTATATTGGGATGCATGGAACACATCATGGATAATATTAAAACAATTAGATAGGTCCAATTGAAAATATACCTTCAAGAGTTTCTCCACAATACCAAACTAGTTGAAATAACAAGGTGCTAACTAATCATGCCTCCCTAAACATCTACGTCTCATGTGAATTGAAACATTGTATAAAACTACATCACCTACCTAAAATTACAACGAACGATGATCCCAATCAACATATTATTTCTATTGACATTGAGATGTATCTACCCCTTTTTTGGTCAAATTCACAATATGTTTCCTCTCTATGATAATGACTGGTCTAACCAAGGCCCATTATACAATATCTTCCTTTAAAAGATGTAATATGAAAGGCCTCCCCTAAAGCATCTTAAATGTTTCCATCATGATCCAATACTAATAAATAATTTTATCAGAAAATTTACCCAAGGGAAAATTTTTCTCCAAAGATCATCCTATGTCAAGGAAACATTATTGAAGCATGTATTAAAGAATTTGGATGGCTTGCTCAGAATTTTCATCTATCTAGGGATCATAGGCCACACTTAACATTAACATAGAACCCATCGCCTCCTGAAATCCAATCCAAAATTGAGATGTGAAGTAAAGGTACTTTTTAAAAATGATATCATAGGGTACAACATGATGTACAATGAATTTTAACACACATAATTTCCCAATATTTTATAAATTTATCAACTACAATATAGAATGGAAATGTGCCTATATCGTGATTTGTTCAACAACAACCCATTTCACAAATATTCTATAAGGTGCCCTATGTATCCCAATCATGACGACCATGACTATCCTATCAAATTATATAAATTAATGGGTATGGGTTGTAGAAAACCATAATTAATTTGATATTAAACATTAATACTATAACATATAAGGCATCAAAACACAAAATATTTAAACAACAGACTCATTCCATGACACTTGTAATGAAATATCATGTCATAAAATATCTTGGTAGCTCTAGGGTGAATAGGAAAATTAGATTATTTTCCATTATCCACCAATTCCTATCTTAGAGAAATTAAAACAACTTTCTTTCTTCATAAGTGAAATACTTTATCGGGATATGGAGACCTCTCACCCAAGGTCCCCCTATTATAAGTATTGTTTCTAAAGTGTAGAAAAACTACATACTTATCCTATCTATGTTTATTATGATAATATATAAATGATCCATTTTGAACATAATCTAGACATATATATATATCAAATCTCCCTTCTTCAAAGAGTATCTCAGTAAAAAAAATTCCACCCAGAACAACTCTTACACTAACTCCATCACTGAATGAGTTGGTAATTTTCTACTCAATGCATCTATGACCACATTTCGTTTTCTGGGGGTGTATAAAATATCAACATAAATGTTTTTATGGGGATACAACTAGTACCTATATCTCATGTTTAGATACCCAAGATTAATAATATACTTTAAACACTTATTGTCTGAATATACTATAAAATGATCCCTAAGGTGGTAATTGAACCAAGTCATAAGAGCATTTATAACTACCTCCATCTCAAGAACAGGAATGGGGTAGTTCTTTTTTGAGGGAATAACTTATGTGAGCAAGAATCTTCCACCCATCTCCCCTGCATTTGAACACAGCCCAAACCAATACCAAAGGCCTCATGGTAAGCATCATATACGAAACACAAATCAGGATGAATCATGTACGGAGTTGAAGTTAATCTCATTTTGAAATCCTCAAAAGATATATGGAACAAATTGTTCCAAATTAAATTCCCACCCTTATAGGTTAACTATATTATAAGAGATCCAATAATAGGGAAGTCTTAAATAATATTTCTATAACAAACACCTAATCCCAAGAAACTCTAGATCCCAAACACATTTCTTAGATTCTCCCATGACATCACTACCATTATAATTTTATGATCCACTTATACACCTTTCTCAATAATTACATGGCACAAAAAACTCACCTCTTGAATCTAGAACTAGAAATTAGATATCCTTATGTATAGAAAATTTTCATCCATGATTCCAAGGATGTTATTCAAATTCTCAACATGATTTAGTTCTAATATTGAATAAACAAGGATATGTTAAAAAACACAACCATCAATGAATCCCATAACCGATGGAGTATCTGATTTATCAATTCCATAGACACTATATAATCATTAGTAAGATCAAATGGAATGACCAGATACTCATAACTCCTATACCTTATCATAAACACCATTTTAGGAATATTTACCTCTCGAACTGTCATCTGATGGTACCCTAATATTATATCTACTTCTGAAAACAATAAGGATCCATTTACCTTATATGAAATTTCATAAATCATAGGAATGAGTAATGTTTTTCATAATCTTCACCTAATTGAGTTTTTAGTAATAAAAAAAATTTAGAGACTCCCACCAAACTTCTATCCAAAGGGAACTATTGATTACCAAGGGAAATTTTAGGATAAATAAATCCCTTAGCCTAAATTTTTTTATGTTTAACCTTTAATTATTTTAATTCAGAAAGTGACATATGGTATGATTGTAATGAGATGGGCCCCATCTCTAGAAGAAAGAATATAGTAAACTTGACTACCCTATGTGGTGTAAACCTAGAGAAATCATTTAGAGAAACATTGGGATAGTCACTCACTACCATTTTAAGAGGTCAACTAAGATGTAGATCAATAAAATCAAGAAACACCTATGTAAACTATCATGATATCACCTCATAACTAAAGACTATAGGAACCAATCTCCCTGATCTAGGATCCCACTATCCCTGAAAAATATGAGTGACTACATAAAATGAAATAAACTGGACCTGAATATAATGGTAATGGATCTAGAATTTACCACTAATAATCCAATCCATTCCAATGATTAGATAAAAGATTTCAAGATCAAGAACTATAAAATTACAACTGGTTTTGTGGTCATAAATCAAAACCTGACACCGCAGACATATAAAAACATGTTCTTATTTCATTCCCAAATGAGTGGAATGATTAATCAAGAACTTCATAGTATTTTATCATAAACCCAACATATATATGACATTAGATGAGAAAAAGGAATGAGTTTCACACATATCAAATAAGGCGACAACTATGGAAGAGGCAAAAAAATTGTACATCATATGGTATCTTGACCTGCCTCTGAATCTTATGGGAAATCCTACATGATTTTTGAAGACCTAAAAATTTGACCAACCACCATTGGTGGCCAATATTATTAGTTTTAGTGAATCCAATTAGTGGTAAATTTTTATAACTTTTAACAATGACCAAATCCTCCTCAATTCCCCTAACCTAAGAGATCAAAATGATCCCTAACACACTGTAACCCATACAAAAGTTCCCATCCAATGAGTTTCTCTTCCAACTAACCTTATTTGGTATACTAATTATCCATTATTATGCCCTAAACTTTTAAACCCACCATTAATAATTCCCTAGAACTATGCACCTAGATCTAGTGAAAAAAACCTAATTATTATATGTTGTCTTTGATACTAACTAAATTGAACAAAATTTAACAATCCAAAATCAAGAATTACAAAAGCAAAACCACGTCACATATATATCCAAGGCCACTTATGTTTGAATTTTTTGATATCTTGGAAACACCTTTAATTAATAAAACTCTTGTCTTTTTCATCCATAATACATTTATTCCATTATATAAAGAAATTTTTATTTCACAAATAATCATCAACTTATCCCATAAAATAATCCCCACATGATATCATTCTAGAAGAATCATATATAATACTAATCTTCATAACATGTTGAAATGAAAACATTAGAAGGGTGATATCAAATTCTCATTACATTTAAACATAACTGATATCAATCTAAGATCATAATTTATCATAATGTGATCATATGGGTATGAGAACATAATAATGGATTATGAAAAAATCAAAAAGAAATAATAAAAATTAAACCATGTTTCATAAATCATTGTTCATATAATGAGGCTTGGAATGTTATATAAAAATAGTATAAGATAATAGGTTAATAACCATGAACCATGAAAACCATACTCTAATAGGACATGCCTTTGTGGATGGTTACATTACTAGTTTAGAAAATATTGTTGTTAAAATAATGCTCCTGGAAGGTTCGATGGGATTCAAAGAGGGAATTATACTATGGGGGATTTATCATGACATGAATATACATTCGTAATTTTAATGGCTGTTTTCTAATTATAGGTAGGATATTCATAATTTTATTTTTTTGGAATGGTATTCATTGATTAATAAATTCATTATGTGATTGTATTCTCCATGAAATTAATTAATTCCATCTTAAAGAACCACATAGTTTTAGTTAATTTTCATAATGTTTTGAATTGATTCTATTCATGGATTGAACTGAGCATAATGAATAATCATATTATGAATAGTTATTTCAATACATGAATGTGCCGAGTTCCATCATGTATATAATTTTTGACCCCAAAATTTTTACTATCGTCATGAATATATGGGGAATCCTAGGTGATTTTATAGGATCTCCCATCTCCATTTCTGATGATTTGGTCAATGGATTCATAATTTTTATATTCGATAATCCATGGAGAAATATTATTTCCCTTTTAGTTTCTTCATATTCCTCTCTTGGAGAATTTGTAGTGACAACATTATTTTGATTCAGGGGTAGTTGGGTGATGATTTTGAAAATTCTATGGTATTATTTATGTTGATAAAAGGGTTCCTTTTGAATTTATGGTCATTCAATTATTTATTATTCACCCTGTTGTGAACAATTATTTATAAATCTTCCATAATGTACGGTATCCTCATTATATTCCACATTATGTGAAAGTTTGTGGATTTCATTCTTGTAATTCCCCAACACTAGTTACCGAAAGACTGTGCATTATTATATTACACTGGTATGATAGAAAGAGATTAATTCACAAAAGACCAATTAGTTTAGTAGCCTTGGATGTGCTAGATACATACATAAGTTTTATATTAAATCAAGAAATAGAAAACAACAAAATTGTGCCCTCTTTAAATGCACTCATATCCCTTAGTCTATTATTACAAGTTAATCATAATATACTTCTTTGCATCTTGGGAAAAATAAAAAATAGAAAGCGGTGAGATCCGATGCTTCTTAAGTATAAAAATATAATAGAAATATTCATAAATAAGAAAAAACAATTTAAGGCAATGCATAAGACTAAAACACATTCCTTTTAAACATAAACTTATGTATAATATATCAAAGATAAATCAAATAATTCCATTGACTTATTCATAGAGATATTCTACTTGTCAAATAATCAAATGTAATATCAATAGCCAATTTCATAATGGTGGAATGCATAATGCCAGACATCATAACCACAGAGTCAATTCCTCATTCCAAGACTACAAATAAAATTTTGTCAAGGCCTTGTGCCAATAGAAAAGTTTGTCTCATTAGTCCTATCGATGCATCGAGGATATATAGCAGGATCCACCTGTTACTTACTAAGTCCAACGCATTTATCATATGAAAAGGATGAAACATAACAAAAACTTTCAAATTAAAACTAGAATAAAAAATGTTAATACTTTAACCATAATCCTTGAATGGTATAAAAATAACACATCCATAGTTAAAAATATCCAAAACCATCAATACAATATGTAAGATTGTATCATAAATAATCAACTTCAAACAAGTTTAAATTAAATCAAACGATGTTGACATAGATAAAATCAACACTATTTGGGAGAAATATATCATTCTATTTTTAAATCATTTAAAAGACACACAATTATAAATGAAAAACATTTATATTGAAAAAAATTCTTATAAGGTTGTATGGGATGATTTGAAGGTGTCTTAACATCAGAAAATAGCCACACTCTCTGTTTATGTTAAAAAAACATTCATTCCTTAATTTTGTCGAAAAGGTCACAAATAACCTTATTTTGAAAATGAAGGAAAGATTAATTTATAAAAAAATTATAAAAATTTAAATTGGGGTAGAAATTAATTTAATTCATACTCTAGTAAAGAGTAAAAATGTTCTGAAATACATTTTTAAGAAACAAATAATTGGATGATAAAGAGGTCCCATTAGATACTCACGTATAAACAACCTCCAATGATGAATAGATTGTATAATTAAATCTTACCCAATAATATTCCCAGATAGAGGGTTTGATAACCTCATGTATAATAGTTATATCATTTTTATTAAATTATACACAAACCCCATATATAAATATGATATCATATATGATCTTCTAACATTGCTTTGTTAATAATGTTTTAGTAGTATCATTGTTTCAGGTGTTAAGTCATGCATTTTACTTTATAGTTTTTGTTATGTAATTCATGTATTTTTTGGATATGATGTATTTGATTCATATCCAAAATAATATTATGTTCTTAAACAGTATTTTTAAACATAAAAAGAAAATTATTCTTAAATGATTACGATGGGGAATGAATCTCATCGCGTTCGTTGAGACGGTAATCCGTACATACACATGAGGGAAAATATAATTCTATTGATGGTGAAATCATATGTAATTGGATGTTATATCATATATAAAGAATAATTAACATGTTATATTTATTATTAAATCAATTAAACTCATTATTATACAATCAAAATAATGAAGTATTGAATAACAAACTAAACCACGACATGGAGACAGTAAGTCGTACGTACGCATGTATGGTGACTTTTTCATTTATAAGATGGATATAATAATGAATATGGTTGTAACATATTTATAATAACATCATAGTATCTATAAGGTACTTGAGTTATTATTTTGTTATGGAAACAACAAATAAAGAGGAAGTGGAAGAAGAAAAGACTTTGAAAGTGGTGATGAAATTTTTAACTCTTCTTCAGGTGCTTCCTTTTGATTTGATCAAAAGGGATACATAGGTTGGATTATGAACAAATTAAGGCCTCTAAGATTATGTGATGGTATTTTTAAGGATATTTGAACAGGTTTTGGGTGAGAAAATGGCTTTGGAGGTGTGATTTTGAGAGAAGGGGAAGTACCATTTTATAAGAGAGGAAATGGTGACTTTAGGAAAGGTTTGAAATATTATTTTATTATACAATCATATTCGGTTTATATTGGCTCAAAAATTATTTATTTAGAAGATAAGGTGGGTACCGGTCTAAAACCTCTCAACCAATAGGTTTTATACAGGTTTAGGTTACCATATTAACATTATCTTTTATATTTAACTCATAGTTAAATAGTTTAACTTTTACCATGTATTCTTGTATTATTATAATAAATAGTTAATAAAATTGATATAAAAAGACAAGAGATACCCAAATGGGTAATTATTGATACATATAACCTTATATAAGTCCTTTTTATGAACCTTAGATTTTTAGAAATATTATATCAATTTATAATATTGTGTTTGTTTTAAAAAATCATTTATGTCAGTTTTGACACTATTTAGTATTTGGTTTTTGTGAAAGTCATAAAAACATTATCAATTCAAAAAAAATTATTTAATAAACCCTATAATGTAATACTAACTGTGAAAATTCTTGGAATAAAAAAATAGTATCAATTTATAATTATATTAATATTTTTAATATATATTATTTTATTATTTCAATAATAAGGAAATTTCTCCATCATCATTGTGTCATAAATGAATTTAATTCGTTAATTTCAAAAAAATATAAATTAAATACCATTACGTAGGAAATATGTTTAGATTTCCAAGGAATATTTATAGTCAAATATATCATATGTATAATCCTTTATTAAAAATGGTTTATTTAATAACTATTGAATTTAACACTTTTAACTCTTCTTTAAATAAAATAATAATAAATGTCATATTCTAATCCAATTGGACCAAAATGATCATATTTTATTCCTATGGTTGATTTTATTCGAAATAAATTTATCAAATAGAATTAGGACATGTGTTAGCGTAATTATAGTATCATTTTTACCATTAATTAACCTATTTACTTTTTACCGTGGTAAATAAAAGTTAAAATTTACTATTCATAAAAAAAATATTTCAATCATAATGAACAAAATTGTACTTATTTATTTCAACCATTTCTCTCAGATATTTGAAATTAAATTTACAGAAGAAGTAAAATTACATTTTATGCAGATTTGCATGTGTGCCTAGAAAGTGGGTAAAAGATGTTAAAAAGTTAAATAAAATTATATATAATCATACTATAAAATGACTCCAATGAATTAAATTGGACTAATATAGGTGTTTTGTATCTATTTTTACTTTAAATTAAATTTAAATAAAAATAATAATTATTTAAATAATAGTCGGTTTTAAACAATAACGCATTGTTTTCACTATTCATAAAAAAATTAAATGTTTCCAGAAAAATTCCAAGAATTCACCCAATGTTAATTTTCATATTCAAAATTAAAAAATTATATCTATTTTATGAAATTAAAATCATAAAAGTTTCATTAATTAAATTAAAATTAATTCCCATAGTCAAAACTAGAAAGCGGGTGTTTAAGAAGTAAAAAATATCATAAGATTGATACACATTTATGTCCAATTTAAATATGAAATTACTTATAATGACCTAAATTATATTAAATGATTAAAATATAATCTAATTATACTTTAAAACCACTCAAATTCATAATTTAAATATATAATTTATTTCAATTAAAAAAGTTGTTTTCAATTGAAATTTAATATTTTCACTATTCATCAAAATATTAAAGTTATCAGAAAACTACCAAAAATATATCAATAATAAATTTTTATATCCCGTTTCCAAAGAAGAATTTTATTTCATTAAATTTAATATATAAAAGTTTCAAATATTGTATTTAAAAAGGGTTCTCCATTAAATGGCGGAAAAACTACATTTTTATTTGAAAAATACTTATTTTATCTAAAAAATTGATTTTGTCCTAATATTATATATAAGAAACACAAAATATGAATTTTATAATTATATAGGATATATATTAAATTCAAAATGTGTTTAATACTCTTCATAACCACTTTTAAAACGACTACATTTATAGGTCCTGATGCGCTAGAACTTGTTGTTGCGTGTTGCACCAGCTATTGAATTTCTTTAAAGAGATAATGTACTATGAAATATTGGGGTGTTACATTATATACATCTTCAATAAATCACATCATCGCAATTTTTAATTTTTATTCAAAAATAAAAGTTTGAAAATAGAAAATACCATTGTGGAATACCCTTATCAGTAATAGGGTTAATAAAATTTTGTCATAATAATAGGGAAAGGGAAATAAAAAAGTGACCTGCAAATTAAGATTTAGAGTAGAAGAACATTGCTTGAAATTTGAGACACATAATTGGATGGAAAACATAAATATTAATAGGGAGTGACTAAGGTCATCAATCACAAACAAGTGAAATATAAATAGAGAATTGATGACCTCAAAGCCAGAAATCTATGATGACATAAAATATTATTGGTTCATCAAAACATAAGTTATTAGGAGAATTTTTTTTTTGTTTTAAGATTCTTTCCCTAATGTTTAAGAATTAATTTTTCATATAATAAGAAAGAAAAATACTTGACATGTAGAGTTCCAACCTTTAACTAATTTATAATACAAACTCATCTTTCACTCCAAAAGTTAATAAAACACAAAAATATTTTACTTATCCTCATAACATAGGGTTTAAAAAAATGAATTTATAATTAATCATTCAGATCATAAAAAATCTGTATTATACAACCCAGGATATCACGTGGGCCAGTGGTAGGTTATGCATCTCTGTCTCCCTTCGTTTGTGGGTTCAAATCCCGTGGCCTTTCTAGACACGACAGGTTGTCTCCTGACCTTCGAGTTGTTCTTTTTATGAAAAAAATCCAAAAAATAATCTTAAAAAACGTTTTAACCTTAAAACATAGTATCCAATATCCATCTCAATCCATTCCAATCTTTAGACTTATCCAAAATACTTGTGTACAAACTCATAGTCCAAAATTTATAAGGAATGTCAACATAACACAATGAAGATCTCTTTTTTCCACATAATAACATGTGAGTACCTTCATAATTTATTTTCATAATACATGGTAACAACCTAAATTACCATAAAACCTTATTTATTATATTCATTCTCCCTTATTGCTTATAGATTACTTGATATATTCCTTATATAAAAAACATTTTTGTACTCTAACAATGATGGAATAAAAAAACCATTAACCAGTTCCTAGGTAGTCTTGAATATACAATATAATTTATCCAAATCAACTATCTATTATTCAGAAATCACTACCTAAGTATCATGACCATATTAAGGTTTATATTTCCTTCAACCATGTATTTTCCAAAAAATTTAACATGCTATTATGTCACTTTTTAGTGTTTCTTATAATTTTAAATCCCCAATGAAATTGTACTGTAGTATAATCCTTATTTATTTCGTTAATTAATATAACTAGTACATCATTTATACAACAATAAAATGAAATTATTCATTAATAAAATATAAGAACACTAATTATTACTCTTCATATGTGGTAGTATTATAAGTTGATTATTATCCAATAACATCATTTGGGTTATATTCTAATGACTGGGACACGGATTCACATAGTGTCCCAACTCCATGCAGATGAATGATTTTCCATTTGAATCCTTTTTTTACCTTTTTAATCACATAATAGGGGTGCTTTATATCCACACTTATAACAAACCCCCATTCCCATCAAGCCTTTAGCTAGGTGATTCTTTCCACACTTATCACATATGGGAAAAATCATTCTTTCCCTTCTTCCCTTTATCCATAGTTCTCTCTACCATCCTTTTCTTCTATGGATTCCCTCCAAATCCATATTAATCAGAGAATTATCTAATTATCTTATCAACAACTGATATTATTTATTCATATGATGAGAATACGTGGGAGACTATTTTACTTATAATGGTTGGCATAAGACCATGAAATATACAATATTTCTTACTCTTTGGATCACGCATATTGCTGGATTTTCCATTCCTTATTATGGGAACCATTTATAAGTAATGTAATACAATAGGTTAGTTTATGAATCAAAATTCATAATTCTAAAATAGTATAATACCTAACATAAACTGTTTATGCATATAATCCATAATCATAAAAAAATGTTTTCTTTGAGGAAGTATTTATCCATAAATCCTTCATAATGTTTTTTAATGAAAATGTGAATTATCCTAAACATATACCTTGAGAGTTTAATAAACAAGAGTGCAGCAGGGCCCTTTGTTAGAAACCAGTCCCCGTTTGAGTCTATCTCAAAGCGGTGTTTTCAGGTTTTACCCCTAAATACATCTGTTCCAGAGCCATCTCTACTTGCTCGTATCCACACCGGGATGTATTTCTTGGAAAATTAAAAAAATATATTCATTACCAAAATTCTAGGAAGTTCTTGTATACTAATCCCAAAAGTTTATTTTAGGGTAATGCACTCTAATAAGAGTTTTTATAAATCTTGTTTCCAAGGTTTGTACTAAACTTTCTCTGATACCAACTATAACACCCCGACCCTAGTTACCTTGATTCGGAGAATTATTACACAATAATGGAATGATCACAAGAGGTCAAGTCTTGAAATAACAATTAGTTTAGTGGCCTTGGAAGTTCTAGATACATATATAAGTTTTACATTACATCATGAAATGAAAAAACTAAAACATTGGGTCCCATTTGAACACACTCATATCCCATAGCCTATAACTACAAATTAATCGTAACATACTTATTCACATCATGGGAAAAATAAAACATATAAATGGGTGATCTAAGATTCTTAGTAAGGATAATAATATAGCATAACCATTCATAATTAAGACTAAACATTTAAGAAAATGTATATTACTAAACTACAAGCCATTTAAACATAAATTTAAGCATAATATGGCAAAAATAAATCAAATAATTCCATTTACATATTCACAAGGATATTATTCTAGTTGAATAATCACATGTAATATCAATAGAAAATTCCATAATGTTGGAATGAATAATGTTGGACATCATAACCAAAAAGTTATGGCCTCGTGCCAAGACTACAAATAAGATTTTTTCAAGTCCTTTTTCAAAGGCACTAGTTTGTCTCATTAGACCTACCGATACATAGAGGAGATATAATGGGCTCCACCCATCACTTACTAAGTCTAATGCATTCCTCATATGAAAAGGATGAATCATACCATAAACATTCATATTAAATCTATCATACTAAATGTTAACACTTTAACTATAAACCATGAATGGTATAAAAAACACATCCACATTCAGACATATCACAAAACCATCAATACAATATGTATTATTATATCATAATAAATCAACTTCAAATAACTATAAAATCCATCAATGGTTGTTGACATATTTTAAATCAAAAATATTTGAGAAAAATATCTCATTCTATTTTAAAATCATTTAAAAATCAAATAATTATAAAAGAAAACATTTATTTTAAAAAATATTATTATAAACTTGTATGGGAAGATTTGAAGGTGTTATAATGGTGGAAATAGATGCACTCTTTGTATAAGTTAAAAAAAATTCTTTCTTTAATTTTGTCAAAAAGGTCATAAAGTACCTTATGTGGAAAACAACATAAAGATTCCTTTATAAACATTTTATAAAAATTCAACCAATGGTATGAATGAATTTAACTTATAGTCTATGAAATTGTAACAATTTTTTGAAACACATTTTTAAGAAACACATATGTGGATGATAAAGAGGTCCCAGTAGATACTCACGTATAAAAAACCTCAGATAATGAAGAGATTGCAGAATTAACCCTTACCTTGTACTTTTCCTTGATCGAGGGTACGTTATGCTCCGGTATAATAGTTAAATAATTGTTATTAAATTATACAAGAATCACATACATAAACATGATATCATATATGATCTTGTAATATTTATTTGTTAATAATGTTTCCTAGTATCATTGTTCAGGGTGTTAACTAATTCGTTTTACTTTATGTTTTTTATGTCAGTCATTTGTTTTATGGATAGTATGTATTTGATTCATATCCAGAATTATATTTTGTTCTTAATAATTATTTTTAATCGTGAAATTAAAATTATTCTTGAGTGATTAATATGCGGAATGAATCTCATCACGTTCTTGGAGACGGTAATCCGTACGTACACACGAGCGACATTATCATTCTTTTGATTTTGAAATCTTATGTAATTGTATGGTATATCATATATACAGAATAATAAACATGTTATATATATTATTTACATAAATTATACTCATTATTATACACATATAAATAATGAATTGTTGAATAAAAAACAACACCATGATGTGGAGATTCTAAGACATACTTACATATGTATAGCGACTTTGTCATTTAAAGGATGGATAGAATATAGAATATAGTTGTACCATATTTATAATAACTTCACAGTAAGTATAAGGAACTATAGTTATTATTTTCGTATGGAAAAAATAATTAAACTGGATGTGGTAGAAGAAAGAAACTTTGAAAGAGGCGATTAAATTATTACCTCTTCTTCAGGTGCTTCCTTTTTATTTGATCAAAAGGGATCCTTAGGTCGGCTTATGTTCAAAGTAAGACAACTAGGTTGAGGTGAGGGTTGTTGGGAGGATATTTGAGTAGGGTTTGGCCGAGACAAACAGCTTTGGAGGTGTGATCTGGAGAGAAGTGGATGTACCTTTTTATAAGAGAGGTGAAGGTTACTTTAGGAAAAGCTTGAAATATTATTTTATTATACATTAATATTTGGTTTAGCTTTTAACATGTATTATTGTATTATTATGATAAATGTTTAATAAACATACTATAAAAATACATGGGAACCCAAAGTGATGAACCTTATATTTTTAGGAATATTATATCAATTAATAATATAGTATTTGTATTAAAAACTCATTTATGTCAATTTTGACACTATTTAGTTTTTTTTGAAAGTAATAAAAACTTTATCACTTAAAAAAATTTAATCAACCCTATAATGTCATATTAACCCATAAAATTCGTTTAATTTATAAAAATTCTCAATTTACAATTATATTAATATTATAAGGAATTATTTAAATAATTAAATAAATAAGGAAAATTGTACATCATCAATGTGTCATTAATAAATTTAATTATATAATTTTTAAAATTATAAATAAAATAACAGTATGTATTAAATATTTTTATCTTTCTAATGAATATTTATAGTCAAATTTATGTTCTGTTTAACACTATTTTATAAATGGTTTCGCTATTAAACTTTGAATTTAACACTTTTAACTCTTCTATAAATAAAATAATAATAAATGTCCTAATCTAATCCATGTGTACCAAAAAAATAATATTTTATTAATAAGGTTTATTTTTTTTGAATACACTTTTCCAATTGAATTAGGACCGGTGTTAGAGAATTATAATATCATTTTTACCTTTAATTACCCTATTTTCTTTTAACCGTGGTAAATAAAATACAAAAGTTACCATTCACCAAAAATTATTTTTATCTTATTGAACCACATTTCACATAATGATGTAAACCATGTCTCACATATTTTTGAAATTAAATTCATAGAAGTGGTAAAAATACATTTTATGCAAATTTGCAAGTCTGCATAGAAGGTGGGTAAAAGACGTTAAAAAGTTTAATAAAATTTTATTTACCTAAAATTATTATAAAATCAATCCAATTAATTAAATTGGACTAATATAGGTATTATTTATCTATTTTTACTTTAAAATAAATTTAAATAAAAATAATAATTATTTAAATAACAGTCAGTTTTAAACAATAACCGAGTGTTTTTTACTATTCATCAAATATTGAAAGTTTACAGAAAAATACCAAAAAATAATTGAAAGATAATTTTGGTATTCCAAATTAAAAAATGATTTCTATTTTAACAAATTAAAAAAATATAAGTTTCATTAATTAATTTAATATTAATTCTCGTTGTCAAAACAAGAAATTGAGTTTTTATGAAATAAAAAGTATCAAAAGATTGACATGAGTTTATGTCCAATTTAAATGTAAAAGTTAATAAAATGACATAAATTATATTGAATGATAAAAATATAATCTAAGTATACTTTAAAAGAACTGAAATTCATAATTTAACTGCATAAATTATTTTGATAATTTTTTTTATTAAATAAAATTTATTATTTTTCACTATTCTTCAAAATATGAATTTTATCAGAAAAGTATCAAATATTTGTCCAAAATAAATTTTTATGTCCCACATAAAAAATAATAATTTAATTTCCTTAAATTGAATACAAAAAAGTTTAAAATATTGGATTTAAAAAGGGTTCTCCATTAAAAGGCATAAAAGTTGCATTTTTTGAAAAAACATCTTTTATTTGAAAAATTGAATTTTTCCTTAAATAATGTATAAGAAACAAAAAATATGAATTTTAAAATTATATAGTATATATTTAAAATTAAAAATTTGGTTAATACTCTTCATAACCACTTTTAAAATGACAAGTTTGATAGGTTGTGATGCGCTTTAACTCGGTGTTGCGTGTAGTGCAAGCTATTGAATTACTTTAAAAAGATAACGTACTATGAAATATTGGGGTGTTAAAATTATTTTATATTAATTTTGTTTGATTTTAAGGGTATGATTGAGATAATAATTAATAGTCATAAACTAAAATTGATTGTTAGGGGAGTAATCTCATGTATCGACTTATTTTGTGATTTTTATTATAAGATTTTTCTTTCTAATTAATAATTATAAAAATAATAGTAGTTGGGAAGTATATTATTTATGTAGTTTTTTTGAATTATGAGACCCTTTTTGTGTTGTTTTATTCAGTTCACTATGCATGAAAATGTTAAACACTTATATATTACCAACGAATTGTTCTCCCTTGGAAAAAAGGAATTGATCGATTATATTCCTACTATGTAATGAAGTAATATGATTAAAGACCATTATTGAATCTGATGTTGTATTAAATTTTAGAAGATAACATGTGATACTATGTGTTTATGTTCTTGCTATGTTTTCATGTGTGATAAGTAGGAATTTTGTGAGGGTATTACTATTGATGGTGGTGATCAGGATTAATGCATAATGTGTTAGGAAGTGAAGAAATTGATGGTTGGCATGGAATGTGATGTGGGATGATGTATGGTGGTTGGATTATGGTTGTTACATTAAATTGGCGGGGTATTGGTGATGTGGTATAGGAGAACCTAGGTCTACCAACAATGTCAACCGAATTAGCCAACCATTAGGCCCGAAGCATGTTACCAATGATAACAGGTTGGAGAAAAACACTAGGGTATTGTACAAATAAATGATGGAAAAATTTCACCCTAAATTGACATATTATAAGATAGATATAGAGATATTATCAGAATATATATCCAAAATATAACATATTTCAATACCGCTAAACCATAAATTTAAGACCAACAATTGGATAAATAGTTCTAAAAGAACAAACTAAAAGACTGTCAACATGAATCCTGAAGAAATCCATGGGTTTATATCCCCAATAATATATATAAACACCATCCCAACCCAATGGAAAATAAACACGACATGTGATATCTATCATTTATTGGATTCTATTCCCCTTGCTTGTATCTTATAAAACCAAGGCTACAAACACTGAAAGTAAAAAAGAAAGGTTTGAGAAATATATTTTAGTAGGATAATAATGAAAATATATACAATTTATATCCACACACATATATTTTTTATTGTTAAAAATATATTTATAAAAAATTTAAAGAAAAAATCATTAAATCATTTTATTTTAAAAAACATTCAATTTTAAATTAAACAAACAAATAGTATGTAACATATATATTTGTGGAATAAGAAGATGATCAAATTATTTTTCAAGCATCAAAATACATATCTTGTGGGAGAATAGGAATATAAAATAAACAATCATATAATGTATCCTCAAATAACTAAAGGTAAAATCACAACACATGGGTGTAGACAACTCAAACAATTAAACACTCGTAAATATAAGTGAATACTAATGTCTTGGAACCTCGGTCCCCAGACAAGGCTACCCACTAGTAAACATTTCAACAAAGTAATCTCCACAAGTTATATATTACTCCACTAGGGATTGAATATTTCTATTTTTTATGTGTACCCCAAGGTATTTATAATGTTCTATTAAAAAATTATAATGTCCAAGAAACTAAATCTAGGTTTCATAATATTTTTACATGTAAAATCCATTTCATTTTTACTCCCACATTTTCATAACAAATTTTACATAGATATTCCACACTGGTTCCATCCTTGAAAACCCATTTCCTTTTCCAGACCATCTCTGAGGAATTTAAAAAAATACCTCATATGTATCAAAACAGTTTAAAAACCCCCCATTTTTAGAAATATTTTTATAGCAAAAAAGAAGTAATTCACATATCATGGACATCATACCATCAATTTCATAAATAAAAACCAAATGAAATCATAAGAACATCGGACCAACCAAGGTATTGACCAATGATAGAGACATCTACCAAAAAATTGATGATGAAACATTTCCTTCTATGTGAATGATGAAAATAAAATTGTTCTGTACTTCATAGGCCTAGTTATACATAGAGAGAACCAAATGGAACCCTTTTATCTACTACCTTAAAATGGATATACAACCAAAAACCCATTCCTAGTACATGATATATTGGGAATCCAAGCCAATGTGGAGAGAATAATTGGTTTAATAGAAGGAAAATGAGTCAAGAAATGAATCAAATCCACTAATTAATGTCTCATACAGTTGGAACATCAATACCATGAAGATCAATTAACATCATGGTGTTTCAAAAGTCTGAAACCACCACCACCATTCCCTGGTGCATCCACTATAGTCATAGTGGATTCTCTCAGGAGATCAACCATGAGAACGATCCATGACCCAGTGTTGGATCATAGACAATTTTATCCCACCACGACCTCCACCAATTCATGGTGAGGTTCCCATGGAAGTGGTTGAGACTAAGGATCCATAGATTCTCCACCATAGGATACAACCAGCATTGTCCGTTTAATTATTTTTTATTTCAAATAGAAAACTCATAGGAACAACACAATCACCACTATGGTTGCTGGAATGACCTAATTTTAAAAGGAAAGGCCAAAACATATTTAAATAGATAAACTACTCCACTAACCTAATGAATTAACAATAAAATGAAAAAAATGAGAGAGGCATCACATATAATTCCATATAATGGGTGAGAAAATTCACACCACCAAAAAATCACTATATCCCCATAAAATCTAAAAATGATGAACCTAAAAAGAGATAAAGTCATTTTTTTAATCATCAAGGACTCCGGATACAATTTATCATGAATTTTATTATCAAAAAAAACATCTCTCTTGTTCCGATGTTATAGTAATTATATATAGAACATTATCATGTTAGTCTAAGAAATGAACTTGTATTTCAATCAGTGAGGTGTTAGGTTCAATTTCATCAGCCTCCCACTAAATCTTATAGGATCAATCTGCGAGATACATCTTTAGTAAAAAATAAAATACATTGTGTATAAGAGTAAAAAATATAGGTAATTGTAATCAATAATCCACCTTCCCATGTATCTCCACAATATCAAATGGTAAGACATAATGAGGTCCTAACATACCATACATCACTAAACATATATGTACCTGCTAGGGTATAACTATTTGGAAAACATTATCAAAAACCTCAAACTCCAAATATTGATGATTTTGATTAAAATATGATTTCTAGTGTCTTATATATTTCTCTAATCCTATAATGATCAAATGAACAATACCTATCATCTCTAGAATGATAATATATCCATCCATGGAACGTTCTCTATCTTCATATAAATGAAGAAGATATCTGTAAGGACACCCATTAAATGGCTCAAAATTCACCATGTAGATAAAATCATGATAACAACTATTATAGGGAAACACCACTATGGTATTTTGTTTTTACTAGGATCCACTAAATTCATTGACATGTGCCGGAAGTAAGTCTTCAAGAATATCGATGGATTTCTTAGACTAGACATCCATCAAGGGATGATAGGTCACGCTCAACATTAAATAAGAACCCATCGCTTCTTAAAATCCATTAAAAAAATGGGATGTGAAGTGAAATTACCAATATGTAATGATTTTAAAGGGAACACAATGAATTTAAATGGCATTCTACACATACAAGTGCAGATGATCCTTTATCTTACTCAACTTCTTGATTAGTAGGAAATGCGTCGAATTCATGAATAGATCAATAATATCACATATCATATCCCTACCACTCAGAGTATTAAGTATCCCAATAATGGTTTACATGAATTTATCATCATATTTCTATTTTGGAATGGGTATATGTTGTAGAAAAACAATAGGAATTTGATGATCCACATTAATAATCTAGTATTCAAAGCATCGAGAAACAAAATTCACAATCACCTTATTCCAGACCACCAGTAATCATGTCTCATGTCAAGAAACATATTTTTATCTCTAGGGTTCATATAAAAAATATATTGGCATCCATTATCTACCAATTCTTATCATAGAGTCATTATAATAACAATCTTTCATTAAAAGCGAAACCCTCTATTGAGAGTCCAGGTTAACTCACCTGAGGTCTCTCCACCATAATGATTTATGCTAAATCACTGAAAATACACATCCTCATCCTATCTATGTCAAATGTGATAATATATAAATAATCCATCTTGTAAAAAACCTATGAATATATATCATTCATCTCTCCATTCATCCAAGAGAATATTATTAAAAATACCACCGGTAACCACTCATCCACTAATTCCTTCACATTATACGATGGTTATTTTATTCATTTTTTTATTGAAACCACGTTTACTTTTCCATGGGTATACAGAATATCAAAATAATTTATTTGAAGGTACTACACCTAGTGTATCTATCTCATGTTTAGATACCTCTGAGTCAAGATATACTTCATAAAATTGTGATATAGATACACTGTATATCAATCCCTTAAGAGGTAGCAACACCATGTTTTATGTCTGTGGATCACTTCTGCTAACTCACGACCACGAATATAGTAGTCATTTAATGAGTGAATAGTAAATGTGAGACATAATATACCACCTATAACCCACACACTAAAACAAAAGACAAAGAAATACTCAAGTCATTGAAGTAGACACCATATTCCAAACCCAACATAGGTAGAATCTAGTCTGAAGATGAATTCATTCTCATTTTCAACTCCTCAAAAGATATATAGAGTTGATCACACCAACTGAAATTCACACCCTCATAGGTTAACCATATATTTAATGATAAATTCCTAGAGATGTTATGAAATAAATTTCAATAATAACTACCTAATCCTATGAAATATCAGATATCAAATTTTTTTTGGGATTCTCTTATGAAATCCCTACCTGAATATTTTCAAGACGCACTGTGTCAAACATCCCAGAAATTACATGGCCAATAACTTTTACCTCTTGAATCAAGAATTTAAAATTTTAAATCTCTCTGTATAGACGACGCTCTTTCATGATTTTAGGGATGATATTAAAATTCCCACTATGACCCCATTCTCTTCTTGAAAAATCATAGATATCATTAAAAAAAAACCATGAAATAATCCAAGAACCTATGGAAGATCATATTAAAAAAATTTATAGAAACTGTATGTGTGTTAGTTATTCTAGATGACATGACCAGATACTCATCATTCCTAAACATTCTCTTGAAAACCATTTTAAAAATATCTTCTTCTCAAACCCTCAGTTGAAGGTACCCCATTCTCAGATCATTTTTTGAAAACCCCTTGGATTACAAGACCTAATAAAAATAGTCATAAATCCTAGAAAAGGGATATTTGTTCATAAATAAAACCTGTATAATTTTCCAAAAATTTAAAAGTCAAAGACTCCCATTTATGTTCTTTTCAAGGAGCACTAATGATTACCAATTTAAACTTCTAGGATAAATATATCCATTTTCTAAAGAACCTCATGACTAACATTTAAATATTTTAATTCTCTGGGTTCCATATTGTATGAAGGAAATGATATGGGCCTAACCATTGGAATAATGACTATAGTAATCTCAAATTCTCTTCGAGGTAGAATCATGGATAAATCATCTAGAAATCAATTCATATAATTAATGTCAATTATGTGGTCAAAGATTGCAAGATCAAAACCAATAAAATAGAAATGAATTTGTATATATTTATCATAACCTAAAACATGAGACATCCAAAAAATTTCTATAACTACTTTCTAAAAATAGTGGAAATATTCACCATTAATGTCATAATCTACAATAGAAAACCCAACACAACAATAATCTTGAATGAGATAATGGAATGAGTTTCAACAATAAAAAATAAGGACATACCCCTAGAAACTAAAATAAAAACCCTACCATCTATGGAACCCAATCATATATCTAGCTCTTCTGGTGGTATCTAATGTACATACAAACACTCATCTTGATTTTACCTTTCTTGAAATCCTGTGTATATCACATACTGTGAGGTTGAGATCCCACCCATTTTTTTGTTATATATAAACTAATATCCCTTGTTAATGGTTGATTCAGCTCTACTACACTGGTATAATCTCTTATTTAAATAGTAATGATGACCAGATTTTCCAGATGGATGACATGCTTTGGGAGCTACTATAAAATCAGGTATGATGTTTTCCTTTTTCCAACACTAATAACATACCACATAACTCTGGCCTAAAATATATTACACACTCCTAGAACTAAGTCGGTGCTAACTACCCCAATTTATCTTATAGATAGAAAAGAAACTATAGATACCTCTTACCATCATTTATGCATGAATATTCATTTCTTCCCAGTTATATCCTCCTTATTTGTATCCACCATATCTATAACCTTTGTGAAGGTGGGTAGGCACATAAGAGTCACCATAGATCAAAAATTTGAACTCAAATACTTCTCAATCCACTATTACATTAGATAAAAATTGGATAAAAGATATAGATATAAGTTCACTAAATAAATAAACATTTTTCATAATTCATGATAGAATGATAACCATATTTCAAGGGTACAAATTCGAAAGATTTTTCCAACCAAAGTGTTTATAAATAAAAATATTTATTGGAAAACTTATTAAATTTTTTCCAAGTGATATCTTCTTGAAACATAGATTTCACAATAGATTCCAACCTCTTACTTACTGACCCCCCATGTATATAAATGTAGAAAACAACCTTGGATTATTCCAAAGATTTTAGGAATTTGAAAATCCTCAAAACCCATTTTATCCATTCTTCATATTGATGTGGTACCTTGTTTTTAGGAAAGACCATTGAATGTTTTTTAGTGAATATTGTAGAATAGTCCACCTTCCATTCTAGTTCAATAGTAGACACATTTCATAATGATGGGATAATTTGAAATAGATTTTCTAATTATATTGACACACTCTGAGGATTCCCTTATGGGTCCTAGTATGTAGCTTCCACAGTAACATTCATAGAATTTTTCTTGATGGATCTATATTATTTAAAAAACAGGACAAATATCTATAAAGAAAAAAGTAAAAATCATTTATCATAAATAAAATAAATAGAAAAAAATATAAAATACAAAAATCATCAACAAGGATAATATAAAACACTATTCTTCCCATGGTAACATGAGGTTCATCCAGAATGCGATCTATACAAGAATAGTCCAACACTACCTCTCATGTTTTGATAGTAATACCTATTGTCTATCGACTAACCCGATACCTTAGAGGGTGATACACAAGAATTACCACAAGATACGATGATAGCTTTACCATTTGATACCAATTAGTAATAGAATAACCAGATTTAATGCATAATCTCACCTAAACATTACTACCACATGTCCTAAAGCACATTACCTATCAATATAGACTTGTGAAAGGTGGGTATCATAAAAAGAAATGTGGTAATGATTTTACAATCAATATAATTGTGATAATAACTAAAAAACAACATCACAATAGATTTAAAAATAATCATATTATAAAACAACTAAACCATAAAGGTAACACCCAACAAGTGGATAATAAGGTCAAAATGAATAACCTAAAATACCATTAACAAAGAAACCAAACACACCCATGAGTCTATCCCATAATCACAACCATACAAACCCACTATAATGGAATCATGATCTATGAGAGTATTCCTTTACATGACACTCAACCATTTAAATATTTTCTATAAAACCGTGGTTATGAATTTCAAACTAA
Source organism: Viscum album (assembly GCA_963277665.1). Lineage (NCBI taxonomy): Eukaryota > Viridiplantae > Streptophyta > Magnoliopsida > Santalales > Viscaceae > Viscum > Viscum album. The sequence goes on from OY728121.1 coordinate 2,064,167,773, forward strand.
AAAGTATGGTGTGAGTACTAAAGAATTGTAGGAAACCAAAAATAATAGATAAAATATCCTTCCACATGCATAATTTATTTATTATTTAAAACAAAATTTTAAAACATTTCTATAAGAAATATTTTCCCAAGATAAAATCATCCTTTGTTTTTAAAAAAAATCATGTCCTATTGAATTAAAAATAGTAATATGAAACAAAATATATGCTTGGGTAATTAGAAGATGAATAAAACATTTTTCAAGAATCAATATCCACATATAGTGGGATAATGTTAAAATAAAATAATCAAGCATTTAATGTATATTTAATGAAAAAAAGATACAATAATAACACGATGGTGTACCAAACATTGACAAAGAAACAGTAACTAACATAATGCTGATACCCCCAAAAAGGTGACTAACTAGAAACAATTTTATCATGGTCACTTCTTATAATGATAGCTCACTCTACTTTGGATTTCATATGTGTAGGATTACTCCATACACCATGGTATTCCTAATGCGTTATTATATCATCATTATGTTCATAAAACCAAATCCATGTTATATAAACATTTTCTAAGGGAAATACATTTCATTTCCACAACCACATTGTTATAAAATATTTCCTATAAAATCCAAAAAATATTCCATGTTTAAACAACCATTTAAATTTCAAAACTATCATTTAAAAATTGAAACAAAATCATCCTGTGTACCATAATATTTTTAAACAAAAAACCATTTTATGAAACCATTTACATAACAAAAAATGTTCAATTTCACCTCTAATTGACATAAAATAACCAATTTCCTAAATTAATACCAATGAAAATCATCTAAAAACATGGGTTTCCAAGGGTTATAACACAATATAGTGAAAAACTACCACATGATTGATGAAAAGGTGTTACCATATAGATTAGTGATTGGAAATGAAAATATATAGTTCTCATGATTTGAGATATTCAAAGAGTTATCCTAATGAGAAAATAATTGATACTACATTATAAAGGATGTGATACCAAAAAACCATTCCATAAACATGGAAGATCTTGAATCCAAACCCACTAAGAGAGAAAAATTGGTATAATATATATAAAATGAATAGTTGATTCATTAAATCCACCCATTATATTCACATTTAGATATAGTAAATAACTTAGGATAATTTGGATCCATTTGGTTATTTAAAAAGTATGAAAATTCCACCACCGTTCCCCGATGCACCCACCATGGCTATGGTTTATTTTCCCATGAGGTATACCATGTGAACCATCCACAATTTTGTGTAGGATCTTAAGTTATTTAGACCATGATGGCCTCCACCACATCACGACGAGGTCCATATTTCCATGGCGAATATAAGGGATGCTAGTGTTCTACTACACATGCCACATAATTTCTTATTTATTTTATCTTATCTCATTTCACATAGGAAATTCACAGGTACACCATGATAACAGTCCAATGTTTATTGCTTTGTGAAATTACACAAACTAATTTCAAACCACGATCTCCTTCTCCCAAATCATGATTGATATAAAAATTAAAATAAAATATCGATAGAGGCTTCTTAATTGATACCATATATCGAGGTTTGAAATTAATGATTGGAACTTGTTGTTTTGGGGGTATGGTGTATTTTAGATAAATGAGCTCTTTTGTGAAATGGTTTTTTAGTTGGCATGTTTTCCGTGGAATGAATTGAAATGATAGACTGAAATATCATTTGACGATATTTATGTGTAGTAATTTTCATAAATAAATTGAATGATAAATTACATGGGTCAATAAATGAATGAACCATGGGAGGAAACCTATTACGTGACTACTGAAATAGTGAACTAAATATTAGTGAAATGATATTATATTATAATTGAATGTGGAAGTGTTATATCTATGTTTGTTGATTAAGTTGTGTAATTTATTTAGTGGTTATATTGTAAGTAATAGATATAGAGATTTTTAGTGGTGTTGTTGTAGAATATTCTAGTGTCATTCATGTTAAACATTATGTTGGGTGTTGTGTGTTATTTATCAATATTATATTTTCATTTTATTTTTATACTCACAATATAGGTATTGCATAACCATACCAATTCTCAAAATGTTTAGTTTTTGGGAATCTTCCCCAAAACCAGGCTAGTGGTGAATCATATTTCTGGATAACCCCTCTTCCCTGCATTTCCTTCATCAGTAGTGATGAAGAAATGGGTTGGAGTTAGATAATACCGATCTAAAGATATAGTTCGGTGTTCGAGATTAACCAAGATATGACTGATTAGTGTTGGAGATAACCCAATGATGAAGAGTTTGTATGGTGTGGTGGGGGACATGAATGGAAGAAGGATGGATGAGGTTGATTCCATTAAATTCACGATACATTACTTCCCTGGTTATGCGGATGAGGTTGTGATGTGATGGTGACTTATGGAAGCACCATATGTTAGAACTTTTAGGGTTGAGTATGTGGGGATGTTTCCCAAACCAACTTAGAGATTGATGGATATGAGATGTGATATGCATGGAATGGAAGAAATCACATGAAATTTTCCTTTATATCATGAGAGGAAAAAATTAGTTGGGAAGCAATTACAAAAATAATTTTTTAATATTCTTTTGATACTATGTTACTACTTTCGGTGTGTTATTTGGTTACTATGTCATAGGGTGGTTGGGATTTGTTAGTTTATTTTTAGGTTCCTATTGGTTCGTTTTTTATTCATAGATGTATTAGTATACTCTTTTTACATGTTCATGAGAGATCCTGAGTATGGTCCAACTATGTGTATATTTTATGCTTATCCTACATATAGGAAAAATATTTTTAATGTTTCCTTGAGGATTTTGGAAATGAGGCTAAACAATAATCTCTTTTATTATGAAGCTGTTGTTGAGTAAATTCCATATGAATTTTCCTTCAAAAATTTATTTACATTATATTTATAACACCCTAATATTTTTGGGAATATTTTTCCAATAAATTTAATTTTTTATTTTATTTCATTATATGCAACACAATGTTAAAAAGAACCAAGATATACTAAAAAAATATTATTATTTAATGTTACAGTTATAATCTCGGTATTAAAGTGGATGGTATGAATAATACTCACTAAAATATTAAATTTACATTGTCTACACATGTATAAAATAAATATATTAGTTATAAATTGACTCGAAATGAAAATAAAGAAATAATTTGAAAGTAAGAGAAAATATTTTATTAAAAACTGGTTTTATGGGAGTTATTTTTTGACATAAATAATTAAATTAACACTTTTTATAATTTACTATAACCTAGTAGCCTATAGGCGGTCGATACTAAATTAAATTGGAACTAGATAAATTGAATCACATCTTGAAGGATGAATAATATAGAAAATTTGGAATAATAGATACATATAAGAATTTCATATTACAACTAAAAAACTACAATAGTACATATAATTTTCTTTTAGAAAACCATTATCCCCTTAACATATCCCAATATATCAACCATAATACACATCTCGACATCCTTGGGAAAGGAAACATAATAAAGGGGTTAGATTGAATGCTCTATAATGATATGTATATATTATAATATATCATAAAACAAGGCATAAACAATATAAAAAGCTAAATAAGTAAAACACATTCCCTTTAGTCTACAAATTGAACGTGAAGAAAAATATAGAAGGAATAAATAATGATCAAATAATACTATATAAATAACCACACGAGCATAAAATTAAATATGGATATTCTAGGTAGTAGAACAATCACATTCTCATCAATAACTAATCTCATAAAGAGGTAATTCAGAATTACATAAATCACAACCATACCATTAAATCCTTATTCCAAGACATATTACGTAAATGGGTAAGGCCTTAGAAAAAATCCCAATCCACTTGGTCTAATGAGACCTACCAATGCATTGACAGGCTATAGCATGCCCCTACCATCACATAATAAGTCCAAATCATTCCTCATATTAAAGAGGAAAAACATAATCACATAAACTTTCATATTAATACATTAACATTTAAAATGTTAATAATATCCAAACATTATAATCAACAGATAAATTTGTATTAGAAGATGTAAAATGAAATTAAAAAAATGTCCATAATTAGTAAAAATAATCATAAACCATCCATATAAACAAGAATGAATCTATTAATACAACATATTTCGAATAGATAATAATTAATATGAGGGGTTTTTTGTTGATAAATATTAATACCATAAGAATTTCATTAAAAACATTCCTGAGGAACATATTCTTTTTTACATTGAAATTCAATTTTAAAAACCAAAAATTCAAAAGAATATTTTAAAAAAATTTATTTTAAAAGAACCATGTAATATTGGAATGTAATATTAAAAACAATGATGGTGGGTTATTCCATATATGCCGTATAGGTAAAAAAACATTCATTTCACACTGTTGAAAAAAGGTTAAAAGTACCACATTATAAAATTCATAAGAATATTAATTTTATACCATTTTTGTACTAATTAAAACATGGGTAAAAATATATTTAATAAATTATTTTGATAATTAAAAAAACTATGAAAATACTTTTAGAAAACATAGATTTGGAAGAAAAATGATTTTTGACCGAACAGAGAAAAAAGGATGGATTTTCATAAAAACACTTTCTCAATCAATTTATGTAACAAAGAGAGGAACATGGAAATATGTATTGAAATGTTAATAAATAAAAATATTACTATATAATTCATGATTTTATTTATAAATATATCATAATATTTCATCATCATAATCATAATCATACTCAATCTCGAAAAAATAAATATATTGTATCCTAAAACATATACAACATTGGAATCTTTTGTGTCATAATACCCATGAAAGAAATTACATATAATGACACCTTAAATACAATTATGATAAATATATTAATTATATAATATATCAAAGGGGGAATTATATAAAATATACAAAATAAATAATCAAGGAATATGGTATATTTTTCGTGGAAGTAAAAGTGAGATGAGAAACCCTTTCCCCTAGCCTGATTTTAATTGTATGAATTTGAGGAAAATATATAATAAATATATATTTAAAATAGTTATATTTTAGAACCAAAAAAATATATTTCATAAAAATATATTTTTTAAATAACATTCCCTTTTTTATAAATAATTATTTATTAAAAACCCAATTATGGTTAATAATTTCATCTTTTTCAGGTATTCTTTGGTTCAATAGTTTTGTTCTTTATAATTTGACCGTGGATACAAAATCTAATTTTTTTACCATGTTATAAATAAAAAATATATTTATTATATATATATCTATAGTAATCCATAAATTTTATATATTGAAAATGACATACACCGTTTATGGATATGGTAGGTTCTATTTACGCATGAACACTATTTTCATTTTTCGATTGATGGAATGAAATAATGGTTATTAATAAGTAAAATATTCAATATATTTTTTAATCATATATATTATATAAATTAATTAAATATAATTTTTTTAACATCCATTTAAAAATAATATGAAAATCATTTCACATCGCCTCATGGAGGTGGTAGTCTACAAATATGCACAAGCTATGTAATCACTTTCCAATGGATTGGAAGGTAAGAAGGTTCATGTGATAATATAATTTTATAAGAATATTTATGTCATAAATATAATATATATTTATATAAATACGTTAAATCCATAATAACATCCATCCATCATAGGTGGTGATGGAAAACGAATTATATTAGTTCACGAGGCGATAATCTGTCACACACACGACCGCTAGATTAGATTCCCATTAGACGGATGTGGATATGGATATAGTTTATTACACTGACATAATAAAATATATGTATATATATATATATTTATTAATATCTGATAATTTGTTAATATTATTTTATAGAGTTATAATATGAAGTAAAATAAAAATGTATGGTTAAGAACTACACCTCTTCTTCAGAAAACCACTTTCGGTTTATTACTAAAACCTTCCTAGATATGATTTATTATAAAAAGTGAATATAGGATGTGGGGAGGGATGTAATTAAGGTATATTGTCATGTATTTTATGTATTAAAAATATTTGTATTTTTGAATAAGATCGGAGAGGGTGTTCCCTTCTATAAGTTGGGGTAATGACACACTCGTAATTTTTGAAAAGAATAAATTGTACTGATATTTTTCAAACAAAAAATGTTGAATGTAGATAATTAATTAAACATAGATGAAATAATATAGAAATATGGCCATAAATAGGAATTGGAATAATTTTTCAGCAATTTAAACCACATTTTTCATAGTTTAACCCCTGGTAAATCGATTTTACCTATAATCATTATAATTAATTTTTACTGTTTTTAATACTCATTATGAGAAAAATTTTAATGGATATTATTATATAATATTAAATAATATTATTCTAATAATTTAATCAATTTTTGAAAATTAAATTTGCATAATTGGAAAAAATTAATTTAAAATTAATCTTTATCACGTGATGAAAAAACTATTTTCTAGATAAAAAACATTCAAAAGAATAAAAACATTTAATATTAAAGTAAACAAAATATTTATTAAAATTAATTAAATTATATTAATTATAATATTATTGAACATATATTACATTTAAAAACATTCTAAAACTAATTTTTTTTATAAATTATTTAAACGAAAATGAAATCTTCAATAAAAATATGTATTGGTTTACTATTCATTGAAACAATATTGTTTTCAAAAAATTCCAAAATTTAATTATAATATAATTTTAAATTTATTATTTTTAAAATGATAAAAAAAATTTGACTTTTTTAAAATTGTTAAAAAATATTTTTTAATTATGTACGCAGAGCGCGATGAATATACTATTTAGAAAATTACAATTTTAATTATAAAAATAAAGTTTTAATTATCCCAAACGAAACAATAATAATATATGAATGATAAAAAATTTGATTTAGTATATAATATTTAAATTTAATTAAAATAATTCTTTAATAGTATATTATTAAATTCACTATGATAAATAAACAATGTGCGCATGAAAATGGATTTTCATAAAAAGATTCTTTCACATTCTAATGATTTTAAATTTTATTTAAAAATAATTAATAACAAAATATTTTATATTACACATGTTTAATCCATATAAATTTCATAATTTATTATGTCCTATTCGTATCCTCCAATTTAATAGATTTGTTATAACATTCATATTTAAATAATTTATTTCACCAGATGTTTCTACTCGGTTTTGTGTGTCATATATGATATTAAACACAATGTTCTTATTTTAAATTATTGGGGTGTAACATTATTCCAAACTGTAATAAATGGTTTAGGTGAAATTTCAATTTTTATTAAAAAGAAATGGATTTATAATTGACAATAACTTTTTCGAAAAACCTCATCATAAGTTGGATTAATATAACATCCTATTGATAAGAGAGAATGGGAAGTGTGAAAGTTATATAGAATAATACATAAATTGGTTAACATGATATAAAAAATTTGTGGGATGTGAATATATGGACTTGGAATAAATTTAAAAATAATTATAGATACTGATAAATATCATTGATGAGAAGAAATTTAATGATTAGGAGAAAGTTAACGACCACAAAAAAAATGAAAAAATGATGTCTTAATACGAAAATTTGATTTATCAAGGATGAATTTAAATGTATAAAATTTATATTTAATGATCCTTTTACTAAATTTTATGGCTTATTTAACCACCATGATAGAGAAAACCATAAAATAAACTTACTTTTTGTGATTTATTTCATAAGAATAATTAAATCATTTGGTTGTTCTTAGATCAATTTTTTCTTTATTTATTACTCCATGAAATGAACATACAAGATGAATTTGATATTATCAAAGTAATAAAATTAACATTTAACATATCATAAGATTTGTAAAAGAGTGGAGTGTTTTTACTTTTACTTCTAAATATGTAACATACCAAAAAATAGTAAGAACAAGTTATCCAATATAATATAATATTCTTTAAAATCTCAACATTAACACCCAATGTTAAACGTAATCCATTCCATAAGTATTTATCATTTATATACTTTAGCATACATCTCTTAAAAAGAAGTGTAATTGTTCTAAAATAATTCTATACATTAAAATTAATGGTTATATACATAACTAAAAATAATAAAACATCTACTAAAATACTTCAAAATGAATTTTGAAAAAATTATAAGATCCAATGATATGATTCCCAAAATCAATATAATATTTTTCCATCAAACTATTTGAATAAAAAAAATTCATCTTGATTAGTACACTACTAAGGCTAGTTGTAGGTGTAGCACCCTTGTGATACTTTGGGTAGGGTTGAAGTCCTGAAACCCTACCAAATGTGATTTTTTTCACCTGGTATATGATTTATACATTTTATAATAATATATTAAAATAATTATACAATTTTAGTAAAAATATTATTAGGATCCTAAAAAATAGAGTTAATAATCAAATAATTTTTCAACCCCTAATCTTTTTTTAAATAGCTTATTTATTCCTAAAAATATAATAATATTTATTAAATTTTTTTACATTAAAACCAATGACAAAGTTAACACTAATTGATATCAATACCTTTAAACATTTGTTCAAAATATAAATTATTCTTCTAATTACATTTTATCTAAATCTAATACTAATCCTAAGGGTTATATTAACAAAAATGTCTCCCAAAACACTCTTAATAATCTTGGAATTCCAGAATATAAAATTTAATAGGGGTTTATAATACTTTTACCAACTCATAAACCCATTATGGTATCCATAACTTATAAGTTAATATTATATAAAGTCAAGAGTTCTTAAAAAAATTAATAAAATCCTTAGATATTTCATGATTCTTATAACCATAATAAAATTGGTAAAAATATTTCAACAACATAATTCTATAATCTGAATATATTAATACACCAACCATTTATCCTCAAATATTTGTATAATATATTACCTTTATGGTAATTTGGGATCACTTTTAGATGATGGAATTGATATGGTTAGTGAGTATACATTTTGGTTAATGAGAATGTTGTTAATAATAAATTAGGGAAACTGATTAGGCATAATCACAATATCTCTTTCTTCAATCATCATCCAATTTGGGTGGACATAATCACCATATTTCATATCATATTAAACATTAACATTATTTCATCATGTTCTAGCCATTTACTAAGACCAAAAAGAATAGTGTGAGAAATAATAATCACAGTGGAAAACTATATGATCATTTATAGGATATCTAAACTATGAAACCATATTTTAAATCTAATACCCCTTATTATTAACCTTTTCCATTAATTATAACCATATATTCCAATCCTTTGTGTTTCTCTATGATGAAAATGTGAATTAACATAAGGATATCCCACGGGGGTGTTAAACAAGATGTTCAATATGGTTCATTTTCATGCACAAGGTGAGGATTTAGACAAATCCCAATGCACCCTTTTTAGAGTTACTAACACTAGGCACAACTATTCCAGATCTACATCCACATATTGTAACTATTAATAGATTTATAACTAGGAAATCCATATAATACCTAACTTATCAAAACATTAGGATGTTATCCTATACATAGATATACCAACCAAATCAGCTATAGGGTTATTTTCTTTATTTATGTTTTCAAAAATCTGGTTCACAATGTTATTGTTAAACTTCCTCTAATACCAGATGTAATGAACCAAACCATAATATCCAAAATTTGGTGGTAAATTTGTTATATTGGCACAATATATAAGTAATAGAATCCCGAAGGTCCAAATTTTTAAATAGAACTGTAATACTAGATACATACTAGAATATCATATTACAATAGAAAACATAAAATGTAACATATAATACTCTTTGTGAACACCATTATTTCGTTATAATATACCTACATATCAGTCATAATACTATTCTTGGCATCATGGGGAAAGGAAACATATGAAAATGGTGATATAAAATTTTCATTAGGGGAATAAATATAGCCAATGTTATAAAAAACTAATAATAAATAACCAATATAAAATGGTAAATAAATAAAAATCCATTGCATTTAATAAATAACTTTAACCACAAGAACAATAAGGAGGGAATAAATGATTACCAAATGATTCATTATAATTAATATTATGTGATTAATACATAACCATATATATTCAAACTATTAAAAAAATAACACAAAAATCAATGAATAATATCATAATTAGGGAATGTATAATTCCAAACATCATAACCATACCATCAAGGCCTTGTATAAATATCTATTAAATAAATGTTTAAGGCCTTAGAAAAAACCAATATTGGTTTTCTCATGAGACCTATCGATGAATCCAAGTGATATTTCGGGCCCACCCATCACTTAATATGTATAATTCATTCATCATATGAAATTTGAGACACATAATCTTGTAAACATTCATACTAAAAAATTAGAATACAAAATATTAGTAATATACCCTATATATAGTCAACATAAACAGTCATATTATAATTTTGAATACAAATGTGAATAATTTCTCTAATAAATAAACATAATAAAAATACATACATATAAATATGTAGGAATTTATTTACACAAAATTATCCCAATATAAAATAACAACAAATAGGGTAGTTTTCATTGATAAATAGAAATACCATAAAAAAATAATTAAAATATTTAAGGTAAATATTAATTTCACATTGAAAATAAATTTTTAAATCTACTAAAATTTCTATAATGTTATTAAATTGTTTCCTTTATAATAAACACAAATTTTTTTAAATAGATCTTTAAATAAACCTGACATGTAATTTTGTACAAGTCATTTATGCTAAAAAATAATTCTTTTCAAAGTGTTGTTAAAATGATTAAAAACAACATATTTGAAAAATGACATGAATATTCCATTAAAAACATTTAATCGAAAAACTTCGCTAAAAATAAATTCAATGAATAAATCTAATAATGTAGAAAATGTTTTTGAAAAAATTAAAAAAAACAGACATAGGAGAAAAAATATTTTTGATAAAAGAGAGAAATAAAGTTCAATTTTCTAAAAAAAAACATTCTCAATTATTTTAACTACCAAAGAGATGAAAAGGGTAATATTACTTGAAAATATAATTAATCACTATAAGAGAATAAAATTCATCAGTTTCAGGAGAGATATATCATAATATTTTATCATCATAAACATAATCTTAAATAATCATGAAAAACAATGATATTATATCTTAAAACATTACCACTTCGTTAACTTTTAAATCACAATTCACATGAATGAAATAATTTCAAATGAAACATTAAATACCACTAAGATAAATAGATTGTTGTTATAAAATAAAAAATTCTAATTATATACAATAAAAAAATAAAATAAATGGTGAATTTGGGATCTGTCACGAAGAAGTAAAAGTCAGACGAGGAACCCTTACCTCAGGTACGATTTCCTCCATACATGCTCAAAACTCAAGTATAAAAAAATATATTTAATAAAAAAATATTACAGAACCATAATAATATATATCACAATATATATTATTATTCTTATAACTTTTTATCATTCATATATAAAAATAAATATTTATTTAAAACATAATTCTACGTGATAACTACATTATTTCTCATGAATGATTTTGTTTAGTTGATTCGGTCCTTGTACATTGATCCTAGTTCCATATTACCTAGAAATTTATTCATGATATATATATCATATATATATATATATTTATTAATCCATATAATTTATAAATTGAAAAATTGGCAACATCGTTCCGGGAGATGGTAGGTCGTACATATATATAAACACTATTTTTATTTTTTGAAAGATGCAACAAAAAAAGATAAATACTAATTTAACAATAAAAAATAAATTTAATATCATATATACCATATATAATCCATAATTACGTCAGTATAACCATCCCTAACAATCGAAATGAAAAACGCTTCATATCGCTTCATTGACATGGTAGTCCACATGTATGAACAAGCGACATTATCGTTTTCAAATGGATGGAAAGGTAAAATTGTATATGTTGTATTATATTTAAATAATCATAATTATTTGAAAAATATCATATATATACATAAAATTAATCATTAAATTCATCCATTGAGAGGCAGTTATGGAAAACAAGTTGCATATGTTTGTGAGGCGGTAGTCCTCCGTACACACAATCAATGGTTTCATTTCCCATTTTATAGAGGAGGAGATGAATATATGTTATGAAATTAGAATAATAACATCTATGTATATATAATATATTTGGTTTATTATTTTATTTTATTTTAATATTATTTTAATGGGTTATAATAATAACTAAAATGAAAAAGTAATTTTAAGAACTATACCTATTCTTTAGAAAACCACTTTAAGATTATAAATAAATCCTTCCATGATTGTATTTATGATAAAAATAAGGAATTTATTATGTGTTAAGGGATTTATGGAAGGTATTAGGGTAGTTTTTTTCTACTAAAAGGTCTTTTGTGAGTGTGGTGAATAAGAGAGGATATGGGATTTATATTTACTGGTGGGGGGGGGGGACACATGAAATGTCTCAAAAGAATCAATTGTACCCACGTTTTCCAATTACCATAATGATCAAAAAAATGAATAATTATCATACATTATATGATATAATGTCAAAATATTTCTATAAAATGGGATTTTGAATTTTTTTTGTCATTTTAACTGTTATCTTATTAGTTTAATCCATGGTAAATCTATTTTTTCGTCAATTATGGTAAATAATTTTTATATTTTTTGTATTAATTATGAAAAAAATAAGTTTAACATTTTTATTCTCATAAAAAATACTGTATCTATTTTTTAAATTAAAATCATATATTTGGAATTTTTTAACTTAAAATTATTCTCATAGACGCGACGGAAAAACTGGTTTCTCATTAAAAAACATTCAAAAGTATAAAATTTTTTAAATCAAAAGTCAATTTAAAATTTATTAAAATATACCAAACTTTATTAATTATAATATAATTTAACTAATTTTACTTCTAAAACAATTTAATAAAAAATTAAATATTTAAATAATTTAAATGAAAATGACTTTTTCAATAAAAATCATTATTTTATTAACTATTCATCGAAAATATAATCTTTTTTGAAAATTATCAAAAAATTGATTATAATATAATTTTTAAATGATTATTTTAAAAATTGAGTTCATTTTTTTAAATATTATAATAATGGTAAAATTAATTTTTAAAAAAAGTACGTAGAATGGGACAAAACTCTTTCATAGAAAAAAGATGGTTTCTTAGCAAAAAATTAGATATCCTATTATCCAATGTATAAAAAATATTAGATGAATGATGAAACATTTAATTGAATATATATTATATAAAATTAATATAATTAATTATCTAATTTTTAAAAATTTAAATTATTATGATAAAATCACAGTGTGCACAAAAAAAATATTTTTATGAAAATTATTTTGTTCACTTTAAAATGATAAATATTTTTATTTCTAATAAATTGTTATCAAATTAATTTATTTTATATATCTGTAAAAAAAATAATTACAAAATTTTATTTCTTTCAATTCATACCCTCTTATTTAATTACTTGGTTATAAGGACCATATTTTAATAATATATTTTCCATTCCAACTAAGCTTGGAATTGCGTATCGTATATGCAATTGAACATAATGATATTTTTTTAATACGAAAGTATTACACAATTGGTGTATTATTATAATGAAATTTATATATTATATGTTGAACCATAATTTAAATAATTTTACCTATATTTTTTTCTAGGAATGGGATAAGATAAAAACCCTATTTTATGTTTAAAAATATATTTTTCTAAAAACAAGTTTTATAACGATTTGGTGTTCATATTTGGAAGTTATTTTTTTCCTATTTTATTAAAATTATATAAAAATTAAATTAATTTTTAAAATATACTTTTCAAAATTACCTTATAGTTATATTTTGATAATTTTTATGGAAAGTTTAATTTTTTGATGAATAATTAAAATACTGATTTTTTAATAAAAATGTTTAATTTCATTTAAAAAATAAAAACAATTCATTTTTATTTAAAAAAGTTTTAATGGTAAATTTATTTCCAAAATAATTTTATTAATCCAATTTAGGATATTATATTCAATTTTTTGTTTAATTTTTATATGATTTTTTATACTCCAGAATACTTTTTCTTTGGAAAATTGTTTTTCATAGTGTTTATGAGTTCAATAATAAATAAAATTGTACCACTTGTGTTTATTAAATTTTTTAAGTTGGATTGCAAATTTATAATCAAAATAATTAATATTATATAATTAGTATAACTTACTTTCTGGTCAAAATTTATATTAGAGATAGTAACAAATTAATTATTACGGTTGAGGTTCAAATACAGATTTGTATTTTCCCAAGAGTTGTGTTAAAAATAATTTTACACATGCATAAAATTTAATTAGATATATTTAGTTTAATATTTAAAATAACTGTGTAAAAATGTCTCAATTTTTTTATTTATTTTTAGTCTTAAATGATAAATTACATTTGTATATAAATAAATAAAAAAAAGTCACCATCATGAAAAGTAAAATTCTAATACTAAATAAACATGTATTTTATTGAATAATATGTTTAAAAATGAATATATATCTATAGTTGAGTGTTGGAGAAACCATATAATCCCTCCAATCCATTATTTATCATTTTTTAGGCACATGTCTTGAGAGTGACTTCCTATTATTGAATTGTTTTGGGTATTTAAAAAAATAACACTCGCCCATAATCTAGAAAGTTAACCTAATTCCACAAATAATTCACACCTCTTAATAAATTTGACTAAAAAAACAATACCTCCCAAACATCCTTAGACACATTCTAGATATTATGGTCTTTGTATTCCCAATGGACAATCCCAAGGTTCCTTAATAAGTGATCCAAAGGAGGCATTTCTAAGCGAGGGTAAATATCTTCACTAAAATCATTTTTTACTTATTCTTATATAAACATAATTCATATTTTGATAAATAAAATATAATAATACTAGAATATAAAATAAACTAATACTATGTTATATTAATAGTGTAAATTATATCCATCTCCACATCCATCATATGGGAAACAAAATAGGTGATCATTTGTATGGAGGAGTACCACCTTGTGAACTGATGGTAATCGTTTTCCATCACCACCACTCATGGATGGATATAATTAATTATTTAAAATATATATATATATAAATATTATTTTTATGAAATATTATTAATGTTTAATAATAATATAAAACACACCATATAATATTTAATTATTTTAAGAACGACACTGTTGTTGGTGTGTATGTGTGGACTACCGCCTCCATGAAGAGATGTGATATATTTTCATTTTATTTTGATATGGATGGAAAAAGGTCATATTTAATTGTTTTATATTATATATATAATATAAAAAAATCCTACAAATATGAAGTAATGTTTTCTTTATTTATTTCCATCCATCATAAAAATGGAAACATTCTTCATGTGTAAGTATGACATACTGTTTTCATGAATGGTGTAACTAATTTTCAATATCTAAATTGTATATATTTATATAAATACATATATAATGAAAATATATGAAATTTAAATTAAGATTATTCTTCTGAAAATTTTGTTAAAATTATCAAATAAAAATGGTAAAAAAACATACATGAATAATGAAGTAGTTATTACCCAAAACATGATTTTAATAATGAATTCTTTATAAATAGGTGATAAAATGTCATATGTAAATAATATATGATATTATATATATCTGATTATGGTTATCTAATAGATTTATAATGAGACTATATTTATTATACTGGAGTTTTGAACATTTACGATGAATTTCATGACTTCAGGTTATGGATATTATTGTCACTTTTTTTATGGGACACATTCCTTATGCAATATTTTTTTCAATTATGTGGTGTATATTTAAAAATCATGAATGTATTTTTGGATTATTATCATGATTATTATTATATATACATATACATATAAATATATTTCTTTAATGGTGATTATTATTTTAATGTTACCAAAGTGGTACAATTTTTATTTTATAATCTCATTGTTTATTGGGATTGTTTATGATTTTGTTTTATATGATGAAATATTATTATTAAACTCTATATAAAGTCATTTATTTTATTATCCTATTTTTATTTTTGGAGAATATATTTTCTCCTTTTATTTTTCTTTATCTATGAACTAAAAAACCAAAAGAAGTTTGTTTATGAAAAAGGAATTTTTTTCTATTGAAGATCGAGACACATTTTTTTCCATGTACATGTTTTATAAAAAAGTTTTAAATACTGTTTTTAATATTAAAAAAGGTTTTTTTAAATTAATATTTGAGCAATTTCTAATTTTGAATAATTTATTTGAAAAGGAATATTCTTTTCATTTTCTGAATGTGGTGTTGTGACTCTTTACTAAAAATTTGAAAGATATATTTTTTTAATGTGTATGACATGAAAATTATTTTTCACTATTATGACCACAAAATTATTTGAAGCCACATTTACATTTTTTATAGGTTATTTCGAAATAAAATCAGTTCCTTAATATTTTAGAAATTTTTATATTTTAAATATGTTATTTCAAAATGGAAAGGATATTTTCCTCAGGAATCGTTAAATGTTTTTATGGAATTTATATTCTTCTAAAACATCAATATTTGGTGTTTATTATGTTTTACAGGTGATATGATATAATTTTATTGTCTTTATTTTTTATTTTAATGGTTTATGTTTATGTTTATGATGATAAGTGGTTCATTAAACACATTACTTTTCTAGGGTTTATTATTTGTTCCAAATATGAAAATTTCATGTTACTTGATTATTTTACATGGGCCATTAAATGATGAAAAATTTATGAAAACCATTTGTTTTAATGTTTTATAATATGATCAATGTTATATGAACTTGTGGGAAACATATATATCATTTTTATGAATTGATGGGTTGGACCTACATCTCCCTCCAATGCATTGGGTAAATATTGATATCACCTAAGATAATTAAGATTATAATGTGGTGTAAAACTAGTTCAGTTACGGACTTTGTCTCTATGATAGTCTTATGAGTGAACCCTGAATACTATGATGATATTGGTAGAAAACACATTACACTATGATTATATAGGAAATTATGCTTAACTACTAAGGAAATTATTTTCTATACTTACGTGTATGTCACAAATCTATGCCTAATTCCTAGGTTATGTTCTCATAGATTAGGTTATTTGATTCCTTTATAATAAACATCTTATTAACTACCACGATTTATTGTATTAATCAATATTATGATCTTTGATATACAAGGTATGGTTTTCGAACGTTATGCTCAAGTTATCATACTATTATGATCATTTTATGATTATGTGATCATTAATATATCACTTGTTTACCCTTACTGAGCATATGATATCACCATTTATTATGTTTAATTTCCCATTGTTATTATGAAAGGTATTATGTATTGTATTTACATGGAGGGTTATAGTTATGATGAAATTAGAGGGAGATTATATAGTTCATTTATGTACACATTTTTTATGAATCAATGTATCCAAAGACACTAAACTTTTACTGTCCAAATGTGTGTTTTTGTAGGACCAAATGAATATTTATCTTTTAAGATGTAATATATATGTATGAGAAGTGTGGTTTCCCATTTATGGTATCATTGGATAGTTTTATTTAAATTTTGGGATCTAGGATTAGAAACATTTAGTGAGAACTAAAATGAAAATCATAAATATAGGAAAATATTCTAGAATTATGGTAAAGGATAAAGTGAGTGATTTCAATGTAATTACATCCATATTCAAATACTATAATTAATGTGGAACTATAATAGTTGCACCAAGGGGTAATAAATATGAAAATTGAATATTGGGCTTCAACTCGATCGTCACTTGGTGTATAAAAACTGGCCTCACAATACATCTAGTTTGAAACTCTCGGGGATATTTTTTTGGTTATTCACAAAATCATTACAAGACATCATGATGGATTAATATAGGTGATGAAAATGAATGATTAAGGTTAAAAAAATGGTGATAGTTATTGAAAAGTTTATTTTATGATTTATATGTACAATTAATATTTTTTGATGATTAGTTAGTTTTTCACTATGAATGTTGTTTCTCACACTCTAACTGTGTGTTTCAGTAAATGGAGACAACAAGAAGGAACATCGTAATCATTTAACTTGATATACAATCTTTTTATGAGAAATAATATTGTAAGATGACTAGAGTAAAGGATATGGGATTATTCATAATTAGTTATCATGAAATATGATTAACAAAATTAACCATACCCGACTCTCAGACTCAACAAAGATTTGAAGGATAGTGTTCACTGAGATCTATGATAGTGGGGACCATTGAGTAAAAATGATCCAGTTTCATATATATCGAGAATTTTGGAAGAACCACTCAAGGGAACAGATCAATAGAATGATAATATGTTTAATGGGTGGAGATTAAGGAAATAAATATGAAATTTTCAATGAAAAGTGAAATGATTAATTAACATAATGGAATAGAATCATGGATCCCCTAAAATATTAAAAATAGTTAAATGTTTTAAATATTGAAATTATGTAAATTATGAGAATATATATCATAGGGGGATATATCGAGAAAAGTATCAAGACATTTGTATGAGTATAGGGTTTTCTGTTGATAATTAATAGATAAAAAATAAAATATGAATGGTAAGAAATATTAAAGAATAAGATGATGAATCCTAATTAATGGTTTAGTAATTAAGTGGAATTATTAAGGTCATTTTTTATTGTAAGTTAATAATTCTGTGATAAGAATCATGAAATATATAATAATTGTTTGGAATACATTTTTCATTAACTGTATTCATGAATATTTTGAATAGAACAATTGAAAAAGAAATGTGATTTGTTTGGAAATGTGATATTTTAAGGAAACAATTATTATGGGAATGAAAAGATTTAATAAGTTCATGATTTTGAGATAATTGGGTTTAGTTGGGATAAATAAATGATTGATATGGATAATGTCAATTAGTAAGTATTCATGAACTCAAAATTCATTAATGATTTGATGAAAATTTTGTATATGTTATCGTTGATGGAGTTTAAATGTTTTTTGGATTTATGGAATATCTTCAATAATATATGGTTTATCTATTGAATAAGGAATTATGTATTTTTTGTTGAGGTATTATGGTAATTAAGTTTATTACAATGTTTTATATATGACAATGGTATTCCCATATTTTTTATGTGATAATTAAGAGTTTCAGATACATACCTTTTTTAGAAATGTATTTATATCATTTTTAGTGCTCTTTGAATGATTTTAGATATAATTTTTTCGAGGACTTTCTTATCTATGTTTAACAGAATCTTTTGAGTTTTTTGAGGGTGTTTAGTTAGTGCATGTTTGGTGCATTGTTTTTCCAAACCGTGTGCCCACCACAAGAAACTGTGAAAACCCAAATAGAGGGAATATTCACGGTTGGAAAATGGTTTCCCAAACAACATTACGTATTAGTAGAAACCCTAAACGCCTAAGAAGAGGTGAAAAATTAGGTTTAATGGTTTCTAAAAACATGTGCCCCTTCTCAGGAGACTGTTCACGTGGTATTACTATTCTAAAAATTTATTTTAAAATTATTAAACCGCCCTATATTAACCCCGATTCTCCCTTGCGCATCCTTATTTTTTTTAATTTTTATGGTATATTCCTGATTGATTCCAAGGATCTAAGAACTCCATTATTTAAGAATTGAATATTATATTGAAGGATCTTCACCTCTTCTGGAATGTAATATCTTCCAGGGTGGCTTCCTTACTTTCCAGCCTCTTTTATTGGATAAAGCAGAATGGTTTATTCCCTATTGGAAAGAGTTTAGATCTATGTCTCTTTAGATGTTAATCCATTGGAACTTTTTTTTTGAAGGTTTTGGTCACAGTTCTCCAATGTCATTGTGTTCTTGAAAAATCTTCTACAATTTGGGGTTTTTGAGTTTGGAAAACATTCATCCATGATCATATGGTAGGTGGTTTATTATTATTTTGTGTATGGAATTTTAAAATTTGAATTTCAAAAATTGTAAATATCATATTTAATTGGGGTAATTATATGGTTAATTAATTAATTGAATTATAGAATTGAAGGAATAACAAGATTTCTGAAATTGGTTGAATGTTGAATTGTGAAATTTGTTGATTAATGTGATTATAAATCAATTAATTGTTGGAATTAGGGGATGGTTGGATTAACCATGAAGGGTTAATGGTCATTATGATTAAATGTTGATGAATGTGTAAATGTTGAATTATTTATATTATTTCATGTTATCAATGTGATAAACCATTATTTTAATGATAAATTGAAATGGTTCACCATTATGTGAATTATTGATAAGATGGTTATTTATGATTAACCAGGATAAATGTTATATGTGGGATATATGTGTGATTGACTGATAAAATGGGCGTAGGACATGGAATGATTAAAAAAATAACCATGGGGTGATATACATGCCATTCATGGCCTCAATGCACGATTGTGAATATCATTTCATGGGATAAGGACTAATGATCCAAAAAGTCATGAGGTGTGAGACAAGGGATTAGGCTCCAACTACTTACGCGGTTCAAGAAATGACCTTCTAGGCCCATTATATTGGCATTGGATTGGAATTTCATGTATGTGTGTTATGAAATTGCTTTTAAATTAATAATAAATGACCATGATATAATTAATTATGATTTCATATTATATGTGTACCAGTATCTAGTACGGGGAAAAGTTGTTTTTGATGTTTTTAGTGTCAAATTAAATCTAAGGAGTTCTATGGTTAATTAAAGAGTAATGAAATTTAGAAACCCTTTATCTTATTTATTGTACTTTATTATTACAATTGCACACACTAGTATAGACTATATATTATATTATACCACATTGGGGGTGGCCCATTGATTTTTACTCACACACTACTTGGGTTTCCTGACCATTATCTGAATAAAATTCATATTTATAGGAAATGGTAAGGTTAATATCCCAATGTTATATGTATTAGATGGGATGGATCATGGAAAATGGAACCAAACATGATGTCAGTACATGCTTGGGAGGTGTTATCATTTATTTAATTTATAGTTTTAATATTAAAACTTGACACATATATGGAGTAAAATCTATACTTCTTTAGTCTAGATATTGTTTTCTAGTTTTGGTTTGTCATTTGATACTGGCATATATTGGTTATGGTATTATTTTTTCAGTTAGTTGTATAATTCAGTTTTCATTTATTTATTTTCCACCATTTTCCCTTTTTGATAATGCTGGTATAATCTTCCCATGTTATATATTAGACCCTTTTTGTTAGTCTATTGCCTCTAGCATATGGGGAGGTGTTCCTGAGGTCACGACATGAACCAGATTGGGCCATCAGAACATGTCACTCCGGCCATGACATCACAAAGTCATATCAATGGTAATTTTATTTTCATTTATTTTATATCACTATTTGGTAAATATTGATATGATTCTAGGATGAGTCAGGCCTTGATCAACAGCTCATGTATGGAAGTATAGAACTCATGTATGGGGTTAAAACCAAGAACCCAGGGTGGGATTGTTGTTATTGATGTTTTATAATATAGTTGGATATTATTTAACCTTTGGGGATGAACTTGTCTTGTGATGTTATTATTTTTCTTATATGTTTTTCTTGGACTTGTATGGCAGGATATTTTTGTATACATGCACCTTTCTAATCACTCATTACTTATTATGTCACACATCATTTTAGGCACACATGGAAAGAGAGATTTGGGTATATTTTTTAAAAGAAAGTGATTTAATTTAATGTGTATTTTAATTGAAATTTTCTTAATAAGAAATTCATAAGGTTAAATGATTCTAAATATAGTAAATAAAATATATAAAATGGTTCTATAATTGGAAATCCTGAAATCTTAAAATATTTTTCCCTATGTGAAACATGACCTACATGAGGGGTGGTTGAGAGTATTCATAGTTACATTGTTTTGACTACATGGTGGGGTATGAGGGAAAACTCTTTATAGATTTATTTGATTTCTTCTCATGTAAATGTGATAATGAGTTGTATTGTTTTTTACAATGATTATTTGTCATTGTAGAGTTATGCCTCAATAATGATGCTTATTCATAGGATGGAAGGAGGGCATGGATCGAAATGATTCTCCCTTAGTGGAAACAGTGGTTTCGATATTTATGGATGGGGAAGTATTATAGTATTTATATGAGAAAATTTCTTTCTTTATTAATTTTATGGAAATATACACAAATGAAGTTTTGAAGAGTATTTCAAACATGAAACATGAGTTATA
Organism: Viscum album; assembly: GCA_963277665.1. Lineage (NCBI taxonomy): Eukaryota > Viridiplantae > Streptophyta > Magnoliopsida > Santalales > Viscaceae > Viscum > Viscum album. Next base: position 2,064,190,155 of record OY728121.1, read on the forward strand.
ATTACTACACCCTCCAAATTTCACTAGGGAGGGTGGACCTGAGGTAGATGAGTTTAGGATTTAGGATATCCAGACCACTCTGGACCACATGGAGAATCCATCGAATAAAAGAGTCAAACTGACTACTTATATGTTACATGTTCAAGTGAATCATTGGTGGGAAATCCAGACTCAATATGGACAGATGGATAATACATAGTGGATGAACATTCAAGATAATTTTAAAGAAGAAATTTTCAATGAGATGATCAATATGAAGTGGGTAGCTGAGTTTATGGGGACGACCCTTGGGAATATGTTATTTACTGACTATGATGGACCCTTTACTAACTTGAAACACATTTTCTATCATTGGTAGGGGTTGATTCTGCTGTAGTGAAATGTTATTATGATGCGATTAAATGTGATATTACATCCCATGTTATCATCTTTAGGATGAAGAAGTTTTATGAGGTGGGGAATAAATCTCTGACATCTAAGGGGATCATAAAAGAGGAATCCAATGGAAAACATGTGGTTTCTATTGGATGGTTAGGAGGTACATCTATTGAAATTCAAAAACATCATTTCTAGAATTTCAAATAGTGTGATAGTAAGAAGAGTGGCCATGGGGAATGATTAGTTATACAAGAAATGTATCGACTACTCTTCCACCAGGGTGATAGGATATGTCAACTTCGATGATTATTCCACCAAAAACCAATAGTGTGTTGATATTATAGTAGGTTATAACATCTATAATTGTTTTATATGGACCTATGATAGGTGGGTAATGATGATGTAGCTATGAAGAATCAGAGTGATGGAAGGGGATATTTTACCCCACATTAGTCTGGAAGTTATATTTATTATAGCCACGATAGTAGAGGTAATGGAATAGGTTATTCTAGGAAAGAGAGTCCACATCAAAAGATTAATCTATCCTATGGGACTTAGACTATAGAATAAAAAAGTGGGGCATGGTAGTTATGTGCAGTTCAGCCTGTGCTTGTGGATATCGATGCTGGTACATGAATAATTAGAGGTATAATTACTATATACTATATGATTTCTAGTGCCTTATATATTATAATAAATTTTCATTCTGTTATATATTATATACTTTTGAATGGTTTGTTCCTCATATTGGAGTTTTTATGTGGGGTTATGATGGTTGATAATTCTTTGGGAGTACTATCAAGAGAAATCTGTTTATGTTGGGGGTGTTCTTTCAATATCAGGGATTATTTTTTTATGGGTTCATTACATCCTTGAAATGTCAAGCATTGAATTTATTTTTGGTGTTGACTACTTAGTATTATAATTATACAACATAGATTGTTACCATAGGAGAGTGACCTCTATGTCCCCTTAGGGTAACTGTTCTATTAATCACAGAGATTGTGATATCCGGATAGTATGTGAATGGACATTTCATCATCAACTAGGGGAGATCACCAACCATGTTCGAAGTCTATTGCTAGATTATGGTAGTGTGAATAATAATGTATTTCCCCCACACATATTTTTGGTTTTAATACATGTGTATTGAATAATTCTCAAGACTTCCACATGGGAGGGATGCTATATTCATGATTGAGCTCATATCTGTAGCTGAGCCAGTTTCTATTCTACCTTATATAATGTCACCAAATATCTTAATAGTCAACTGGAAGAGTTAATGAATAAAAAATTTATTTTTATGAGTACTTCAACTATGGGTTCTCTAGTCTTAATTTCTAAGAAGGCTGATATAACTTTGTTCTTAGGTTCCAATTACTATAGGTCTAACTATATGAAATTGATGAACCTATATCCTCTTCAATGTATTAATGATCTATTTGAAAAGTGGGGGGGGGGTTGTTTATTTTAATGATAGACCCGAGATTTAGGTATTGATAGTTAAGAGTTATACCATCGAAAATTTTTAGATGAATTTATGGCCTATATGAGTTCCTAATGACACCATTTGGGATGAATAACGCACCTACTATGTTTATGGACACCAGTAACTGAATCATTCTCCCATACCTAGATTAGTTTGATGTTGTTTTTTGAATGAAATCTTGGTTTTCTCCAAGGCTCATGATGATAATTTCCAATATATTAACATCATCCGAAGTACACTAAATGATCATCAGATATACACCAATATGTCTATTTTTGAATTCTAGATTGACTCAGTAAATTTATTTTGAGACAAAATCTTATAATTAGGTCAGTTAGTTGACCTAGATATAGTTCAGGCTATTGTTTCATGGGATAATCTTGAGAATTACTTGATATCTATTGTTTTTTGAGATTAGAAGGTAATTATCGGTGGCTCATCTATGAATTTTAACGCATGGAAGAACCTCCTTTTGGATTGACCTAGAAGGGGTATCATTTTATTGATGTGTATTAGGTGTGAATTATTTCCATGATTTGCGGAGGTAGTTGACTGCCAAAACGATCATGATTCTACTTGAGCCAGGGGAAGTGTATACCATTTTTTTAACACATATGGGGCTAGTGTTTGAGTAGTGTTGATTCTTGGGGATTGATTTGTGGTGTATGGGTCCCAATATTTGAGGCCACTTGAATGGAACTACCATACACATGAACACATTTCATCCAAAGGGGTTCTTACCTGGAAGTGTTGGTGACATTATCCATTGGGTGAAATTTAACTATTTATACTAATAAAAATATATCAAAGTACATATTTTCACAATGAGATTTAAATATCTGGAAGTGGATATTGGTTGAGTATATGTAGTTATTTGATTTTGAGTTGGTATGTTTTACATAGTAGGGAAAAATGTTTTTGATGATTTGAGCAGGCAAATATAGAATTAAAAGTTTGACAGTATAGTTATGAGTGGAAGATGATGACCTTGCAGGATGAGATGCGTATTGTGGTTCGGGGGGGGGGGTGAGAGCTGATGAATCTCATATCAGTGTCAATGGAATCAACACATTCGAGACCCATCAGGGAGATTTGGTATGAGGATCCATAGTGTTTCTCCTAGAGGGAAATCCTTGAGGGTAGGTAGTCACCTTCCAATTAGACTATAGATTTGGATGTCATCATTGATGGTTAGATATGTGTAGCTCTATGTACATATTTTCTAGATGATTTGATGCTTGAGTTTCATTCCACGAAGTGGGATGGTCATCTGGGTTTGGCCAAAATGTACTCTAACCTATGTCAACATAATTGGTGTTCACGACTGAAATATGATATTTCATATTTCTTGATATGATTCTACACATATAAAAATGTGAAAACTAAAAATCAATGACCAGGTGGTTTAATACAACCATTACACATTCTATAATGGAAATCAAATTTTGTTACCATTGATTTTTTGGTAGGTATTCCAAGGAAACCACTTAATAATGATGCAATATGGGTGGTGTTGGATTTATTGATGTAACTAGAACATTTATTGGCCATACAAGAGACATTATAAGTTGATAGGCTAGGAGACTTGTACATTTATAAGAAAGTCAATCTCTTTGGGGTAACATGTAGTATAGCTTCAGACCATGACTATCAATTTACTTTGTGCTTCTAGAATGGATTGCAGGAGTCACATGGTATGTAGGTATTATGGAGTAAGGATTTCCACCCATTTATATATGGGAAGTAAAAATGTAATATATATATTTTAGAAAATATTTTATGAGTGCGCATTATATACTTTTGTGGATCTTAGTAGAACCACCTATTTATCATTGAGTTCACTTATAAAAACAATTGTGAGGATACTATTCATATGCAACCATATGAGGATCTTTTTGGTAGGCCATGCAGATCACCGATATATTATATGGAGACAAGTGAGTTATAGTTGTTGGGACCGAGTCTCGTGTGTGAGACATCAGAGTAGGTAAATTTGATTCATAATCATGTGGATTTGGAGTCGAGTTGATAGAATTATTATAATGATAGACATCAACACCCCCATTGAGTATTCATAGGTTGATCATGTATTCCTCTAGGTGTCACCTATATTGGGTCACTATAGGATTATGATTCATGTCACGTTGGCACCATGGTTTCTCAAACACTTTTATAATGTGGATAGAATCAGACTGGTGGTGTACCAACTGACTCTTCCACAGTGGTATAGTGCTATGCATTATGTTTTTCGTCAATCATGACTTCAGTGGTATCACCCTGACCCTTGTCATGTGATCGATGTTGATGAAAATAAGCTTAAGTTCATTGCATCATTTGAGGAGCATCCGATTTGTGTTACAGATCATAATTATAATTTGTTACTAGGAACAACCGTGTCAATAGTTCATTTATTGTGATAGCAAGGATGCATTTAGGAGGAAAAATCAAAGAGAGAATAAGATACACAAGCTTAGTGGAAAAACCTTTTTAGCTTATAATCTTATTGATTTTATGAGTAATGATCAAGGAAGAGCTATTAAGAGATGGGGAGATTGCAATATCCCAAGCTTTTCTTGAGATTTCTCAAGATAGATTTCAAGTACTCTTTTTCCTATATCTGGTTATACATTTTTATGCTTTTCTTTTGTGAATTTTGGGATCTTTTGGCAGTTTTTGGAAAAATTTTCAGTACCACATGGATTGGCCATGATTTTCCAAAACCGTGCACCCACCCCCTCAAACAGTGTAGATCAAAATAGTGAGTATTTTCAGGGTTGTTGAATGGGTTTTCAAACCATGTTCCCTTTTAGTAGAATTCATGCACCACTAAGAAGACGTACAAATTTAGGGTACACAGTTTGGAAAACTATGTTTTCCTTCATAGGAAACATTCATGCAGGATTAATTTGTCATAAAAATTATTTTAAGATTCCCCAAAACTTGGTATTAACCTTTATTCACCATGGATCGACCCTAATGTTTTTAATTAATTTTTGGGAGTTCCTGAACTGATTTCAACGCTCCCCAAACTCCTTTATTAATGAATCAAATATGTTATTAAAGTATCCTTATATCATTTAGTATGTAATATCTTTCTTTGTGGTTTCCTATATCTCCTGTCTCTATTCTTAGATGAATGAGAATGTTTTATTCCTTGTTGGAATTGGTTTAAATCTATGTTTTATGTTTTTCAATATTTTGGATCTTAATCTTAGGTTTTGTTTCTAAATCATCTGTACGATTTCATTCTTGATTAATATGCTTTAATTTGGGGTTTTTTAGTTTGGAAAATAGTCATCAACGATCACGTGGTAGGCGGTGTAAATGTCAATTCCCATAGTATCAGTTATAATTATATGTATGGATTTTGAAATTTGAATTTCCTTGTTTGAATATCAAACATGAATTGGATTAATTAATTGAACAATTATATAATGGAATAATGGAATTGATTGAAAAAATTAATTTATGAAATTGGTTGAATGTTGAATTGTGATTTTTATTGAACAATGTAATTATAAATAAATTGATTTTCAGACATAGGGGATGGTTGGATTGACGTTGAAGGGTTAATATTTTATATGATTAAATGTTTATTAATGATATAATGGCAAATTTTTCCTATTAATCATCATGATTATTGCGAATAACCATCTTTATTATGATAAATTGAAATTGCTAACTATTATGTGACTAATTTCTAAGAGGGTTAATGATGATTAACATTGATAAATATGATATATGTGTGAATGATTGAAAAATGGATTGTGGGATAAGGACTGATGATCCGAATACCCATGGGGTTCTAAAGATGAAGTTCCAGGACTAATAACATGCTTGTGAATATTATTATTTGGGACATGGAATAATTCCCCAAATACCCTTGAGGAGTAAGATAGGGACCAATACTCCAAATAATCATGGCATTCTAGATCTGATATTAATTCCTAAAATATTGGTATTGGACTGACGTTCTATATTGACATGATATGAAATTGGATTTAAATTAATAATTAAATCCATTGATATAATTATTTGTTATTATTTATGATATATAGTTCAAAATATGGAACATACTGAATAATGTATTGATGTTTTGGATGTAATTGTGAACTAAAGGATTTATATGGCTTATCAAAGAATAAAAAAATGTTGAAATTGTTTACCTTATTTGTTTTACTTTAATATTTATTAGACTACATACACTATTATCGAATGAATATTGTTTTAGACTATATTGGTGGCCTCTTACAGAGTTTTACTCACAACCTACTCTAGAATACTAATTGGTACCTAAATAGACTCCATGATTGTCTGATAGGATATGAGAAATATCCCTTTGTTAGATGGATGAGTTGGGATTGAGTATGGATGAGGGAACCACATATGATTTCAAAACCCACTTGAGAGTTGTCAGTGTGTCTTTATTTAGGAGTTTTCATATTGACAGATGAAACATATATAACATTTCATATATAATTCTTTAGATTGGTTATTGTGTTCCTATTTTAGTTTGTCATGTGATACTATTATGTAGTGGTTATTGTATTTTTATAGTTGTTGGTTAAATAATAATAATAATATTTATTTGTTTTCCATTTTTTGAGGTTATTTTATGATGAAGGTATAGTATCCCCATGTTATATTTTATAACATCCCTACAAGTTATCGATATCTAACATACATAGAGTCATTCTTGAGGACATGTGTAGAACCCTCTCTAGGCACCGACATGTGGAACACAAGTTAGGATGTCACAAAGAGATAATTTATAATGTTTGGGGTATTAATTTTATATTCAATTTATAAATTTAGTGACCTTTTTTACAAATTTTATATATATGGATGGTTCATATGTTTAACCATATATGGAAGGATTTACATATAAATTTACATGAGGTTTTAGAGATTAATTCATTATTTCAACATATGACGATTTATCCATTTTGGATAACTTATGCTTACAATTTTCTTTTTGATGATAACTAGAGATAAATAGAATGTCTTACCATTCTTCTAGGGATATTTTGATCCATTATAAGTTAATTTTAGTGACACAGGATTAAAAAATCATTTTCATTTCATAGAGTTAGATATGAAGTGTAAATTTATTGAAGCCCATCCAATGGATTACATTGTTCTTATGAAATGGAAATAATTCATGTAAGGATGTTTTCTTATGAAAATTAATCAACTATTGGAAAATGATCTTGAAGTAAAAAAAATTTCATTTTAACTTCATTTCTGATTAAATTATGTAATTTTTATTACCTGTTTACTTTTCATTTCTGGTGGCCATTAACTTTCTCATGGCCATTTAATTTTTTTATCAATTATATAGGAAGATTACATTTGTTATATGTTAATATTTTTACCTCCCAATAATTTTATCGTATATGGAAACATAGTAATGTATTATTCTAGATGACAATCCATTATATTCATTCCCCCTTTTTAGAAGGATGTTTTATTGAAACTTTTTACGATATGTGACTTACAAAATGGTATTTTTAGATAGAAAAAAACTAATTTCCAAAATCATGTCCATATAGAGAGGGTGAAATTTATTTAATAGAGTAGAATGCAAGACAACCTGTTTTTACAGAATATTTTTCCTAAATAAATTTAAATTTTCAATTTCATGCATTATACACACCATTGAGTTCAAATGAGCCACAATATACAATTAAAAATTTTGTATTTAATGTGACTATTATAACCTTGCAGTGAAATTGTGGGGTATGAGTAGGAATGAATAAAATGTGAAACTTATATGGGTTAAACATATATAAAATAAATTAGTTTTTATTATTTTTCATGATATGAAAAAAAAATTAATATAAAAGATATTTTCCTTCAAAAAACAGTTTTTATGAATGCATTGTGTTTTATCATAATAAATTTAATTAACCATTACTGGTGTATTATTTTAATTAAATTCATATATTAAATATTCGATCTTTCTTCTCCTTCATTTATTATTTTTTATTAGTGTCAGATAATAATGAATAGATAATAACACTTAAAAAGATATTTTTCTAAAAAGAAGTATCATTGTGATTTGGCCTGCTTATTTTAAATGTAATAACTTTTCTACATATATATATTTTTTTAAAATGAACAAAATTTTAGAATTAAAAATGTCAAAATTATCTTATAGTGAAATTTTGAAATTTTTTAGAAAATATTAAATTTTTGATGGATAGTAAATATACTCGTTTTTATTAAAAAGTTTCATTTCTTTTAAAGAATTCAAAATTTAATTGTTTTAAAAATTTTTTTAAAAGAAAAAATATTTAAGAAATATTTATAATAATTTTATTTAGAAAATTATGGTCAATTTTATATTTAATTTTGATATGAAATCTTTTTATACTTTAGAAAATTTTTCATTGGAAAATCCTTTTTTGCTACGTCTATGAGTTTAATCTTAAATTAAATTACGGAACTTCTAGGAATTTAATTTGGTAAAATAGATTAAATATTTTTAATCAGAATAATTAATTATTTTTAATAAGGTTAACTTAATTTATTGTAAAAATGATTATTAAATATAGTAAAAAACTAATTATTACTCTTAAGGTTAAAATGGGGTTTTATACATAACATGCACTTTTATTGAAACTAAATTTACACAAAAATAAGATTTTAATTAGATAAATTGGATTTAATATTTATATTTATTGGGTATAAATTATTTAATAAGGGTTAGTTAGTTTTACTTTTAGTGGTGAAATTACCTAGGTAAACAAAGAAATAAAAACTAGTAACCATCATGAAAACTATAATTATATAAGAAATTAAACATTGGGGTTATGGAATATAATGACTAAAAATGTATATATTTTTACATTTATGGTTTTAATGAACCATATAGTCAATCCAATCCATTATTTTCAATTTTTGAGGCACAAATCTTGGGATTGACTTCCCATTATTGAATAGTGTTGGGTATTGATAAAAATTCCTTATCTCCTTAATTATAAAAGGGGACCAAATACACGTAGTTATTAAAACCTATCAAGACATTTGGATCTACCAAAACTTGAAAAAATCTCAACTTAACTTCTTTATACATGTTTTATAGCAATTTTTATTACTAAAAGTCCAACCTTAGGGCCCTTAATAAGAGACCCAAAGGTGGTTTTTATAAAAGAAGTTAGTTTTCATTGCTAAACTGGTTATTTTTTACTAATTCAATTACAAAATTCATTCATGTTTTAATAATTAAAAAGTAAAAACACTTTTATATAACATATATTAAGAAGTTTTTAAATTAATTTAATAAATTATATTTATATTCCCTTCCATCAAATGGGAAAAACCATCAATCATGTTTATGGAGGACTACCTCCTCACGCCCTATTATAATTTGATTTCTATCACATCCTATCACATATGGATATAAATATATATCTAATAAAAATTATCTGTGAAATTTGAATTAATATTTACCTTTCTTTCACTCCATCTATCAAGAAAATGGAAACAACATTCATGCATATGTACGACGTTCCATCTCCAGGAACTAAACAATCATATTCTATCTAATTAATTTATAGATTACTATAAAAAATGTAATGAATTTATATTATATTTATATCATGGTTATATTCTTGATATATGTGAACCATGATCAATAAAAAATGACCAAAAATAAAAAATGAAAATATACATGAAAAATGAACTAGTTATTACCCAAAATGTAATTTTAATTGGGAATTATTAATAAATTGGTAATAGAAGGTCAAAAGAAAAGCATATATGATATTAAATATCTGGATATCATTATTTAATATATTAATTATAAACCTATGTTTATTATACATGAGAGTTTTATGTTAATGAATATAGTTAATACTTGAGGTGAGAGATGTTCGTCTCACATTTATTTCTATGGGACATAATCAATATTAGCCACTTGTTATTTTGTGTGGTTTCTATAAAATTGACTACAATTTTTTTTTTCAGGAAAATTTTGGGATATAAATATAAATATAATGATCTTTCATTAATGGGTCTTACAATTTAAGAGTTTCTAATGAGATAAATGTTTTATGTTATAATGTAATTGTTTATCAAGATTGTTTATGAATAAGCTTGTGATGATTAATTGTTATGATCTACTACTCAAGAAACTCATTTATTTTTATCATTCTCAATTTTGTTTTTATAATACATTTTTTCCTTTCTTATATCCATATCTATAAACTAAAGATACCTAAGGAAAATTTTTAAGAAAAAAGAAATTAAATCTATATTTTTCTGAAAATACTTTTTTATTCCATGTCCATGTTCTATAAAAATGTTTTAATGGAATTTATTATTTTTATATAACAAAATTTTAAATTAATTATTACATATTAGTTAATTTTTATAATTTTTTTAAAAGGAATAAACTTTTCATTTTCAGAATGAGCGAGTTTTGTCTTTTTACCAAAATTTTTTAATAGAATATTTGATTTAATGTTTACAACAAAAATAAAAGTTTTCATAGTCATAACCACTAAATTATATAAATATTACTTTACACATTTTCATGGTTTTTTCAAATGATTTTTTATGAATTATAAGTAAATTTAATTATATTAATGATTTTATTTCAAAATTGAAACGGTATTTTCCTCAATAATTTCATAATAATCTTTTTAGGTATTTTTTATTCATCATCAACAATAATTTGTTTTTGGTTATTTTTAACTAGGGATATGATCTATTAGTACAATCCCTTTCCTTACTTTGTATGGTTTATAATTATGTTTATGAAGAAAATATATTTATAAAACCCATTACTTTTACATGGGTTATGCTATGATGACAAGATGAAATGTTTATGAAACCTATTTCATTTTCATAGGTTGTGATAAAATCTTTATTCAAAAAATTTATTTTCATGGGTTCTTATATGATGAATTTTTTATGATGTTTTGGAACACATATGTATTATTTTAATTATGTGAAGGGTGTGAGATATATCTCTCTATCTCTATTTAATTAGATAATTATTGATAAATCATGAGATAAAAAAGACTAGACTGAGGAGTGAACGTAGTTTATTAAGGAAAATTGTACACTTTGATAGTCTTTTAAGTGAACCTTACCACTGTGGTAATTTAGGGATTGAACCCATTACACCATGATTTCATTTGAAATGATCCTTGAATTCTAAGAAAATTATTTTCTATACTTTTTTGTTTTCCACAAATCAATATCTACATCTAATGTTATGTTCTCAAAGACCATGTTCTTCAATTCAATTATGATTAATATATTTTAAAAAAACAAGATTTATGACATCACTTAAAATAATGATTTATGATATATAGGGTATGGTGTTTCAATGTGTAGATAATGTTCTGATAACCTTATGCTCCTTTTATTATGTGATCATTCATATCTACCTTATATAACCTTACTTATCATTTGATCTAACAATTTATTAATTTTTCGTTACCCATGTTATGAAGAATATATATAGGTAATATATGTCTAATAAGGGTTATATTTATGAATAACTTAGTGTTATATGATTTAGATAAATAATAAACCAATTTTTTATGTATCCATGTCTCCAAAGAAGATAATCCTTTATAGTACACATGCTAGTTTTTTTAAGATGAAATGGATATTCATTTATTAAGATGAAATATCTATGTATGATATGTGTGGGACTCTATACTTATTGCTTTTGAATTTTTTGGCATTGTTCATGCATTATGGAATGATTTTGGTTTAATTTTATATTCATGTGGTATAGTTTCTATGGTGGTTATCAATTTTATCTCCTGATGCAATATTTTAATTGAGTGTAATTCAAATCATAGGTGACATTTTAGTGCCCTTAGTGTTAGTCTCCATCTTGGGGCCTACTGGATGTTGGAATTGAGGGTATTATGTCTCTATATTCATTGTCAGGTTAAAAGAGGTACATTTGTAGGGAGGATGTCTTGACAGAGTGATATAGAATATTTTGGTTAGGAGATATGATGTTGTTTGGAATTAGAAACAATATGGATTCCATGGTTGGTAGGGAAAAAATTCCAGTTGTTCTTGACGCATGACATAGGCATGGGAGAGGAGCTATGTCATGGGGTTTCTATCACCCCTTGTGATCAGATATGCAGAAAATGAATTTAATGTATGACCATGTGAAGAAGTTTTATTTTTTATGTTAGAGAGATAACAAAGGTACATGAACTGTGATTATTTATATTCATGTTTAAATTGGGTTATTTGGTTAAAATTATATTGGAATTTATTAAATAAACGATGATAAAATTACATGCCTCAAATATTATAGTTCCTTTTTTATTTTTTAGGAATGGATATCGGTTGTCATCCATTGGGACCTCAGACATTAGAGATTCAACATTTTGATCTATTTGATTGTTAGAGGATTGACCTAAAAAGGGAGGATGACTTATGAAATACGTACTTTTATACCTTTAATATAAGTATATTTGGAATTTATGACGGGAGAATCTATGATCCGGATATGGTGTACTAGTTAGAGGATCTTGAGACATTTTTCAACCTGATTCGATCTTGGTTCTTGTATTGGGTGTGGTTGGTGGTTATTCAGATGCGGGGAGTGACTTATTAGTGGTGGATGCTGTATATTGGTTATCAAAATGAGTAATATGTTTCATGGATATTTTTTAGGAATTATATTTAGAATTCTTACCAATGGTCATGATTGAAGAAAAGATGTATGATATTCTCTCCCTTAATTATGGAAACCTATGTGTATGGGAACTTGGGGTAAAGTTTAAGGACATATTAATTTTTATCATAATTTTATCCAAGATAAGGGTCACATGATACAACAATTAGAGGATTTATTACACACATCGATCATATATTTAGGCTTCCCATTTACATTTATTATGTATTTCGTGGTGTAAAAAAAGAAGATGTTATCAAGAAGATGAATTCTTTGGGGGTGTGAGCACCAATAGGGTGATAAGAAGGGGAAATTGATTAGCGGTCTTCAAATAGTGTGTTGTATATGTTTATGAAGTTGGGGTTCTAACCTGATGAGAACCGACCATGATAGTCCATTTCATGTCATTGTGGAGCTGGTTGCTCATGAACATGTAGCTAGGGTTTCCCTTTTTTGTTCCACATATATGGGGGTGATGATCATTTCCATTATTAGTGATAAAAAAATCACAGTGGTTAGTATAATATAGTTGGTGAGACAACATTTTAGTATTAGTGATATCTAACTCAGAGGCAGTATCAGCCACAAGGACTGAATTTTTTTTAGAAGCCAAGACATCATGACTTTGTTCAATCGAGGACATATATAGTTGGTAGTGGTAAACATGATGATGGTATCCTTCCTCAAGGACAAATATTATAGTGTTGGTTTTTAGGTCAACTATATAATGTTTGTGTATTTGGGAATTGTATAATAGATATGATGCATGTACCAACACTAGATGGGTCAAAAGTCATTCAATGTGTGATCATTTTATCATCTACCATATCATCAATATTGTTTGATTTGATATCCATACAATCATTTTTTACTTCTACTTTGGTCCATTATTTTTATAGAAAACTAGTCATAACATACATGGATATTTCATTAAATTATATTAATCTTCATCACATTAAAAAATAACATTCTTGAATACTGTAATAGTTTAGTGTATTTGTAAAATTGGAATGAAATATTATAACTTGGTGAAATATATTAAATTATTCCCAAAATTATGTTTCCCTTTATTACTTCTACCTAAAATATGTCTTCATATTATGGGGAAAGGAAACACATGAAAGGTTTTGTTTAGATGCTCAGTAATGGTAAATAATGAATATTTGTATGAATAAGCTGAATATAAAGGTATGAGAATATGAAAATAACATTTTAGAATAAAAAATTTCATATATGAGATCATATACATCAATCATGGCATAAATATTGACATTACCTAAGATATGAATCATAATGGAATCAAGATCATAATCCATGAGGGAATAACATTGAAATAAGTCATAGAATATGTGGCATACAAATAAGAATAGAAAATATTATGTGAAGTATATCTACAAATACCATCCTAACATGTTCATCATGGGATAATCACATGTGTACCGTTTTCGAGCTTGGGATAAAAATTAGTGTACCCTCTTATTTTCAGTCATTGGAAATAACCCACGTAACCACTTATTTTTGGGTGTGGTCTACATCCTGTGCACTTTTTTTGAAAATGGTCTTAAACTATTGTACCATATTGTTTTCAGGCTTATGATACGACCCATGTAACCTCTTGTTTTTAGGATTAGGCTAAAACCCATCTATCCAATGTTTTTATCCTTGGGGCACAACCCATGACCCTCTTGTTTTTGCGATTGGGATAAAACTCATGTACCCTCTTGTTTTCAGGATTGGGATACAACTCATGTACCCTCTTGTTTTTGGTCTTGGTCTACAACCCATCCACCCATTGAAAAAATATAACATTTATCACCTCCCAATTCATTGGATGGAGAAATATGTCCCACGAGTCACATAATGAAATCATACATACATATTCTATAATATAATAAAAAATTTATCTTTTCATAACCCATAAAAAGAGATGGGTTTCCTAAACACAATATCATTACACATTAACTAAAATGTGTATCATTAAAAGTTCCTCTTATAATAGCCTATAGAAAAGATATAAGTTTTATAATTATTTTATTATAGAATAATCTATCAAATGAATCTAGTTTAATATATATTTTCTCATGGAATAACCTGTGGATGAGAAATGGATTTCATAAAAAACATGTCATCTTAAATAGAAAACATTAAATGTGAAAACAGGAATGGTGACCATGGATCATATCATGAGTAAATAATAAATTATATAAATTATTTCTTGTTAGATGGAGAATAAATATGAAAATCACATGGAGTGTATCTTAAGGAAAATAACTTTTCTATAAAAAAACCTATCATAAAACCTTTAAAAAATTAATATACTTATAAATAATGATAATAAATTTAAAATGACAAAATTCATTAGGAAAATATCTTTTCTTTGATGAAAATAGGTTTTTAGTACATAATTAATTTTGAAAATCTTTTTCAATGAAAGTAAATTTGAAAAAAAATAATGTATGATGGAAAGTATTCTAAATTTTATTCTTTAAATATAATTTGAAAACTTGTAAATAAATCTTGAAAACATATATAAAATAATTTATCTGAATATATAAATTAAAAGTTATATTTTAATCTTGAATGAAATTTGAAAACCATTTTAAAAAAAGTTTTTTGGAAGAACATATAATTTCGGCTGAAAAGAGTAAAAAGTAATATTTTCATAAAAACATTTTTTGTTAAATTAAGTACTAAAGAGTTGGAAAATTTGTACCATTAAATGAATATATCATTAATAAATAAAGTATAAGATATTTTTTGAGATTACATGAGAGATTAATCATAATATTTCATCAATTTAAGACCAATTGTAAACATTCCAAATAAACAATGAGATTGTAGTAATAAACTCTTACCACTTTAGTACCTTTGAATAAAAAACCCCATTAGAGAATAACACTAAATGAATCAATAAATATCTTGAAAATAATTTGGTTCATTATATAATATTCTCAATGGGTTTTATATACACATCAAACAATAATATTGGTTCATTACATAACTCATGTCTGAAAGTAGGAAAATTGAGACAAAATTACACTACCAATTTGGTAACTTTTGAACAATAAATCCCATGAAATAGGGATCATAAAATGAGTTTGTAAATACACATGAATTTAAGTATAATTATAATATATTACATTAATTTGTATTATATGCACTACACAAAATAAATTATTGGTGAATAAGTCATAATTCTCAAAAAAATAGTGAGACTTTAAATCCACTTAATACTTGCATAACATTTGAATCATGAGATCGATGAAAAAATAAACTAAATTGAATATATAAGTTTATAAAATAATTTAAAATCATCATATAATTTTTCATAGGTCAGTATAATTATAGCACAATAAGAATAAGTGGTGAATAGAGCATATATCTCATGTAAATAAATGTGATATGTGAAAACCCTAACCTTAAGACTGGAATTTCACTATACATGTTCAAATTTCATGTATAATAATTATAATTTTATTATAAATCTATAAAATGACCATATTATTATATATAATACCATATATTATTTTATTATGACTTTATATGTCATTTTTAATAAAAATTTCAGGTTAATGTTATGTTTTGGGAAATATCCACATTGTTTTTTTGTATATGTTTCAACTTGTTATTAATGATCATCTTAAAAAGATAATTATTTAATTTTTTCAATAATTTAAAACCTGATGTAAATTTTAATATATATTTATTGTTTAAATATATATAATATTCTATGTAATATAAAAATTTGAAATGGAATACACCATTTATGGAGACGGTAATCCTTACACACACATGAGCACTATTTCTGTTTTATTATCATATTATAAGAAAGAATGTATATGAAATATATGTATTTATATAATAAATAAAATATAATTTTTATTTAATATATATAATATATTTTAAATAATTCTTTCCTTAATACATTCCATGTAATGTGTGAACGAATCACATTGCTTTGATGAGGTGGTAGTCTGCAAATCCACAAATGATGTTATTGTATTTACACAAAATGGAAAGAATGATGGTATGTTTGAGATAATAAATAACGAACCATAATACAACCTAAATATGATATATATCAAATTAAAGCATCATTTACTTCAAAATTCTCAACCATGGGAGGTTGTAAATGAAAAACGAACGACATTATTTAGCAAGATGGTATTTTTCTACAAACATGAATGGTTTGTTTGTTGGCCATGTGATTGAAGTGTGTGTAGGTGTAGGTGGAAAACACAGAATAAAAAAATCACAGTATATTTAAGATACTGAAATTATTATATAATAAAGTTATAATTAGAACATAACGGGTATAAAAGTTATAATTATAACATAATGGGTGTAGAAAAAAAATAAAATAGAAATATCCATTGAAAAACTTTACCTCTTTTTTCAGTTATCCCCTTTTGGTATGCATTAAAATAATTACATGTTTGGATTTCTTCCAATAGAGAGGATTATATGATGATACTAGTGATTTTGGGAGATTATTTGGGATGTTTTTCGATGATTCAATAATATTTAGAGGTGCAAATATATGAGGGGGAGGGGTGACTTTCCCTTTTTATATTATATGAGTGTCATTATAGTAAATATAAAAAGGTAAACACTATTTAGAGGTCTCCCTTAGATCATGTTCCTCTAATAATATTAAAATTTTGATAAAATAGGATAATTGGTCGAAATATGTCTCCAAAATTTATTTTGATCATGTTTTTAGGTTTTTTAACCCTTATAATAATGTTTAACCACTAATTAATCCTGTTTTTACAACAATCGTTATAATTAATTTTAACTACTTTAACTAAAATTTTCATCAAAAAATAATTTGACTTTATTATAAATTATTGATTATAATTATTATAAATATGGAGTTTATTTTCAAAATTTAAATCCTGGATGTGATTGAAATCTATTTAAAATTAATCTCACAAACATGTCATAATAGTGGGTTTTTATGCAAAAATACTTAAAAATTTTAAATGTGTTTATATCAAATTTCAAAGTAAAATTTCTTCCAATAACCTTAAATTTATTTATTGATGTTAAGTTTATCTAAATTTAGTTTAACACGAAATCAAAATATAATTTAAAAATATAATTAAATGATATGAAAATATAGTTTTTAATTAAAATTTAGTATTATTTACTATTCCTAAAAAATGAAACTTCACAAAAAAATATCAATAATTCACCCAATGTAATTTACCAAATTCTTCTATCAAAACATATTTTTTAAAAATATAAATTATATTAATGTACGAAAATATATAAAAAATGAGTTCAACATTAAAATTTGTTAAAATTACATTTTAGTAAAATAATCGTTTATATTCGATTTTTTTTTATTTTTTAATCTTATACCTATAAAATATTTTGGATGAGTTAAAAAAAATATTTCATCGATTTTATAATATATTAATTTTATTCAAAACATTCATCAAAATTTTTTGTTTAATTTATCAAGTTAAAATTGTCTTTTTATATAGAAAAATATTTTTTCTTAGAAAAGGAATTTATTTATTTACAAATATTTCTCGCATTAATTATTAATTAATTGATAACCAAAGGATTAATTTTATATTCATGTATAAATAATATATTCACAATTTTGTTCATATTATTCATAACATACATTTTAATGGTAAGGTGGTTACTATATATTTTTATAACAATATTACATGTACATTTTATTTTGTAAAACACAATGCTTTATATAATGAAACATATCAAAGGAACTTAGAATTTTGTGTAACAAATGATAAAAATTGTCTTCTGTGTACCTCTAAATAATATACGTGTTGCTTGTAATGAAATATTAACTTTGTGCTTCGTGAAATTAAATCCATATATATTGAATTCATATAACACAATCTATATTTAGTGTCTCTTGAAATGAAGAATATTTAAATGATTAGACTAATTCAAAAAATACTTCAAAAAATATACGGGTGTTAGTTTCTACACACCTTAAAAATTAATTTCCCTTTCAAAATTATTCTAGGTTATCAAAGGATTAATATATGAAAGTTCCTTTCATAGAAACCCACTCCATAAAAATGAATACTAAAACCTCAATTAAAAAGGGAAGGTTAGGACCATATCAGTTTATGAAAGTGAGTCATAACTATGTTTCCACATAGGAGAACATATTTTTCAAGTGAAAAAAATGATAAGGAATAGAAATACAACTATCTTGTTCTGAAAAAGAGTGATAGAGAATAGAGTCAAGAGAAATTTAACAATCCAAAATACATATCCTATAGAAGCTTTAAAATGGTCAGTGATATCATACAAAGGATGATAACATGAGAAAATTTTATTTAGAGGTCATTTTTCTAATGTTGAAGAATTTTATTGAGAAAATATTCTTAAATGATTTTAGGGAAAACTCACAATTTTTTGCGCATAGGTCAATTTTTTATTCATATCTTATTTCATGAAATTATGGTGAATCTATTAGTGAAGAGGCATTATTATACCATGGGATCTATAAATAAAATGATAGGTCATTCCATATATCTTTATCACAAAAAAATGTTATCAATAGTTTTCTAGTATGAAAAAATCCTCATATTGGGAGATAACACTTAAATCTCTATAACCTCATATGAGGATGAATATAAAAAAATCAATCAATGGTTAACCATGTAACATTTTTTAAAGACAAAAGTCTAGAAATTTAGGAATAATGACACAATATTTAAAACCAACATGACGTTGATCCCCCATATATCATAAAGTATCTCTTATTTGACTCATACCAAACATGTGAAGACTTCATCAAGTATTCTCTATTAACACGATAATGACCCATGTTACCATAAATACACACTGAAATAATGCATGTTTCCTTAGTTGATATATTCCATAAATCTATGAAATGGTGTAAATATCATCAATGATAGCCTGGTCCACTTTTTCCACAAATCGTTTATCATTTCAAAGGTAATCAATACCATCGGATTTAATTTTTAATTTGTAAAAAATGTTTATCAGAACATCATTATCTTAATATTAGGAACATATTAAGATTTTAATTCCCTTAACCTTGTGTTTCCCATGAACATCAGCTTTCCATTAAATCACATTTCATGTCCATAATAACTATTCAACATATTTTTTTAAAACCATAGTGAAAAAATAAACTAAACAATCATAATATATTTCACAATTAATAATTCATGAATCCAAATACATTAACACATTAATTATTCTACTTCATCCATATTCTATTAAAATTTCTACATGATTATATTACTTAGAACCTCTTTCCTTGGACATTTCATCTGTAGTGTCATCATCATTAGGAATATAACCATCACTCGTACCACATTTTTATTTGACTTTTCTATATAATTCCACTTTTAACAGATATTTTCATAATAAAAATTCGTTTCACATTTAATTAATTCAACCATTGATGATACCATATGGCGGCCATTATAATAATTAATTATAAAAACCAAGATTTTAATTTTCCATTTCTTATTACATTAATTTTCTCATTATTTTATAGAGTAGATATATCAACATGTTCCTCTTATACATTCAATTGGCTGTTTCCTTACATATTCTATAGAAAAAGGAAACTGAATCTTCTTTCCTCGAGGGTATCAATTACCTGAACTCTCAGATAACTCTTTCCTTATATTATTTATTGAGTTAGAGAGTTGTTTAAGGTACACAAAATAAATAATTTTCCATGAAATCTGGGTAGGAATTATCCAACATCCTTTACATCTGTTATAACCCCCTTTGGTTTCCCATCATCAAATTTTCTGTCACGTTCCTGATTAACCCAATTACTTCTACTTCTTTTCATTGAATAAAACAATATATCATAGTATGATAATCACTTATTATAAAGGGAAGCCACATAATCATGATAAATCACTTATATAGGATGTCATAAATTATGAAAAATTGTTTAATAAATGACACCGTAGACTTATCCTTATAGAAACTTGTAGACATATCCTAAAAAATATCCCTAGGTATATCAGTAGAGTTTTATCATCGAAATTTCCAGAGTATGACTAAAAATTTCCATTGATAACAATAATAGGGACCCAGGATTAACATACAAAGATATTACATCAATTTAGATGAATATTCATCACATTAAAAAATAAATGCATAAGGACCGTAATAGTTTAGTGTCTTTAGAAACATAGGACAAAATATTCTATCATATTGAAATATCTTCAATGATTCCCAAAAAGACCTTTCCATTTAGTAATTATACATAAAAACTTTCTACATAACTTAGGGATATGAAATATAATAAAGGGAGATCATATATTCTATTTAATGTTAAATAACATAGATAAGTAATCATAACATTATCATAAGTGTATGAGAACATGATGGTAACATTTAGAGATCCCACCCTATACATCTAAGATCATATAAATGGGTCATGGAATAATGGTTAGTAGTTCATAAGACACGAATCATAAGAGAATCAGGATTATATTCTAGGAGAGTATAAAACAGGAATAAGAAATAGAATTTCTGGTATAAACAAAGGAATATAACATATTATGTAAATGATACCTAGAAAGACATTTATAACATGTTAGACTTCAGATGATCACCAGTGTACCTACTTCAGGATAGGGATAACAAATCATGTACCATCTTATTTTTTGACTTGGTATAGAACCTATGTACCCTCTTATTTTTGGTCATGGGATACAACCCATGTACCCCCTTGGACTACAACTAGTGTGACATCATGTTTTTGGGATTGGTCTTCAACCTTTGTACCCTATTGTTTTGGGGTTTGGGCTAAAACCTATGTACCGTCTTTTTTTCGGGCATGGTATACAACTCATGTACCATTGGATCACATATAGCTTTTATAACTACTCAATGCATTGGAGGAAGATATGTTTCGCACCCTTCACAAAATGAAACCATATATACATGTTCTATAAGATAATAAAACATTAATCATATCATGACCCCTAAAAAGAGATGGGTTTTAAAAAAATCATATCATAACCCATGAAAGGGAATGGGTATCATAAAAATTACATCATATCATAACCTATTTAAAATAGATAGGTTTCTCAATCATTTCATTATAGAATAACACATGAAAGGATGTGGGTTTCATAAACATTTTATCATTGTATTACCCATTTAAGAGAAAAATATTTCATAAAAAACTTTTATCTTTAAATATAAACCATTCAAGCAACAATTAATAATGGTGAACTTAGATCCTTACAATAGTAAAGCATAGAAAATATCGAATTATGTCATCTTATATGGGGAATGATTTTGAAATATCACTTGCAGTGTCTTTTGAAGAAAATAAATTTTCATCCAAAATCACTCTCATAAAACCATTTCATATATTCTTTTATTATAAAAAATTCTGTGAAATTTCTTTTAAAAAAATTCATGGGTAAAATATATTTTCCAATTTTAAAAACTCTTTGTAAAACATAAACTATTTTTAAAACCATTTTCTTTTAAAATTTATTTGAAAACATATAATGAAAGCTTGAAAAAAATTTGATTACATTTTTCGTCAAACATAATATGAAAACACATAAAAATTTTGAAAAACATTTAAAACTTTTGATTTGAAAATATATTTTAAAACGTCTAGAGTAATATTAATAAAATGTGAAACCTTTATATAAATCATGGTTTCTAAATAATATATTTTTTTACCAGAAAGAGACATATAGTCAGATTTTTTTACAATGTTATCTCAATTATATTAATTAATCAATAGTGTAAAAATTGTACCATTACGTGAAGAAATTATTAATTACCATAGGAGTTCAAATTCCATGAGATTTTGTGATATATAGATCATAATATTTAATCAATGGAAACATAATCATATACAGTCCGGATAAACGATGAGATTATAGCAATAAAATCTCACTACATTGGTAACATTAGATATTAATCCCTCTGAGGGAATAAAAATACATGAAGAATAAAATGTCATTAAAATAATATTATTCATGATATAACAAGTAAATGGTTATAATATTCTCCTCTTAAAATAATGAAGGCGCATAACATAACATGTGTCTCAAAGAAATAACATTGATAAAAAATTACCCTACTGATATGTTAAATTTTGAACAATCAAACCCATGAAATAGATATAATAAAATGGGTATCTAAATAACCATAAATTTAAGGATAATTATCATATATTACAATCATGTTAAGTATTTAGAACACATAAAAGAAATGAGTGGTGAATAAGGAATAAGTCTCACAAAAAAAATTGAGACTAGAAATCCCCTTACTACTTGTGTAAGTTTTGAATAATGAGACCCATGAAATAATATCATAATTTAAAATTTTCAAAATCATTAAATATATTTAATTCATGATATTACATGTGATATGGAAGAATATACAGTATATAAAATTAATAAGTGGTGAATTGAGCATATATCTCACATAAATAAAAGTGAGATGAGAAAAATATTAACATAAGTCTTGACGTCATTCATAAATGGTAAAAAATTATAAATAATAAGTATAATATTATTATAAATAAACCATATAACTATATTATTTTATATAATACACTTTATGACTTTATTTTAACTTTATATTACCCATTTAGTAACAATTTAATGTTAATGTTACATTTTGGGTATTATCTATTTTTTCCTATATGATTTTACTTATAATTCTTGATCTTATTACATAGATAATTATTTAATTACTTCCAAAATGTATAAAATGATTTAAATAACGAAAATATTTATTGTATAAATATTTATAAAAATCTATTAAATGTATAAATATTTAATGGAATACATTGTTAATTGAGATGGTAGGTCATACGTATGCACAATCACTATGTCCATTTTATTGTCTTATGTGATGATTGAAATAAATTATATAAATTATATATTTTTATATTTTATAATTATTGTATAATTATTAGTTCATATATATAATATACATTTACTAAACCCATATTTAATATATTCTATGTAAAGTGTGAAAGAATCACATCTGTTTAAGGAAGCTGTAGCCGACACATCCACAATCGAAGTTATCATATTTACAAAAAATGGAAAGAACAATGAAATTGTTTATTTAATAATTATTTAAGAATAAATAAATCATAAATATCATATAAAAACAATATGTTTATCATAATTACAAACCATGAGGGGTGGTAAAGGAAAAATGAACAAGATCGTTTCGCAAGTCGGTAGTTCGCTATACACACTAACATAAAGTTCATTTCCCATCTGATGGAAGTGTGTGTAGGTGTAGTTATAAATTTTACAATAAAAAAATAAAAGTATATTTTGGTTAATATTGTTATTATATAAGAGTTGTATAAGAATAAATGAATTGGTATAGAAAGAAATAAAACAAAAATGCACATTGAAGAACATTATCTCATTTTCAGGTAACTGTTTTTAGATCGCTCGAAAGGGGTTCCTTGGTTGGATTTATTCCTAATGTGAGGATTATAAGACGAGATGAGGTACGTTGTGATATTTTTTGGTTAGTTTTGGGTGGAAAAATTGGCTTGATAGGTGAAAATAAGGGGGGTGGGGGTGAGTGACCTTTTATAGTGGAGGAGTGAAATTCTTGTAAATATAAAAAGGTAAAAACTATGAGAGGTATCCCTCACAAAATGTGCCAGCAATAATTTAATTTTTATAATAAGAGGGTATTTGGCCTAAATTTTTTTATAAAATGGATTTTGGAAATGTGTCTGGGTTAATTGACCCCTAAAATTGAGGTTTAACTAATAAGTAATATTATTTTTATGTTAATAATTTGTAATTAATTTAAATTACTTTTACCATTTTTTGGTGAAACAATATTTTGAAATTATAATACATTATTAAAAATTCTTATTCCTAACTTAAAGTAATTTTTCTAAATACGAATAATATAAGTGTACGAAATTAATTTAAAATTAATCCCTCAGATGTGTCATGACAATATGTTTTTACACAAAAATGTGTTGAATATTGAAATGTTTTGATATCCAATTTAAATTTGAAATTGTTTCCAACAAGGAAAGTCGGATTATTTTTGCAAATAAAAATTATCAAACTGTCAAAAAATAGATATAAATTGGGTTTTCCATTAAAAGGTGGTAAACATTAATTATATAAGACTACTTATTTTTACTCATGGGAATGGATTTATTGTTATCTTATAATAACAAAATATATTGGATGAGGGTAAAAAATATTTTATTTAATTTATAATATATATATTATTAAAAAAAATTAATCAAATGTGGTTTTAAATTTTTTTGAGATAAAATTATGTTTGTACATTGAAAAATATTTTTCTTATAAAAGGAATTCCTTTATTTTGAAATTGATCTTACATTAATTTATATATATTTGATAACCAAAGGAATCTTTTTATATTTATGTGTAAATAATATTTTCAAAATTTAGTCAATCTTATTCTAACATCCAGTCCAATGTCTAGGTGGTTAATATAATAATATTTTAATAACAATATTAGAAGTATATTTTAGTTCATAATACTCATCCTTGTGTATAATAGATGTTATTTAAGGAACTAGAATTTGTGTGTAACAAAATCCAAACATAGTGTTGTGTGTACCATGGACTAGTCTAAGTGTTGATTGTAGTGAAACCAAAAATAGGAATTGAATGAACCACATCTAATATTTAGTTCTTTCATACATGAAATGTTATATTTTTTGTAGCGAGAAATGAATAATATTTAAAAGATTAAATAAAATCGAAAAAATAATTTCACAACATCATAGCGAATTACACTCCTAGACAGTATGTGGAAATTCTTACATTACCCCTATTTTTATACATTCATGTTGGAGGCCATAAAACTTTTTTTATGATTTGTGTGGGGTATTTTGACTGGTGATGAGGTAACTCTAATCAGTAGGGATTTATCCTAGGTACAGACATAACCATATGATGTCATCTTTAACATGGATTGTCTATATTAATTTCATGAAATTATTTTTTTTAGAAAATAGTTTTATTTTATGATGTGGAGGGAAAATGAGTGTGATTCATTGAAGAGTATAGTTATTTGATGGGCAGCGGGAAGGTGGATAATATCTTATCTCATTTTGTAGATTCATCCATATAATACTATGAAGTGTATATTACTTGTGTTTTGGAGGGTTATCTTGATGACTTCTTAGATGAAGTTTTGATAGTACCCACTCCACATGATGTTGATATTGAGATATATTTATGACCTAACATGTCGCTAATTTTGATGTATCCTTTTTGAATGATGCTAATCAAGATACACAATTAGTGGTTATATATTTTTTATTTGATTATAAATGTTTAATATGTGCCAGTGTATCTCTTTGGGGTACTCCAGTGTTTTTCACCAAATGTAAGATGATAATATATGAGTTTTCATTGAATAATGGTGGTTTAATCAGATTATTATCATGAATGGTTACCCCCTTTATTGGATTGAGGACCAGTTAAACCAACTAAAGTAGGTAGTTGGTTTTCAAAGATCAATATTTGGAAAATAAATCATTAAATAAAGGTGAAAGATGAGGATATATCAAATGATTCCTATAAGTGTAGGAATTTAATTTTTTAGTACATGGATATGGATCTTAGAGATTTGAAATTAATAATTATGTTCATGGGTCTTTTGAAAGCAATGTTTCATGTGTTCCAAGGCCAGTTAGTAGTAACATTCACAAATGATATCATATATACTCAATCTTAGAGGAGGAGCATACCAAAAATATCAGAGCTATATTAAATGTTCATCAATGACATTATCATTATGTAAGGATATTCAAGTGAATTTTTTGGACATGATAGATGCATTTCTATTATCATGTGGTGTCTTAACTTGATCTGAACGAGGAGCCATCAATGTTCAAGTAAATTGTTTATTGGGTGATTCCCATGAACATGGAAGAGGTTCCTAGTATAATTATTCTCATGGGATATCAGTTGGTTTTTGTGTCCAATTTCTCTTGGAATTCATACC
Organism: Viscum album; assembly: GCA_963277665.1. Taxonomy (NCBI): domain Eukaryota; kingdom Viridiplantae; phylum Streptophyta; class Magnoliopsida; order Santalales; family Viscaceae; genus Viscum; species Viscum album. The sequence goes on from OY728121.1 coordinate 2,064,216,686, forward strand.
ATCATATATATTTGACCTCAAGTACTAGGATATATGTGGTATGATCTACGTTAGAGGTTATTTTGTGAACATGCATCAAGGATTTTGGAGGATAGTGGGTAAAACACATACCTCTGGTTTAGTTTTCATATAAAAATATCTATCACTCATCCATTCTTGTAACCCTAGTTGAAATATTATATAGGTGGATGTGTCATTCTCTATTTTACTAGACATATATTGGGGAGTAAGAGGTTATTCATCCTGATTTAGTTCCGAGTATAGTAGAGAAGATCTATATGCCTTGCGATATGATGAAGGTAGTTAAGGACTATCAGAAGGTCTATATTGATCAATGTTAGAGGCCCCTATAGGTTGATAATAAACACCAAGTGTTATTGAGGGTTTCACCTCATATAGGGATCCAAAGGTCTGGTTAAGGGAGTAAGCATTCTACCTGTTTTTTATATCCTTTCAAGGTGTTGGAATGAATCAGTGAAGTGGGAATCTATTTTCAATTATGCTGTAGTTGGGAAGGGTCCACAACAATATCCACATGCCCCAACTTCATCTATATATTCATAATAACTCTAAAACCATTGATTGGGGAGAGTTTGATATTGAGGATGACGTGAAATTTGTGGAGGTACAAGTAGATATCCCATATATTCTAGAGAATGTTTGATATTGATGTAACTTGCCATTATTCATGTGGTTTTGATCTAATATGTCTTAGAGAAGAGTACTTGGTAGTGTGAGATGTAGATACATCCCCAATACCAAGTAATTATTTTGTGTTTTTCTATGTTTTATTCCTCTTTGATGATGTAATATCTAAATATTTCTAATTTATGAGTTGTTCATTTCCCCGATTATTGGTTGTTCATTGTTGGGGGTTGTTCTATTTTATAAAGAGATCCATGCGATGTATCTCATGATATGGTTCTTAGTATCTCTTCCAAATTTCTCTTATTCTAGTTTTGGTTTTCATTATTGAGGATGAGTGTCATTTAAGAGGTATATAGTTTAATTGTACATGCATTATAGACATGTTAATTTTTTGGTTTGGGAGTTTGATTAGTTTGGAATAAGATCAACTAATGCTCTATGGGGTTCAAAGTTGGTATTCTTATTCAAAGGGTTGTTCATGCTATGAATCTATATTACTGATGTTAATGGATGTTTGCGACTTGTAGGTTGGTGATTGAAAACATGATAACTCAGATGGTGATTCAATGATTAATAATTTCTTGATGTGAATATTGTATTTATGACCTGAAAAAATTACAAATTGACGGATTGGGATGTTTAAATGACATTCATTTGTATTTTAATTGAATCATTTAATGAGCTCACATGAATTTGCATCTAGAATTTCTGATCATCACCAATAAAAAGGAATGATTTTTTGTTTCACTAAGTGTATTTATAATGTTCTATGTTGTTTATAAATTTTCTAAATCCTTTTCAATATATTATTCTTATTTATTTTTGGGTGAACCCAATGTGATATTAAAGGATACTATAACATCCTTTATATGAAATTGATCCATGGATTTAAGGTTATGATCTTTTAAAATTCATGGTGATTTCTAGTCATTTACCATCAGTTTCATCCTATTTGACTCTTAGGAAGTTCTAAATTGTGATGGTTTGTTTAATTCATATAGTGGTTAGAAATTTATTTTGATAGGACCATGGAATGATTCAGGTTGATCCATGGTTTCTTTATGCAGTTGTGGTCTTTTGGTTGTTTCTTCATCATCCTATTGTGCTGGGTGATTCAGAAAGCTTCATTGAGGATGTGGATCCTTATTTTCTACCACATTATGTGGATGTATGGTGTTTTTATGCTTTTTACATCCTTTGTATTGATAGGAATTGTTTTCATATGACGATTATTAATTGGATTAAACTATAATTGATGGAAATGGGAGTAATCAGATGTGTTTAAATATTTTATGACATTTAACTTGATAATTTTCATACTTGTTTTTGTTGATAAAAATAATGGTTGATGTAAACCATATTTATACTATTGTTTTTTTACTTATGATACTGTTTCTATATTGTTTAATTGAGTTCACTATTCATGAAAGAGGTATATCATCTATATATGGACAATGAATTAGTCATCTATGAAATTAGATAGTTTTATGAAAATACCAATGTTAATTAATGATGTAATATGATTATAATCCTTTAATTTATAATAATTTGTGATAAATTATTGAAGATATAATGGGATAATATGTGTTTATGTTCTAGATCTATTTTCTAATTTGACGAGTCGGTATATATTTTGGATTTTCCCTATGATGGTTTTGTTTGGGTTTATGAGGAATGTATTGAGATGTGAAATGATGGTTGTTTGTTATGAGATGTGATGTGGACTGATGTGCGGTTATTGTATTGTGGTTGTTTCAGTGAGACAGGTGGGCAGTTGTTATTTCTTGGAACATGTTGTGTAGTGGTGATGGTGGATATGAGATGGATAATCCATTATATGGTGTTTTTTCAGTTTCCTGGTTTGTCAATGGAATGAATTGAAATACTGCACAAAAATACGAGGGAATGAAATTGAGTTTTCAATTATCATAAATGAATTGAATGATAAATGACATGGTTCATTAATTGTATTAAATTTGGGGTGAAACATTATATGTGATAAATGAATTAGTGAATTGAATATTATTAACATATTGTTGTCTTAAAATTAAAAGATGATGATTTCTGGCTAAGTGTGGTAGTTGGGTGGTGTAATGCATTTATCAGTAGCATTGGTTGTAAAAATTTTGGTAGGTGTAGTAGTGGTTTTGTAGAATACTATAATATAGTTATTATTAACCCATAGGTTGGTTATTTTGTTTTATCTATATATCTTGTGTTTATATGATTTTTTTTATATTCACCCATACATGATTTCGATAACCGTACCAATGCAGAAACATTTTGGGTTTCAGTATTTTTCCCAAACATCATGGATGGGTTGAATAACATGGCTAGATTCCCACTCTTATTCCTTCTTCAATTAGTAGTGTAAATTATTGCATGGGTTGGTGTTGGATACTACCTAGGTTATTCTTTGGTTTAGTGTTGTATATTACTCATGAGATGAAAATTTGGTGTTGGAGATCTCCTAGTGATGGTGAGGGTGTTATGTGTGGTGGGTGACATGAATGGAATGATGATGGAATGAGATTTATGTCATTCAGAATCATTATTCACAACAATTGTGGTTATGTGGACGAGGCCATGATGTAATGGTGATAGATGCAAGCACCAGATGATTGTCCTTGTGATGGTGGGGTAGTTGGTGATGTATCTCGACCCACATAGGAGATGGATGGATATGTGATGAGATATGTGTGGATTCTATGGGAGAACTATACATTTTATGTTGGGTAGTGAGAGTAGTAAAATAATTGGGAAATTGTTGTAGTTAACCTTAGTTTCTTATTATTTTGAATCCTTGTTACTACTTTAGATGTATTATTTATTGAGAATGCCATGGTGATGATGGGATTGGTTAGCTGACCATTTTTGTGCATATTGGTTCAATGATTTATTAATAGTGGTATTACCCTAACTATTTCACATGTTCATGAGAGAACGTAGATATGGTCATACCACTTTTATATCTTATTCTCTCCCTATTTATAAAAAATATAGTTTTTAGGATCACGTGAGGATTTTTTGGACCGAACTAGATATTTATAGCATGTAAATTATAGTTAAGACTAAGTCACTTCCATAAAAATTTTCCTTGTGAAATTTATTTGAGGAGTTTTATTGATATTTCTGGAAAATTTTCATGCATTGTGTGATGGTTTTGTTTTCCTTACCATTTATTTGATTGATTTCATTCAACAGTTGTTCAATTTTTCTCCCAATACTATATTATTTATTAGGGTAATTGGTTCTATATGTGAGAGGTTTATATGATGGACCTAGTTTTTATCATATAGACTACTAGATATGGAACTTGAGGTGGTTTCATCCCCAAATGGGTATCTTCGGAGGGAGGGGTCATGAAAATAACACATATAAAATTGATATTCTTTTCTTATGAATTGCATAATATGATCTTGTTTGAAATCATAAAAGTAAAAGGATATATATGAATATTACGTAGGAAATAATATTCATATCATTATTTTAGTGTAATAAAATAACTAGTTAATTATAACATCATTCTCAATGAAAAAACATAACAAGTTAATTCCAACATCCGTAACCCATAATATAATAACATAAATGTTAATTCCGACAACATATCTCTAAAATAAGAATCAATAACTAACATATATGAGGGATGTTTATACTAAAATGACATTATTTATAATTACAAAGAACTGGAAAATGAATAAAAAACATTAGGTTTTGCACTTATTTCAAAATAATCATAAAAATTTTCATTTGAACTGATAATCATAAGAACATATAATAACCAGATAAAAATAATACGATATATCCTATTCATTGACACTTTTTATAATGAATAATTCATAGAAAAATGGAAGGTGAATTTACTTAATAGAACCACCAAAATATAAAAATGATATGGATGAAAAATAATTAACATTAAAATGGGAAATGATAAACATGAGGTAAACAATAAAAAATAATATTTTCAATCTTTTTTAATGAATTTAAATTACATCTAGGATGGGAAATATTGAAAATATTACATTAAAAACTGTTGAAATATTAAAATATATTTTAAAATAACCTTAAAAAATATTTTCATAAAATAGAATAAAATTATGTAAAAAATATAAAGAATATGGGAATAGAGGATAAAGAGTGTGGTAAAATACATTAGACATTAAAATAAAGGATTATAATAGTAACCCCTTGTGGATTTTTAAATCAAAATCCATTAAAAGAATGGACATGAAAAAAAAATTATTTACAATAAATTAAATATTAATGTGTTATAATAGATCAATGATGAATTATATTCACTATATAATTAGAAACTGGTCCATATCATGGAACATGACTCAAAGAAGGAAAATTGAGGAAATTTTTTTAACAACTTTGGTAACATTTCAATAAAATTACCATGATAGAGAGAACCTAAAATGGAATATTAAATTCCATGATAAATCATGTAATAATGATATAATAGGTCATTTATGTAGTTTTTACATCAAATTAATGAAAATATTTCCTTAATTTAAAATAATAATCTAGGAAATAAGATTTAGATAAAGAAACCTTTAGTATATTATAACACTTCCATCAAAATACCGTAAAATAACGAAATTGCTTTGGTTTTTTAAATCCAATGAATTAAATGTTAAATATAATATAATATATTTATAAGAAATTTATAGAAAATAACACCATAAAAAGTACAAAGTTTTGTGAGAAGCCAGTCATAGGGATCATAACATACTTTTTTTAGAAATCCTAGATTGTAGAATAATGACAGAGTAGAGAAATATGTCAAGAATTTGGGCTTAGTGAATCTATGTCATATAAATTTTTTTCTAAGCTTCAGAAATAAAATTTGAAATGTGTATTCATTCATATAACAACAATATAAATGAAAATGTAAGAAAAAATTGAAATGATGATGCGGAAAAAATGAATATAAAAAATGAGTACCTACTGGATTCAACCACGGTGATCCTTAATTGACTAATGTTTTTGACTATCTATCCTACTATATGTGTGTTCAAACTTGATAAACATATCCTCCATGTATACATTTTGTGAATTTACATCACACTCAAGTAATTTCCCATGTGATCTTCCCAAAAATATCTCAAATAGAACACAACCACGACTGTGTAAACCATTAAATCCACTGATCTTTATCATTCCTCAAAGATCTAAATTATAGGAGAGGAAATTATATTAGAAAATTTAAATAATATTTTGGAAGGATAAGTTAGGGGTAAAACCCTCACTTATCTCCTAAACTTCCCTAATTTCTATAATAAAACAAAAAATACCAAATCTAGACATGTGGACTCTTGCTCACTAATATTCTTTCTCTTGGCGATCCTTATCTAAGAAACTCATAAGGTAAGAGAGCATGAGAATAAAAATAATTAGTAGTTTGGTTAATATGATGAAAATAGAAGAGAAGTGAATAACACAACATACTAACAAATAAGAATGAATTAGATTGAAAATACATAATGTAATAAAAAACCAGGCTAATAAATACAATGTGAAAATAAATTGTTAAAATCCTTTTAAAAAATGGTTAAGAGGATAATTATTTAGGCATCACATCACTATCTTATACCATTATAATAAAATTTTGCGTTGATCAGTGACCTATTATTCTTCATTAGATTAAATCTACATGTTCTTGATAATGATATTTATCTTTTAGGTGGTAATAAATAAAATAATCTTATTGAAACATTATCATAGAATGATACTCATTTTAATGAAATCATTGGAAATCTCTATGTGGTTGTAGTGAATTCATGCATATTTATTTTAGAGGAAAAAAGAACTGTATTTTGATTCAAATCCATTCCAATGTGGATTTATATTTATGAACGTACATAGAATGGGGGAAAAACAACAAAAATAATAATGAGGAATAAACCTTATCCATTGTTTGGTTTAGGCTTTATTCTTTGTCATAGGGTGAAAATGTATAGGAATAAAAATGAGCAAAAAATTATATAAATTAATAATACTCTTGGAATAAAATTTATTCAACTGTAAATTGATCTTCATCCCATGAATCAAATTTTTAGAAGAATAAATATTCATTTGAAATGATTTAATAAAAAATTTGATAAATCCTACAAAACAAAATCATGACACAAGTTTGGAACAATAATGAATGAAGAATGGTTCTACTTAATGGTCATTGGTTTGATCCATGGACTCTGTTTGTGAAGATGAACCTTCAGTGTAACATCCCTTATTTTTAACTATATTAAATTCTAAATGAAATTTTAATTTTTGGTTTGGTTGATGTGATGGTTCTGGATACAGTGGAAGAATGTAGTGGTGGATTATATATTAAATTCTATTTTATTATTTCTACGACCAAACCCACAAAAAGGATCATGCTTTTCAAATTTATAATTAATTTATTTAATATCAATATAAAAGAATACATGGAATTTGGATATATCATCAATGGTAATGTTTATCTTCTGAAAAAACCATTTCATATTTCCTTTGTTGTGATTTAAGGATCCATGGATATGATCCATGTTGTAGTGATCCACATGTTCTCTGTTAATACACATGAAATGATAATCAATCTTCATGTTCTAGCATGAGGAATCAATTGTCTTCTATTTTTTGTGTTGATCACTCATCCTTCAGTCATAATGGAATATCTCCAGGATTTTCCATTGTGCACAATAATACTGTATTTATATTGCACACACCATAATATAGACATAACCATATATTTATAGAGTTAGGGTTTACGTTAAAATAATTATTTAATTTATTGTTTAATATTAAAAAATATTAATACATTTAATAAATCCCATACCACATAATAATAAAAATATTAATATTATTTTATCGCATTTGTTAACGTTCAACAGAACAAAAATTTTAACTAGTTTGTTAACTAATATTTTTAATTGAACAAAGTCTTGGTCATTCAAACTCCTTGAAATTTATTGAATGCTTGAAGAAAATTATTTTCTTCTCTTAAAAAAATGTTTTATTCAAAAACGAGTAATTAAATAATTATTAAATAATCATTAAATATTTATTTTCACAACTAATTGAATAAATATTTACATAATTTAAGAATTCAATTAATGGAGAATATAATTATTCCTCGGTATTGAAAATAATATTTATTCCATTAATTAATTCAAATATAAGTCGATCTTGATCAATTGAAACACTTAGTGCATGAACTGATAATATTCATTCTCATTGAAATTAGATGGGCATGCGTAAATGAAAATATTTCTTTCTAGTAGTGGGTCAATGGAGCTAGGAGAAATAACATAGTGGTTCAATGATAAAAACAATATATCAACACTCACTCTTTATTATAATCCATCTATCTGGATATATCATCAAGAATGTTTTAAATTTATGTCATCGACATATTTTACTGATACAAATTTCTATGAATATATGAAATAAATACCATTACAACATGGCCAAATAATTAATTGGACATTTATAATTCAATAAAAGTGAAAATATAACAACTTCCAATTATATGTAAGGGAAAAATCTATAACACCCTATGATTTTGTGAAATATTTTTTTATATTAATTTAATCTTTTTGATATTTTTCATTTCAGACAACACTAAAAATAGTTTATTGTATCTTAAAAGAATATGTTTTCATTACGTTATACACAAAATCAAGTAAATTATATGATACATGAAATATAAATTTTATCATTATATACAAGGAACAAAGACTTTCCTCAATGTCTTTTGTAACACACATGATCGAATAATGATAATTACATATAATTAAAATATTTTTTAATATAACATAGATGTGAATTAGTAGTTATTAAATGGATAAATAAATTATGAAAATATGTGGTTTAAAAAATAATAAAATAAATTCATTGGTTAGAAATGTATTGGAAAAAATATGAAAATTGATTGAATATAAATGAAAATATTATTACCTTTATGGATGAAAACTAGTTTTACACTAATAAATTAAATTAATTACCATTATTTAATGATATTAATGTGATATATATGTATGTATTATATATCCAATAAAATATTTTTTATATTCTCCCCATAGATTTTATAGGATGAAGATTAAAACATGCCATATTTTATGCATGAAATATTATATTTTTATTAATGCATTTTACCTCTTTTTATTGTAGATCATATTTTAAATACAATTTTTAGAAATTTTATTGACTATATATGTCAAAATAAAAATCATATTTTAAATAGAAAAATAAAAACTAGGTTAGGGTAATTTTTTTGTATTTTTTTCTGAAGTTCCATTATTTAATGAATAGATTAATATACTAAAATTTCAATCAAAATTTTATTTTCATCTAATTTATTAAAATGAGAAATTATATTTATAATTGGTTTTAAATTTAAAATAGATCATATTTTTTCAATTAATCCAATATATCTCATTGGACTCCATTTCAATTTTAAATTGACAATAAAAACATGGAAACTATTGGGAGGTTTTTTACTTTAAAAATCCACTTGGTCGTCTGGTTTACGGGATTAAATTTAAATTTATTTCAGGCACATATGTGAATATAATTAGAAAAAATTGATTAAATATTTGGAATCAGAATAATTTATAATTTCTAATAAATTAAAATTAGATTTTTATAAAAAATATTAATGAAAGTAATTAAATTTAATTACATCGATTAAGGAAAAATTAATCTTAAAAGAGACTAAACCTTAATAATATAGGACTAATTTACCTATCTAGTTGTCTCAACCTCATTTTATGGCCATCTATTGGAAATAAAATTTCCATTATTGAGTTATTTGGGGTTCAGGATTACTTCTTTTTAGGTAAAAACGTGGGTACACCTATCTTGTTTTAAAAAATTCCATGTGTGTACCTTCCTTTCCCTATAAAATTCCACCACCTCTCCTTATACATCACACATATAAAAACTATTAGGAATGAAAAATATGTACCCAATAAACTTTCCAAAATCCCTCCCTTACACTTTCATAAATTCCTCTATGATGAAAAAAATCTATGGAATCTCTTTAGTGAAAACCAAAATGAGTTACCCAAAGAAGTGGCAACATCCCTCCTCAAGCTCTTGCCTATTATTTTCCATTATCCACTCACTAAAATCCTATTTTTCAATTATTGTATAATTAAATCTATATAAAAAATATACTATTTTGTTTTAATTCTAGTGGTTATACTTACATATATACACACTTTCATCTAATGGTTATCAAATATACAATTTACGTGTATGAAAAAGTACCACGTCACGAAATGGCGATTGTTTATTTTTCCTTTACCGCCTATCATGGTCGAAATTACGATTGAATATATATATATATATATGATAGTTATGATATTTATAATTTCTTAATTATTCTATAATTTTTAGTGAGAACATTCATTTATGCTTTCCATATTGTGCAAATATGAACATTATTTTTTGAGGAAGTGTCGAATACCTGCACCTCAAAGCAATGTGATTTGTTCAAAAACTACGCGGAATGTATTATTGATGCGATTAGTGAAATATTATTATATATATGAAATAATAATTCCACTGTAATAATATTACATACATATATAAATATATTTTATTTTTATTTATTCATTCAATACGATAATAAAATGGAAACAAAGTACATGCGTACATACAGCCTACTGTATCCATGACTGGTGTATTCTACTTCATACTTATATATTATATAGATTATTATAATATAAATATAATGAAAATTGATGATATCTATATCATGAAAAAAATTATTTAAATCATGATATATATATATATATTCCAAATATATAACAAATAAAGGAACAAATGGAAAACAAAGAGAATATTACCAGAAGCATAGCCGTAACATGAAATTATTAACAATATGGAAATATAAAGTTTTAATAAAACCATATGCACTATTAGAGATAATAATATTGTTCTATAAAGTATTTATAATAAATTGATATTTATTATATATGAGGTTTGAATGAGTATGATAAGAGTCAAGACACTAGGTGAAGGGATTTCATCTTAACTTTTTATTTCAAGGAGATACATTCCTTATTCACCACTCACATATTTTGTGTTTTTTACATATTACCCAAGAATGTATTATATTCCAATTATAATTAAATTTATGTGTATTTACTTATCCAATTTATAATATTTATATATTGGGATTTAAGTTTCATACGTTACCTAATCGGTAAGATATTTTTCTTCGGAATATTCCTTCTTTGAGACATTTGATTTTTTATGAACCTAAATAATTTTTTAGATGTGTATTTGAAATTTTATATGAGAAATAAATTTTTATTAATGATCCTTTTAATCTTAATATAATTTAATTTTCTTACATGGAGAGTATGATCAAATGTTTCATTATGGTAACTGTTTATTGAAACAATCCAATTTTCTTTCAGACTTTTTTATGATTATTATTCTATTGATGAATATTTGTGATCCATATATGAATAAAATTCATTATATTTATCCTAATATATTTTTTCATGATATATTCACACATTAGGACCATTTTCCCACTCAATGGTATTTAATATAACTAACAACATTTTTTAAGAATGTCTGCCTTTACCTATCTCTTTAGTATAAAATATGTGTTTCTTCGAAACCATGATTTATAAAAGGTTTCATAAAATAATATACTATTCTACTGGGAAATATAAAATACATTTTTCCCAGGTTTTACCTTCTAATAGAAATGATTTTTTAATAAAGGAATCTTCTTGTCATTTTTTCATCAATGAACATTTCTATATATTTTACAATGAAAAAGGAATGTTCAACATGTACAAATTTACCCATCGTTGTGACCATAATTCCATTAAATATTACCTTAAAATATTATGATGTTACTTTTTTAAATAAAATGTTTTCCTATTATTCGAAAAATTCATTATTTTAAATATATTTTCTATAAAAAGGGTTTTCAAAACGTTTTCAAACTACTTTCATAAGTTTTCTTGGAAAATGGTTTTAAAACAATTTTCATTCCTCTTTAATAAATTTTCATGTAAAATAGATTTCAATTTTTTTTAAATATTTATTTAAATGTTTTATAATTATTTTTATTGAAATATATTCCACAAAAATTTCAGTATTTCTCTTTATATTTTCCAGGAAATTGGTTTTCAAAATTTTTTCAAGAACATTTTATATTTTTTCAAAGAAAAATTATTTAAAAAATTTTCAAAGCATTATTTATATTTTTTTATGTTCATTTTCATGTAAATTATTTTCAAAGGAAATTATGTTATAAATAACCCCTTTCAATGAAGAAAGGATATTTTAATCTATATTTTTTTAAAATATATTCAAAAATTAATTTTCATCTCATATGTCATTATTTTATGTTACTCATGTCCTTCTAGGAACTAGTTCAAAGGTTAAAATAATATTCTATATCTAAAATTATTATGTTTTGATGGAAAGATATTTATGAAACCCATTACTCTTCCACATGTTTTATGCTTGTGAAACCTGCTTCTTTTTAAGGGTTAGTCTTTGTTGAAATTATTATGAATCTTTTATTTTTGACATGTTTAGATATAATGACATATTTTTGAAATACTATTCATTTCATGGGAATATGATATGATGTTTATAAAACTCATCTATTTTATGGGTCCCGATATGATGAATGTTTTATTATATTATAGCATATGCATGAATTATTTAATAATGAGATCGGTGGGACAAATATCATTGTCCAATGAATTTCGTAAAGATCTATATGTCAATAGATAATTTGGTGAATCAAGTAGAAGGGATGGATCCACAATGGTATGATGAAGAAACCTAATCTCTTACATGGAAAGAACTGCGATTGGGGATGGTGGTGTGTCCCACCTAGTAGGTGTAGTCACCATGAAGTTGGTACATGGGGAAATATGATCCAATATGGGAATATGGGGAAAATTAATTTCAAATGGGAAGATGGGGAAATACAATCCCTTATAAGGAAAAGACTGTGACTAGGGTTGGTGTTGTATCCCACCTAGTTGGTGCGGTTCCCATGATGTTCCTCGATAGGTTCTAGAAATTAGTCACAACTTATATGGAATGACACCTCATGTCTATGTATGACCCAATATAATGTCTTATTATTCTGATATACTTTCATTAATCATGTTCTTTACTTCTTTATGATTCTTCTCTCCTTATCTACCAATATTTATGCCATCTTTCATGTTTATCATCATTCATATGCAGGGTACACTTGCCTATTTTTATTATCACTTTTTTCATATACATATTTTCAAGTTTAAGATTACATTTTACCATTTTTTTTACCGTTATTGAGCATCTGATATCACCCCATTTTATGTTTACCTCCCCATGTTATGAAGACATGTATTATGTATGATGTGTTTAAGAAGGGTTCTATTCATGAATAACCTTGACAGTGATAATGTATCTCACTTATGTAACAATGTTTATGTTTCTATCCTTCAAAAGTCAATAGACTAATACTGTCTTTGGGTTACTATTTTTGGAATGTTATAAGTATTCTACAAAATATATGTAATGATAATTTATAAAAAGTGAGTATTGATATAGTTGGTATCTAAGAAAAGGCTTAGATAACCATTAGAAAGTAGGATGAAAAATATTTAGTAAGATAACTAGGAATATTTACATGTATATTAATAGGGATTTTTATGAGGATAATTAAAAGGTTGAGTTTACATATAGGAAAATGCATTGAAATTTTGGTAAAGGATAAATTCAGCAGTTTCCTAGAAATACATCCTTTTCTAAATACTATAAGTGGATTTTGCTCTAGAAGAGATGTACCTAGGGGTAAAAACTCTGACAAGGTGCATTGGTCCTAACTCTACAAAAACAAGTATATTAAAATGGGCCTTGATGCATACCTGGATTGACACTTCTGAGGGATATGCTTTAGGACTTCAAAATCTTGTAATGGGCCATCATGAAGGATTTAAAAAGTGTATGACTATGAATAACCTAGGATAATACTACAGTTATATAAATTAATGAAGTAGGTGTGATTATTTTGACAACCTATAATTAATTATTTTTATTTAATATATTGATTTCCCCAATGATAAGTATTTACGACACTATGATTTTTGGTTTTAGTCATTGATGGGAACCTAGAAGAATAGGGTTAATGTTGAATCTAATATAACATTTATTGATGGGATGTCAAATCAGTTGATCATAGGAGTAAAGGATGTTGTGATCATTCGTAATCAATTATCATGTAACATGATTAACAATGTGTACCTTAACCAACTATCAAACTCACCAAATAAGAGAAGGAATGATTTCACATAGATTTCGAGTGATGGAGACCATGGAGGAAAGAAGATGAAGTTTCCTTTCTGTTAAGAATGTAAAAAGAATCACTTAAGTGAATTTATTAGAAGAAGAAGATGGTGTTTTTATCATGGAAAATAAGGACATAATTAAAGAAAAACAAAGGGAAAAATTATGAGTTTTTTTACAAAAATTTATGTGAATATTAGCCTCCCTAAGAAATCATTGATGGCTAAGTGGTCTTAGTGTGGAATAAATTTTCATTATATAACATAATGTAATGTCTTATTATGTAATAGGAATAAGAAGACATGTTAATTGATTAATGACGAAGTAAAATAATCTATGTTTTTATGTATATGGATTCATGAATTCTATTATATGAATGGAGAAATATATAAGGATAATTCAATTTATTTTCTTGGCAACAGATTTACAAGATCACATTGAATGGTTTTAATGGAATAGAAATTTAATTTAATGAAAGGTGATGTCCATGGAAAACACATGATTAAGGGAAATATAACTAACAAAATTATCCTTATGTTAATTTAATGTTTTCTTGGATAATGATATGTAAGATATGAATAAGTATATTGTATGGAACTTATTATCTTGTAACGAATTAAGGACTTATTGATAGGTGGTTTATGCTATCATTGAATAAGATTGCAACATTTTTGGATTTCAAGAATAGTTCAAATATACTTTATAGTTAGGAAACATGCATGTTTTAAATAAGGATTTATGGTAATTCAAGATATTACCCTCTTTTATGGGAATATATGATGAATGTGTTCACATGTTTTGGAATGTGATAACCTAGATATGCTTTTTGTTGTTTTGGGAATCACTGTTAAGATTATTTTGTGAAATTCTTTCTAATGTTTTGGATTTTCATCTTTTATAAGGGTTATATGGTTAACCATTCTTGAAAAGTATTAGTAAAACTTCATAGAAATTATTTATTTATTATGTTTGAATTGAAAACCGTAGTCAAAAAGATATTTTGTGATTAATATTATTCCAACGATGTCCATAAAATTTATATTGGATATTATATTAGAGATTTTTTAAAAAAGGACATCATTTATGTTGGGTGAAAACCAATGCATTCCAACAAGGCCATGGGTCTTCAGCCCATGATGGAAGGATGATAAGGGTTTGACATCTACCACTTTCCTATCTAATGTACTAGTCAATTTATAATAATTTATTATGAATAAATATTTTGGATGAAACAACAAAGGTACTTTTAATTTTTAGAGATTAATATATCAATCATAATAATTATCAAGGATAGTTAAAGAAAAATAGTTACACTTTTCATTCTTTTATAGGCCTTAAGATCTACTAAATGTGTATTTTAGTGCATCGAGCATCAATAATAATTTACAGAAAACCATTTCCTGATGCAATGGATGAATTAGAAATAGATAAAAAAATTACTATAGAATGAAATATTATTTATACAAATATATAGAGTTAGTATATTTCCTAATATTCTTAGTCAATAAAATAATTACTCAAATAGAGGATAATGAAAAAAATGTGTTTTTCTAATACCTAATTTTTTGTTGAACTGATGGACATTTAAATCATCATAGATTCAAGACATTGAGGCTAATAAATTTTCATTGATCATTCACTAGTTTGTGATTTATGACCTCAATCACTCCAAATAAATATTTAGTATCATCCTCTAAGTAAAATTTTCACTCCATACCTATGATCTCCTATATTTAAACCCAGTTATATGTTAATTTGAGTAATCGTTATGGTTAAAAAAATTTATTTTTAATGTATGTTTTAGTATTCATTATAAAGATATGGGTTTCATTGAATGAACAATTCAAGTTTTAATCCTTTGAAAACCTAGATGAATTAACAGGTTGAAATTAATTTTTGGGGGTATAATGTTATACCCCAAGATTAATGGAATTTTTTTTGGATTAATATAGTCCGTTTGATATTTTTCATTTCAAGTAACACTAAAAATAGTCTATTTTATATTGATTAAATATGTTTAGCTTGATCTATATGAAAAAACTAGTTAATTATAAAGTACACACAAAATAAATTTTATCTTTCTCTAAGGGAACACCTATGATACCTTGCATTACACACAATAATGTCTTTCCTTGTTTGCTTGTGTAACAGGAAATAGCGAATAATGATAATGATATATTATTAAAATATTATTTTATATAAACTAGAAATTAAATTATTATTAATTAAAAGGGTTAAATAACTTCTTAAATTATATGGTACCCAAATATAAAATGAATTCATTGGTAACAAATTAAATATAAATGAATTAGAAAAACGATTTAATATAAAGGAAACTGTTATTATTTTTAGGCACATAAAGTTGTTTGACCATATTAAATTTAATTAATTACAATTACTAAGTGATATTAATTTTATATGCATATTTTATTTCAAATCAAAAACTTTTTATATTAATCTAGTAGATTTTATAAGCTTACGATACAAAACAACACCAATTTTGTGCATAAAAACCCATATTTTTATTAAGGCATATTTTTTACCTTTTAATAGAGAACCTATTTTAAAATTTTAATAAGTTATATGTATGATATATATCAAGATAATCTTCATATATTAAATTTAAACATTATAATAACGTTAGGGTAAATTTTTGGATTTTTTTGTGAAGTTTATGTTTTTAATGAATAGTGGAAAATACTTAAATTTAATTAAAAATAACTTTTCCATATAATTTATTTAAATGATTAAATTATATTTAAATTGGTTTTAAATTTTAATTATATCACATTTTAATAAATTAATATAATTTAGTACATTGGACTTCATTTCACTTTGAATTTGAATATAAAAACATAGAAAACTATTGGAGGGTTTTTACATTAAAAACCAGCTTTATCGTTTAGTCTGTGAGATAAAATATAAGTTAACTTCTACAACTTATATGGTTGTATTTTGGAATAATGGAATAAATATTTGGAATAAGAAAAATATATAGTTTATAATTGGGTAAAATTAGTTTATTTCAAAAAATATTAGTGAAGGTAATGAAAATTAATTACATCAATTAAGGAGAAATAATGCTTAACAAGTGGCTAAACATTAATATTAAGGGAAAAAATGACCTATAAACTTTTAAAATAAAACTTCTAATGATGTATTGTTTCCATAAAACACCGATTATTGTGTTTTATTGGTTCTGGAAGAAATTTGGTTTGTAGAAACTTGGGTACACCTAAATTGTCTTAAAAAATTTCAAGCATGTCTTCTCCATTCCCTATGAAAGGCCAACACCACTTCATATTCTTCCAAACTCTAAAACCATTTAGTATTGAAAAATATATGACAAATAAAATTAAAATAATTCCTATCTTCTTTATTGAATCCTCCATTTATGATGAAATAAATCCATAGAATCCCTTTTGTGGAAACCAAAAGGATTTACCCAAAGAATAGGTAACATCTCTCCTTACGTTCCTTTATTTTTTCCATTATAACCTACCTAAAAAATTATGATTCCATTATTTAAAAAAATAGTATCTTAAATATACTTCAATGTTTTTATGATATGGTTTACACCTTATCATATATAAAATTCCATATAATGGGTAACAAACATTCTGTTTACGTGTATGGTGAACTACCATCTCACGAAATGATGATTGTTCATTTTTCCATTACCACATATAATGGTTTTAATTATTTTGAAAATATTTTTTATATGATATATTTTTATTTATAATTTATTTATTCGTTAGTATTTTTTAGAAAATACCATTATTCTTTCCATCTTCTGTAAATATTATAATTTCATTAGAGGAAGTGTGGACTACCGGTCCATCAAAGAGATATGATTCATTCACACACTAAATGGAATGTATTAAAGATGTGTTTAGTGAAATTATATGATATATATTACATAATAATTTTAATTTATCAATATTATATACATATATACATATTTCTAATTTTCCTTCATTCTTTCAAAACTAAAATAAAATGGAAACAACATTAATGCGTATATACAACCTACCATCACCATGCACAATTTTTCTTTTATTTCATACTTATATATTATATATATTATTATAATAAAAATATAATTAATATAAATGATATTTATATAATGGCCTAAATTATGGAAATCATGATATATTTATAATGACCAAATATATAACAAATTAAGACAGAAGAGAAAAAAATATACAATATTACTAGAATCCTATACTTAACATGAAATTGTTGACAAGAGGGTAAATGAAAGTTATAATAAAACCATATATGGTATTATATATAAATTTATTTTTCTTTAAATTATATATATATAAAAATATTTATTATACCGAAGGCTTGAATATATATGATGATAGTCATGACACAACGTAAGGGGATTTCATATCACATTTTATTTCCATGAGATACATGCCATATTCACTAATCCCTTTTATTGTGTGGTCTATATACATAACTTCATTTAATTATATGAATATTATACTTAAATTTATTATTATTCATGTATCCATTTATTTTCCTTCTATCATGGGGATTAAATTTATAATTTACTAAATCGTTAAGATATTTGTTTCTCAATTTTCTTTATTTAAGACATATGTTTTTTATATACCTATGTTATTTTTTTGGTGAATTTCAAATGTTATATTATGAAAATACTTTTTTTACGATATTTTATGATTCATGTAATTTTATTTTAATACATGGAGAGTGTGATCCCTAGCTACCATTCGAAAAGAGTTGATTGAAATAATCCCATATTTTATCAGGGTAATTTATGATTACTCTTCCATTGACTAAATATTATGATCCACATCTCATGAAAATTCATTATATTTGTTATCATATATTTATTCAATATATATTCATGAATTAATACCATTTCCCACTATTTAGTATTTAATATAACTAGGAAACTATTTTTATGAAATTATGACTTTACCTCTCACTTTTATTCTGAAATCATTGTTCCTTCAAAATAATATTTTATAAAATATTTCCTAAAGAATTATACTATTCTCATGTAATATTTAAAAGACATATCTCACCATGTTTTAACTTATAAACAAAATGTTAATTTAAAAAAGAATATTCTTTTATTTTTGTAGTCGAGGAACTATTCTAAAATTTTGACAATACAAAAGGAGTGTTTGGAATTTACAGATTTACCCACTATCCTGAAAATATTTACATTAAAGATTCCAAAAAATATAAGAAAATTATTCTTTAAAATAAAATGTTTTCCTAATATTCTATAAATTTGGTTTTTATAAGTGGTTTTGAAGAAAAATGGTTTTCATAACATTTTCTAGCTTGTTTCATATGTTTTCAAGGAAAATGGGATTGAAATAATTTTCAATATTCACTTATAATTTTTCATGAAAACATGTTTGAAAACGTTTTCATTATTTATTTATATATTTTCGAATTATTTCTCAAAAAATTGTTTTCAAAATAATTTCAATATTATTTTATATGTTTTCAAGGAAATTTTTGTCAAATATTTTTTAAGATCTCATTAAAATTTATTCAAAGATAATGGTTTCTCAAAATGTTTTCAAAGATTTTTTTTATGTTTTTATGTTTATTTTTTTGAAAATTATTTTCAATGGGTTTTATATTTAAAAGAAACTTTTTCAAATAATAATTTATATTTTAATCAAGAAATGTTTTTAAAAGATATTTAAAAATTATTTTCCATCTATGATGAAAGTAGTTGATGTTACTCATTCACATCACGGAAATAACTCAAAGGTTCCATTCATATTCTTTCTCGGAATGGTTTGTGTTTTGATGTCTGGTTGTTTATGAAGCTCGTTACTCATCCATGTTTTTTATGATTGTGAATAAATTACTCTTTTAATTTGTTAGAATTTGATGAAATGATTATGAACCATATGTTTTTATATTGTTTAAAATATAATTACATGTTTGTGAAACCCATTTCATTTCAAGGGATTTTGATAGGATTTTTATAAAATTCATATCTTTTTATGGGTCATGATATGAAAAATGATTTATTATATTATGGAACATGTTTTAATGATTTTATTATGAGATGGGCGGGACCTATATCTCTCTCTAGTTCATTTAGTAATTATTTATATCACATGAAATAATTATGTGAATCTTGTCGACAAGATTGATCAACTATGAGAAGTTAGAGAAACCAAACACCATACATGGAAATGATTCTCACCAGGTAAGGAGTTTTTTCCCACCCATTAGGTGTAGTCATCATGAATTTGGATGATGGGGAAACCCGATCCACTATGGAAAGATGTGAAAGTCCAATACCACACAAAGAAAGGATTGGGACCAGGGATGGTGGTTTTCCCCTCCCAGTAGGTGTGGTTCCAAGGAAGTTCCTTGATCAGTTCTAGAAATGATTGATTACCTATAGGGAATGATATCACTTGTATATGTATTCCAAAATTCCATGAATTATTCTTAGGATATGAATTCATGGATTATGATATTTATTTCCTTATGATTTTTGTATGATGAACTACCCTAATTTTTGGCATTGTTCATGATTATGTTCTTTTATATGTTGGGTATGATATTATGATGTGATGATCACATTCTCAAACTTCTATGCTCATGTTTATGCTTACTTGTCTCCCTTGTTTACTCTTACTGAGTATCTGAGCATAGAGAATTTTATGATTCTTTCCCCTAGTTAGGAAGATAGGTATTAATTATGATTTGTTAAAGAGGGGTTCTAGTCATGAAGAACCAATGGAGAGATAATGTAGCCTGCTTATGTAATAGTGTTTATGTTTACTTGTTTTCAAATGAATTACAATAATACTGTATTTGGGAATATATTTGTTTTTGCTTTATATATTCTACAAATGTGAGGTAATGTCAATGTTTGAAAATAATGGGATATTAAAAAAATCCTTCCTAGATGTATCTATTAATAAAATTGAAATCATGACACACCCAATGTACCATACATCACTATGTACATATTTCATCATGATTTTCATTGAAAATATTATTGAGTGAGTAATGTCATGAATTAATTATAATATAATCATCTAAGGACAATTACACACACTAATAGATAGTAATACCTAATGACACCGAAACATGTGTAATTCCTACTATCAGCAATGTTATGATAACCTCCAATCTTGGAGATTACCAATTGGGATCTTCATTAGACTAAGTATCATATGTTTATGGGTACTCACACATAATAGTCTATATACCATGTGCCTAATCATAGCATTCTATATGACTATATAACTATATTTAAGATACATATTCATAGTATCTAAAGGATCTCATCATATTGGGGAACTTATATTACATTATCTATGTGGTAAATATTCTGGGACAATATCAGTTCAACGTAATGCATAAGAAAATCAATAGAAGATAATATATTAACTATAATATTCTTCTCTTAAAATATATAATTTATTTAAAGTTCAATGTATTTAATTATAGGGGAAAACTCCAATAGGTGTTCCAATCATTAATTTTATGGTTGTAGAATAATACAAAGAGTTAGAACACACAAAAAAATTGTTTTCATAACTGACATAAGTCATAGATGGTGGATGATTGTTTTTTATAGATTCCTAAGTGTTTAGGGCTCGGAATATATTTTTTTGGAAAATAAATCATTGTTGTGTTATTAGTGCGTGGTTAATACAAACCCTTTTACATAACCATGAATAGTATTTTATATTACGAAATGGTTGGGTTAACCATGAAGATTTTCCAAAACATCCATGAAAAATGGTGTAGTTGTTCTGAGAGACTCACATAGTTAGCGTGTGGTTTGTCTAGCCATAAACTAATACAATGTGAGGAAGGAGTTCTAGGGGTAGTGTCTCCACATAGTTGAATAATGGTTTGACAACCATGAAAGTAAACTATATATATTTGGTGTACATTATAAAATGGAACCACATGGTTGGTTCTTGGTTTTCTTAATCGTGTGTCATAACTATGAACCTCTTAAAATGGTCAAAATTTCCATTTTACCCCTATGACCATAAAAGTGTTTTAACTCTATTTATACCCAAATTCATCCAAGATCACCTTTCATATGTCAATCCTACCCTCATCCCCACCTCTTATATGGGTTTATTATCCTTTAATATTTTCCAAAATTGAATTCCTTTGGTTGTGTTGGATGTGAAATTGTGAGTCTGCAACTCCTCCAATTTCATTTAATTTCTTTTTTCATCCATAGTTTTATTATCGTTGTGGGATGACATATACTTAATTCTCATAGTGTATTACATTTATTTTTATTTCTCTAATTTTGTATTGAATCAATGGATGATAAATGATGGGTTAAGGATCTTTATATTGAGGTAGTTTTTTTATATGATCTCTCTAAAAGGTTTCATTGATTATTAAATGATCCATTCTGATGCATGCCAGACTTTAGACATGTTTCCCCTAAAATATAAATTCCTCAAAATTAATCATGTAGGCCATTTTTATACATGTATTGATGCCCCTATACAAGGTTTGATTTTAAATACTTTACTTAAAACACACAGTTGGTGGGTTTGATCATTTGTGTTGTCAAATATTTATCCATACGACCAAACACCACTAAATTGTGTTTTTATTGTCCCTGTTTGAAGATGTGACCAAAATATAATGCTATAATGGGAATGAATCAGAAAATTGAATGTATGCATTATACTAGGAATTATTCTTATGGATAAAAATGGAATTTAATGATATGTAAAGTTATCTTAATTAACATTTTTTTGAGTTGTTTGGTCTAGGTAACAAAACAACCTTATAAGGTGGGTTGCAAAATATCTAATGATTTAATGAAATCTATGAAGTATAAACGGCTTAGATAGTCTTGTTGAACTATGAACCCTTTAAAGGGTGTCTTTGTTACATGGACACTATTATCTCTTATTGGTGATTTGAATAATTAAGTGAAAAATATGAAGTCCTTAATGGCACCAATGAGCATGTACCAAAGTGGTACAGGCTCATGCATCGCTTCCAAAAGACCGAGGATCAAATCTGGGTAGGGTAGAATTTACGTGGCACAGTAGCAAAGCACTATAGCAGTGGTTTCATTGTTGTGGTGGAGGCACTGTAGCAGTGGCGATCAGGTATAATTTATTGTAGAAATGATATTGTAGTATTACTATTGACTTGGGGTCCTTTGGGCCAGAAAATGGCTTTTATGCCTTGTATTTAGGCCACATGGATTTCAGACTTTAGGCTAGGTAATGGGTCTCCTTTTACCCCAAAAAAGAGGTCTTTGATTTAATAATAAATTTTGGCTTCAGTCCCAAACATTAAAAAAATAAAATCCTTAATGAAATGAATATTTACATGGAACTCTATTTTTATACGTATGTGCATTTTCATACCAAAATATCATGATAGATCATGATATGACATTGTCAATACATATTGAAAATTTTAATTTTTTATAGTCTGCTTTCGATGGACTCTTATGGAACCTTAAACTGAATAAACTATAAATGGTAAAGTGGTGTTGGAAATGGCACTCATCACTGTCATTAATAATTTTTTAACATGATCATCCACATTATTGATTGACTTTATTAGACATGTAATGAATTGTTTATGTCACTAAAACCTATCAGGAAATAAATTCACCTTATTTATGTTATTCATTGGCATGAAATCCTTTATCATTGTATTATAATGATTGGTCATGTGCTTCCCATCTTTTGATAAAATTGTATACTTGGTGTTAACATTTATCTATAATAATTCTGGGAATAAAATCAATTATCATCAATTTAGATATAATTAGAATTACATCCTTTAAAAATCATAGAGATCACTGAGATGTATCTTATCATTCATCTAGATCTTGTTTGGAATGATGTAAGTTAACATTCATTGAGATTTCTGGGCTTGACATCCCTCATTTAATGTATAAGTGTTGGATGACATTATAACGAGGATAATTGGGTCCTAAGGCCTATGTCCTCACTAGTATATATATATATATATACATTTATAAGTATACAAATATGATGGCCTATTCAAAATTATTCTAGCATAGGCAAAAGCATGTATAATCATCTAGGTGTCCCATGAGGATCCTGAGCTCGACACTATTTATTTAGATACCATTTACATTAATTAATTCATTTAATATTTTACATAATAATTACTAATTCAATATATACACACGTACTAGATTGAATTTGATACTATTGGTGGTGTCCTACTAAGATTTACTCACACCTGATTTGGGACAATATTTGGTATCTCAATAAACATCTTGGTTGTAGGATGGGACCATGGATTGGGATTATTTTCGATTGAATTACTATGGAGTAGGACCTGAAATGTGAATTGGGGATTTAGAATATAATCAAGTTTCATATTGGAGTTGGGTATTTTATTTATTTCTTATATTTTGTCGAAGTATAGTACCAAAGAGGGGGTGATTTGAGTATCAATAAAAATTTATATTAAAAAGATATAATTTGAAGTTCCCTAAATATTTACAATTAAATTTTACAAGATATCTATTATTGAATTTATAAGAGCTTGACTGTATGATTAATTTTTCCCAAGATTGATTAGTTCCTAGTTGTAATAATTTGACAATTAATACCACTTTTGATGATAAAATTATAAGTCAATAATTTTATAAAAACTTTCTTAGAATAAATATCAGAGTTCAATTTAGTTTTACGAAATATATGATAAATCATAGAAAAACTAAAAGTTTAAAACACAGTAGAAATAAAACAAGATGACCAGTCTCAAGCAGAGACAAAATCCTTTCCACTTGTTGATCATCTACCACAAAGTAGTTTAAATTAATAAAAAATTAATCTACACCCTAGATCATGGTTTAGAACAGTACATAAGGCTTTCTAGGTCACCCATGAACTCTATCATAATTATTTGTGGGAAAAACAAAAAACAGGCCAGGCACGACCTCCTCCACAATTCTATATGGGATACAAATGAAAAAATAACGTGTCAGATTGAGGATATAATTTTTACTATAGTTAGGCACAGGAGTCAGTGTGTGTATAACAAAAATATACACACACTTCTCATAAATGTATCTAAAATGAACATAACCGAGCTAAATATATGAATTTATGTTTTGAAGACTCTCTGTGTTATGTGGTGCAACTCTGGACTCATTGGATGATGTGGATTTAATTTTTGTGTCCTATTTTAGAAGTTGAATCCAAAAAAGTATGTCTTAGCCTCTTTATTCTGGCTTCCAAGAGTGACTATGGTTATGTAGGTATATTATTCTCCTTATTTGATATACCAGAGTAGTTTTTTCAAATCTATGTTCATCTAGGTTTGTATTTACTTTAGTGTTCTAATTTTGTTCTTGTGTTTATAGTAGTTTTATGAGAGATTCAAATGTTCATATTTATATCTCTCTCTCACAAAAGCATTCACACACACCACTGGTTTCTTTTTTATTTCTTCTATCATTAAAAATGATTCTGATTCATGGGAGACAATAATGATCTTGTTCTTTCCATGTGAATAGGTTCATCGTACCTCGTACTGTCTGCAAAATGTCTTATAAAGGATTATAAAACATGTCAGTATCATTTAATGAAACAAAAATGACTGTTAGAAATAATATTAATAAATGCAGTTTTAAAAAATATAGCATTGAATCATCTCTCGGTGTCTCCTTCAATCCATGTCCCAACCCATCAGTGATTTTTTCATACAGTTCGTGAGACAGTTGAACTAATGATGAATCATATCAATAGTGAGTCCATCCTTCTATCAGTTGGACAATTATTGTATCAGTGACTCAATTCAATGAAAAGTCCTTCCTTCTGTTGGTGAGACATTTAATGTATCAGTGACTCATTTTAACTGACGGTGAATCCTTTCTTTAGTAGAACCATGCAACGATAGGTCACTTGAACTGACGGTATGTCGCCCGTGTTAGTGAGTCATATGAAACGGTGAGTTGTCTGCCTCTGTTAGACATGTGAATGGTGAGTCCTTCCAACAGTGTGAGCTTCACATATTTAGAAAATATTCCTGTCGGTGAGTCATCTATCTATCAGTGTCAGTGAATCATATGTAGATAATTTTAGAATTTCTATCTTTACTAGAGTTCATCAAAGTCATAGAATGTTAATACCCATAATTAGACATATATAATTAGTCATAAGATTTTTTAAACATAGAAACATCTAAATAGTTATATGATTGAAATGATTTGATATTCAATATAATTATTTGATATAGTTTACAATCTATGACATGAGGTATGATATATGTTAATGTATGACATGATTTGTGATAATTAAACCATTATAGTTATATATAGTGTCCAATAATATCTATGGGAAGAAAATCTCCCCCTTTTTTATGATAAAAAATCATTACATTATTAAGTAATATTAGAGAATGATTAAAGGAATCCATCTGATTATGAGCTCCCATTTTGGGAAGTGGAATGTATCAGAGATAATAACGCATAAACACATAATAATTATTAAAAAAATAATAACGCATAAGAATTCTTATTAATGTTATAACACATTTAATTATACATAATAATGTTCTCCCCTATTTGGGATTAGTAAAATGTATATGGTGAAAAGAACACAAAAAATAGAAGTTTAGAAATAGTGAAAGATCATTCATTATAAAAGTACACTAAATTAGGAAAAGTACAATGACTCAACCCTATCAGAAAAAGATCACTCCACAATACTCGGTAGAGTCAATGTGTGCCTTCCCTTTCTCATAAGGATAAATAGATGGTTCTGAAAAAGGGTTAGGATGAGATGAAGGAGGTTGTATATAGATATTTAGATGAGGTAGAGCCACTCCTTCATGTAGAGTAGAAGCTAGGGCAAGTCTGTGCTAAGATGTAAGCCGCGGCTGAATAGTATCTATAATGATTTGTCGGAACAAATATAAAGCATGGGAAACTGTCATATGAGCTTGAGCAGGAATTGAACCAGTAGAGGCAAGCACTGCAGTAGGAGGCACCATAATGGATTCCCTTTGATCAGGGATATATGGTTTTAATAGCTTGATGAACTCCTCAATTATATTTCCACCATATTTTATTTCCTTTTCAAAATCATCTTTTTTTAAAGAACTTGTCCAATAAGGTAGTAAATTATCATAACTTCTAAATTTGGTCCTTAAAAGCCTTTTTCAGTGGAGGAATATAATTATTGGGGTCAAATACATAAACAAACTTTTCATTTTATGATTTCTGATGGGTTTGGGAAAAAACTTATTAATAATTTTGCTTAGCTCTTCCTAAGTGTGTGAATCACTCATTTTATAACACTTCACATGGTCATGTACCTTATCCGAAGTTTCCTCATCCTTTTCCATACGAGAAAATAATGATTATAAATATTCATTAAAAATTGAACTGATATAAGCAAGATCCATAAATTGTGAGGGATGAACAGGTGGAGTAGAGGTCGAAGTAAGAGAATAAGAGGAATGTTCCTTAAATTCTTTTCACATTTTGGAAAAATCAAGAGCATTAAAATTTGAAACAAATTCTCAAGTCCTTTCATGTCACTTTCTATTGTACTCCAGTAATCAGTGGTTAAGGAATTGATACCTTTGGTTAAATTCTTCATCTAATTTCCAAGATTGGTTTTTCTTAACACAATTTTTTATAGGGTTGTTATTAAATTTTGTTTAATTTATTTTATAACCAAATTGGAAACCGAAGTAGCATCAGATTGAGATACACTAGTTGAGGTAGGAGTAGAACTAGATGCTCCAACATTCTTTAATCCATTATCCAGAGATTAGATAGATTTAAAATGTTTATTTATCTTATTTTTATCTATTCTTACTTCATCAATATCATTTCTCATTTGATATTGTACTGAGTGTCTCATGGAGGCACATTTTTATTGCTTGATTTTTCAAAATCCTCCTTAGTGACATAGTCACTAGAATAGATCTCAACCACTAGTTCCATTACAACATGTACAAAGACTTCATCATCAAAATCATCATAGTCCAATCCGAGTGCCACATACCCAGGATTTCTCAGTCATTCTTCCATAATATTAGAATTCAAAGAAATAAGACTATGAAGCCTTACTCATCCAATTTGATGATCTTCATTAGCATGATAAAATTTTTCTTTAGGTTATCCCTCAGTGTCATCTTTCTTGGGATACTTCTCCCCCCCATTCACTGCTTCATTTCAAGGTCGCTTATCCTTATCTACAATTATATATATAATATATATAACATGAGAAATAGGTTTGGATGGAGCAACATTGTCATCTTGATAAACACCCTCAATAGACACACCAGCGTTAGATTTAAAAATATTTATACTAACATCATATAGTTCCCATCAGGATGATTAAACTCACTATCACATCCACATTCACTGGTTTCCCCGTTATCATAATTTTCATCCTTTTAACCACTATTTTCATCAGTAATTATCTTATATCTATCTTCCGTATATGATTATGAATGAATTTCACTACTACATGCATCCACTTATTCATCATATTTTTAACTAGTTTCAATTACATATTCTATAATTCATTTAACTTCTATTTCTTCACTTCTAGTGGATTTAATAATAGGTTCAAGGGAAGGTAAGTCCAATGGTTGAATTAGAGGTCAAATAGAAACTCTCTTTATTGGTCCAATTGTGTCTGGGTCACATATATCATCAATGGGTGATCCCACATCTCTAACAGGTGTCGTAGGCTCCTCCTCCTCATTCAAAGAATAAATTAGTTGTTCATATCGACTGAGGCCATGATCCACTAGATCCCATAGTCTAACTAGATGATTTGTGGGATATAACTTTTCAAAAAGTAAATCATTATCACTAACCCATTCATTTCGACATGGGTTCATGTTAATTTTCATTCTCTTAGAGATGTCAGAACTCATGAAGATTACAATACATTCAATAAATACAAATTCATAAACTTCAATTATCCAACCACTCTCATGTAGCATTTATGGAATCATTCTGGAATTAAAAAGAGAATTTTTCTTAAAACTGAGTTTTGTCATCTCATTTTCTTGCACCAACAGATGTCTTCATAGATTCCATTTTACTTCTTTATTTTGAAAATAAACTAAGTGTACATCCTGATACATGAGAGAAGAAAGTCCCCTATCTTGGGACAAGTTTGGTGATGAATATACATAAATAAAATTCTCAACTCACCATTTAATTCTGAAGCAATGTATCTCATATGTTCCTCTTTTCTAGTAAGCTCCTTCAGATATGTCTCAAAACAAAATAATTCATTTTCAGGGGGTAAGTGACATGATAATCATCAAACATTCCATCATGATGGATAATAAGACATTCATCTCAATGTATTGAAGTGAAAGAGATTCATTAACCTTTTACTATTGACATGATCTAATCTACATCACTTCCTTCCATCAAAAGTTACATATTCATGTAAAATTCATGTACCAACTTCTGGTAGAACACTCTATCATTGTTTGAAAACCAAGAAATCTACACCTGATCTTGCATCTCCTTTAACAGCAAATAATTTCACTCTAAGAGAAATTAAACTAAGACTTTTATCTATGAGGTTACAAAACAACATAGTATACCAGGATTTATAGGAGTTGAAGATTTTCTTGATTCACCTTTATATTTATTGGAATCATGAAACTCACTATATTCAAGATCTCACTTCACAAACACTATTGTAATTAGTTCAGTTTGGAGGTCCGAAGGTGAATGGTCAAGGGTAAATAAAGATAGTATTATTTGAGAGAGAGTAGTGGTAAATATGTAGAGTGGATCAATTCAAGTTTATATAATTTAGGGATTTTTAAATTACACAATTTTGAAATCGTGAAATCATGATCCAGTTTCAAAAAAATGAATTGAACCATGTGGTTTTGATAAAAACATAAAATGTATAGAAACGGTGAGTCATCAGTATCGGCATGGCATAGTTTTTATAAATCTAACGACATCAGTATGACTACAGTGTTGGCATGCCAATTGTTCCGGCATTAAAAAAGTGTAGACATGACAACAATGTCTGCATGAAAACAGTGTCTGCATGACAAAGATGACAGAATAAAAACCTTACAAAAATAGATCAATGGAAAGGAAACACAGGGTCTTACTAATTGATCAATTCGAACTCATGTCTAACATAATTCATTCTTTCAATTTCAATAGATTAGTGAATATGTCAACGAGCTCATACTCAGTGAAAATAAATTCTAAAGTGATATCACCCTTTTGATAATGATCACTACAAAATTATTTTCTAAAATAAATATGTTTTATTCTAGAATGAGAAACTGGAATCTTAGAAATGTTAATAGAACTTTTATTGTCTCAATTTATAGATACATGTCTAAATTGATATCCATTGTCTAGAAGAGTGTTTCTCATCCACAAAATTTGAACACAATAGCTACCAATAGCTATGTATTCAACTTTAGTAGTAGATACCGCTACATAATTTTGTTTATTGCTACACCATGAAACCAAGGAAATTCCCAGAAATGCACATGTTCTTGAGGTTATTTTTCTATCTACATTCCAGCCTCCAAAACTAGCACCAAAATAACTCACAATATCAAATTATTTTCATTTGGGGTAAAATAAACCAAAATTAATAATATGTTTGAGGTATTTGAAAATTCTATTAACATCATTTATGTGAGATTCATTGGTATTATCTTGAAAAAGGGAACACATACACACAATAAATATTATATATGGAAAACTAGCATTCAATTAGAGAAAACCTCCAATAATTCCTCTGTAAGTGGTTTGATCCACAAATTTACCATCTTCATCAAGATCCTACTTACAATTAGTTCTCATTAGAGTGTCACTACTTTTAATGTTATCAAAGCCAAATATTTTTAAAAGATATTTTGATTATTTAGTTTGATTTAAAATCATACTTTATTATTTTTGAAAAATAGGAAATCATAGAAATAATTTTAGTTCTCCCATAAAACTCATTTAAAATTCATTTTCCATCATCATTAAAAACTCAATAAAGAAATAATTTATTGAAGATCAAAAAGTAATATAATCAACATAGATTTCAAAATCTAAAAAATCTTTAGTAATTCATTTTATAAAAAGAGTACGATCAATAAAACCTTTTACAAAACCATTAGGAAATATGAAAACTACTTAATCAATAATACCATGCTCATGGATCATGTTTTAAAACATATACATATTTTGTTAATTTGAAAAAATGATTTGGAAAATGAGGTTTGTAAAACCAGGGGATATTCGACAAAAACATCATCAACTATATACCCATTTAGGAATGAACTTTGGACATCCATTTGGTAAATTTTGAAATTAATATGGGTATCATAAGAAAGAATTGTTCTGGTTGCTTCCAGTATAGAAATAAGAGGAACCATTTCCTCACAGTCAATACCTTCATCCTGAATATAACCTTGTGCAACCAATCTAGAATTATTTCTAACAATAGTACCAAGTTCACCTACCTTGATAATAAAATCCCACTTAGGTCATATGGTTAAGATTTATTTCGGTCTATCAACAAGTTTCCAAACATTATTTCTTTTAAATTGGTTATGTTATTCTTACATATACATCAACAAAAATTAATCTTTAATTGTACCAATGATTTTTTTAGGTTCAAGCTATGACATGAAGGATTTATGTTAAACATGATTTCTAATAGATGCTATTATTTGTGTCCCTTTATCTATGTCTCCAATGACAACATCTAAAGGATGGATATTGAGGGTTCTAGTTGGTCTAGAAAATGAGTGGATAGTAACTTAAGGTTATTCTATAGGTTTTGGTTCATTATGATCAAATGTTGACGAATTTCCAAAACTGTTTGATTTAGCAGATTTCCTGACAAGAAGATTACATGATTTTTCATTTATGTCCATGTTGGACTTATCATCTTCAAGGTTGTCCAGAGAGATCATAGGTTCATGTGGCTCAATTAAATCAAATTTGATCTACACAGATTCATTCACTCACATTGTTCTATAATTAAAGACTCTATAGGATTTAATAGAGGTTCAGTGACCTAGGAATATTACTTCATCAATCATGGATAAATTTTTTTCAAGATTGTATATAGTATTTTAAATTTAATAATTTCTACTAAAATCATTGAAATATCTAACTTTGGGTTTTCAATTGTTCCAGAACTCATAAGGTGTATTCCGGAGGATAAGTCTAACTAAGGGTCTATTAATTATGTAGAAAGATTTATACATAGCCTCAAACCAAAAATAAATAGGTAAATAATAATAATAAAAAATTGTTCTTGAAATTTTTTATAAGGTTCTATTCCATCTTTCCTAAACTCCATTTTATTGAGGTGACCTAGTGGCAAAGAATTTATGACTATAACCCTCATGTGAGAAAAAAGATTCAAAAGATTCATTTTCAAACTCATGGCCATGATCACTTCTTAAGGATTTTATTCTAAGTACACTTATATTTTCCACTATTTTCGCATACTTGGTGAAGTAAGTACGGGCTTCACCTTTGTGATCTATGAATTAATTCCAAGTATAGATAGAATAGTCTTCCACAAGAACACAAACATATTTAACCCCATTTAAACTAGAAACTCAAGATGGTCCATAAAATTCCATGTGAACCAACTCTAATGGTTGAGAAGTTGAAACTTCATTCACTGATTCAAAATATATCTTGTGTTATTTAACATTTTTCAAGGATTATAGTCATTATCATTTGGAAACTCAAGTTTGGGTAGATCCTTGACTAAGCCTTTTCTAGTAATCTTTCGAAGATATTTTACAGTTAATTTTCTTAATATCTTATTCCATAACAAAGACTCTTTATGAAAGGGACATAAATAAGATAATTTTTGAGAAACTAAAGAATATATGTCAGTAGAATATAGATTTACATTTCTAAAATAGAAGAATACTATTTCATTTTTAGAGTTAAAAACATTTTAAGCATCATTTTAAAATTTAACATGATATCAATCATCACTTATTTGTAAAATAATAAATAAAGTATAATTAAATTCATCAACAAAAAGTACTTTAGAAATTAAAACCGAGTTATAGTTACAAATTAGGCCTATGCCAAGTATTTATCATTTATCATTGTCACCAAATGTGATATATTCACCATCAATCTTGATTAGGTTCCTGAAACTTGAATAATATCTTATCACGTGTCTTGAACATAAACTGTCCATATAACATTGACTCTTGAAGTATCTCTTCAAACAACATTCCTACATAATAATAAAACAACAATAGATTTTGGTACCTAGACTTGTTTGGGTCCAGTGACATTAGTAATCAATGATTTAGGTACCCAAATTCTCTTTATGGGTATTATATGAGAATTATGAAACATATTTGACAAATAGACTCTATTTAGTCCAAAAAAAGAGGTAGTGAAGGAATTTTCAGAACAGGTACTAGAAGAAGAATATTGATTTTGAGGTAGAAAACATATTTTATAGATTTAGTTACAAAATGTGTTTTAGATAGTTATCTCTATCCAAACTGAGATCCAATACACAAAGTGTACTTAGGAGATATATATTGACAAATCATTTGAGTAGGATTATCTTTTCCATTGGGAAACGTTTCTATATATTTCATTAATTTCTCATTAGATATTTTTAGTTTATTTTTTTCCTTGAGCAGTTGAGCATTCTTTTCCTTTTTAGTAGTAAATTCAGAATTTATAATTAGAGTAAAAACATGATATTTCATTAATGATTTATATATATATCCTTTATATCATTTAATTTCTCTTCTATCATGTTACAATATTAAAATATTTCATCACTTTTCATATTTTCAAATAAAAAATCACTTTCAGAATAAGAAGAATTGTGTGCAGGAGAATCTAAAGTTACCTCAGATGTGTTTGTCATAAAACTCATATTTTAAATGTTATATTTCTCATCATGATATGATGCTGATTCATTAGAGATATCATTTGAGGAACTATTGGTGGATTTCATAGATTTCTTATAATTCTTGTCATTTTTTTCAAAAATATATTTGTATTTTAATTTTTGATAGTCATCTTTGATATGTCATCTCCTCTTGTATTCATAACAGACAATCTCCTCTGATTTTCTATTTATTTTCTAGTCCAATTTCCAGTTTCTGTTATTATAATAAATGTCTTTTTAATTTTTCTCGATGATGAAATTATTCTTCCTATAAAATTTCATGAATCTACAAGCTAGTTGATCCATCTCTTAACCATTTTTTGATGTTGATTCAGCACTACTGCAGCTTTCAACAGAGGCTATCACCTTCCCTTTTTTCATATTCTTTGAGATAGTAGTGTTGAAGGCTACAAATTTTCTCTTAGGTTTATCATCTTCATCTTTGTTGACATTCATCTCTTATTAATACATCATTATTTTTCTAATGAGTTCTTTGAATGGTATTTTTTGATGCCACGTGATTCTCTAATTGAGATAGAAGTTCCTCTATATCTTTTAGATAAGCATATGAGAATCCTCACATTTTATGGTAGTAACATATCTTCCTAGAGAGATCATAGTGTTCATAATTTCATTAAACATGAGATACATGTAAGAAATATGCTCATCATTCTTCATTTGAAAATTTTCATATTTAACAGTATATGAGATAAGTATCATTTCCTTTACACTAGACGTTTCTTAATGTGAGATAGAAAAATCATCCCAAATTTCATGGGTTGTTTTACATGAAGAAATTATGTTAAATTTTTCATCTCCGAAAGAATGTATAAGAAATTCATGTCTTTGGAATTATTATTATAAGTAGTCTTGTTTGATTCATCCCAAGTATTTATAGTAGTAGTTTTAATCTTATACTCATCAACAATTCAATACCAAATTTCTAAACCCATACTTTCTTAGTGCATTTTAATTTTAATTTCATATTTTTTTATAATTTTTTCCACATGGAGGTATATTGGTAGAAACACCTTCTAATCTATTTCCTATAAAAAATATTTTAAAAAATTATTTGAAAGAGTTTAAAATTAAATATTAAAAAAATTTTAAGACCTTTTAAATACAACTAAAATCATAAATGAAATGGTTTGAAAAAACTTTATAAAATTTAATATTCCTAATACCGTTGATACCAAATGTTGGTCAAAGTACAGTACTTAACATGGGGTGAATTGAGTATCTATAAAAATTACTATTAGATATGTATAATTCAATGTTACACAATATTTAAATTTCTATTTCTGAGTTAGCAGGTTGCGAATTATAAGATCTTGATTATTCGATTAATTTCTAAAAAGATTGATTAGTTCTCAGTTGTATCAATTTGATAATTAATACAACTTTTGAAGATAACAAAATAAGTCAATACTGTTACAAAATCATTCTAAGACTAAGTATCAATGTTAAATCTAGTTTTATGAAATATGTGATGAAGGAGAGTAAAAATAAAAGTTAAAAACCCAGCATAAATAAAACAAGAGGTTCGATATCAATCCGAGACATAATCCTCTCCACTTGGTGATCGCCTACCACCAATTAGTTTAAATCAATAAATCATTTTATCCACAGCATAGATCGAGGTTCAAAACAACACACAAGGCTATCCAGGTCACCCTTGACCTCTACCACAGTTCTTCATTGGATGAAAAAAAATCGGTCACAAACTACCTTATCCACAGTTCAACATGGGATACAAATAGATAAATATTGTTCGAGATTGAGGATATCAAGTACCCTCTAGTTAATCATTGGAGTCAGTGTGTGTTTAATAGACAGATACACACACTAATTATAAATGAAACTAAAATGAAAGCAATAGAGCAAAGGATGTGATGTTAGGGTTAGAAGGCACTATGTGTTATGTGGTGTAGCTCTAGACTCGTTTGATGATATTTATTTAATGTTAGGGTCCTCATATAGAGTTTTCCTCCAAAACAACGTGTCTTAGCCTCTATGTTTTGGATTCTAGGAGTGAGAATTGTTCTTCTTGTTTATTATTTTCCTTCTTTGATATGCCAATGTACCCTTTCAAATTTATGTTCATCTCGGTTGGGATTTCCTTGAGCGATCTTATTTTGTCCTTGAGTCCACATTAGTTTCTTGGGAGTTTCATATGTTCTTTTGAATGTCTATCTCTCTCGTACAAGCATGCACACACACCACTGAGTCCTTCAGTATATCTTATCTCTTTAAAAATGATTCTTATTCTTGAGGACCAGAAAATAATTTGTTATTTCCACATGTATAGGTTTATCTTACCTCGAATGGTATTCTGAAAGCACTATAGAGGATTTTGAAATATGTTAGTATCATTAAATGACAAAAAAATATCTGTTAGAAATAAAATTAATAAATGCAATTTTAAAATGTTTATAACTGACTTGTCTGTTGGTGTCTCCTTCTTTTGGTGTCTCATCCCATTGGCGACTTGTTCCTACTATCGGTAAAATAATTTAAACTAACAGTGATTCATATCAATGGTGAGTACTTCCTTATATCGGTGATACAGTTGATGTATTAGTGACTTATTTCAATGGCGAGTCATTCTTTCCGTCGGTGAGATAGTTGATGTATCAGTGACTCAATTCAAATAATGTTGAGTCCTTGCATCGGTAGCACCGTGGAAAGGTAGTCCACTTGAACTATCGGTAGGTCTTCTAGGTCAATGAGTCATATGAAATGGTGAGTCATCTGCGTCGATGAGAAATGTGTAACAGTGAGTCCTTTTAATGGTGGCAGCTTCATATATTTAGAAAATATTCCTATCAGTGATTGATCTGCCTATCGGTGTCAGGGACTCATACATAGATAATTTTAGACGTTTTATCTGTCTTAATGTTCAACAATGTTAGAGACAATTAATACACATAATTACACACAGATAATCAGTTATAAGCTTGATTAGATGTAAACACACATAAATAGTTATATGATTTAAATTATCTGATATTAAATATAATTCATTGACATAGTTTATGATATTTTACAAAAGGTAAGATATATGTTGATATATGACATTATTTTTGATTATTAAAACCATTATAGTCATAGTTTGTGGCCAATAATATCTATGGGACATCAATTATTTTTATAGTCTAGTCTTATTATGTTTATTACCTCCTATTTATTGAATTATTATGTTTTAGTAAGCCTTTAAATGAATGGTGGGATTATTTTCCATAGGACTGGGTATCTGTTAGGAATATTACTATTTTTTATTTTATATCTTCCACTTACATAATTTATTATTTCATTAATTTTATTTATTACTAAACTATATGGAATTGTCTCCCCATTATACCAAAATTGGAACCTTGTTTATAGTCAGTAGTCTTTGTAATATAGAGAAGCATGATTGAGGACCTATGGGGAAGCATCCTAGGGCACCAAATTAGTGTATCATGGGCCAATAAATTACAAATTGGTATTATCAGTTTCTATTTTACATTTAGATTTCTATTGGGGATGGTAGATAGGTGACTAGGAATGTGTAAGAACTTGATATGAAGATCATATATGGGTTCAGATAATCCAAACATAGGGTAAATACCATGTTTCCCATGATGGGACAGTTATTAATGATGATTCATTATTATAGTTGATTAATATTTATCCTAGTATATTTTTTTATTTAAATTAGTTAAAAATTTATGTGATTTTCCCCAGGATATTTTATGGAAAAAAGTGGAAAATACATACACCATTTCAGGAACATGTGATTCACATGTCATAATATTACTTTTATGTATACCATGCTTGTGTGATTATGGGATATGATTGATGTTTGTACATCATGCATAGGTAATAATTTATCATTCATAAAATTATTCCATGCTTCCATGATTAATACCATCTCATCCTATATTTTTATATTGATGTTATAGCTCCAGTGATATGGTTATGGTGTGATGTTGGTTAAATAATGTTTCAATGTTAACCTAAATGGTGTTTTCCTACATAACTTGGTGGTGGAATTATATTTAATGAAAACGATATTAATAAAATAAATGCATTTTTATAACGGGATTCATGAAAATGGAATGTAATTTTCTAGTTTTTATTAAATTAATGTTATTAATTATGTATTTTCATTTAATGTTATACCAACTAAAACTTATAAAGGTTTTCTACATTCACAAAATGGGAATGGGTATCACTATAATATAATCCTTATATGATTGAGGTTGGAGATGGTTCCCTATAACTAGCTTTTTTATATATTATGATAACCTATATTCATTGTTTTGAATATTAATAAACTTCTTATCACATCTTGATTTTTCATTTATATAATATAGTATGTGATAATTTCTTAATATTAGTTGTCTTACTAATAGGTATTAGTAGTTCCATGCTACATTGAAAAACCAAATGTTCTGTGAATGTATTCTAAAAAACATGTTCTATATAAATATTATATCTGTCGAGGGTTCCAAATTTACAATCTATCATGGGCGGAGACTCATAATAATTTCAGGAACCCTTCCGTGGTGTACATCTATTGTAATATCTAGTGTAGGATTTTAGGAGAACGAGACATGCCAATAGGAAATCCAAATTTATATGTGTCATTGTATTATCCTATCTTTGTACATGTGTATTGATACTTAGAATTTAGGATTATTATTAATGAGTATTATATGTCAAATACTTTGTCGTAATATCTAGTGTAGGATTTTCATAATGACCCATCACATTGCACTTGAAACATTTCACTAACTGTAAATAAAATTTGATCTTACCATCACTCTGATCCTTTTAAGTGAATAAAAGTCCCTGGGGTTTATACATCGTATAAAATAATGTTTTGTCTAAAACAAAATATGCCTCAATGAAAGGAGATTCAGACGAAGTCCCTTACCTCGTGTCCAACTTGACTCGATCGTTCTTTAATCTCCTGAATAATAAACTAGAGTTATTTTATACATTCTTAAGAACCTTTTTCAAGTTCATTATCCCCTTTTTATCACTTATTACCATGTTATAAACATTATGTAATTATTGAAGTTAATAATGGTTGTTTTGTTGACCCTTGGTACTTGAGTCAAAAATAAACTTCTTATAATTACAAGTTGTTTATGTGCTAAAATATCCATTATATCCCGAATTATATTCATAATGTTGATATCATACATATAATATATATCCATTATATACATGAATTTTTAATATTACATAACATTTATAGGTAAGAATTGAAATGCACCGTTCATGGAGACGGTAAGCCGTACATACACATGAACGCTACGTTCATTTCTATTTCGTATTTAATCGAATGAAATCATAATGATATAAAGGTATATTATAATTCCAGTATAATATCATATATAACATCATAAAGTCTATCCATTATAGGTCCCACATATGGCATTAACGAATCAAATCAATTTGAGAGGGCGGTAGTCCGCACTTCCTAAAATGAAGATATCGTGTTTACCACTAATGGAAACCATAATGGTATGCCATAAAATAAAAATAAATAAGCATATGGAAAACATAAAAATAATATATATATATCATATATAAATATAGTTACATACTAAGGGCCACCATGAAATATGATAAAATAAGATTGAACAGTCATCGTTTCGTGAGGCAGAAATTTGCCAACCACAGAAACAGTATGTTCTTTAACCATTAGATGGAGGTCTGTGTAAGTGTAAATCAAATCATTCTCATAAAAACATCCTAGTATATTGGAGATACTGGTTTTCTTACAAAATAAAATAATAAAAAGAGTTTAGGGGGTCGGAGGAGAAAAATAAAACAACAGAACACAAGTGAAGACATTACCTTTAAATCGGGTTTCTCCTCTTGGTTTGAACCAAAAGGGTATCTTGAAGAGCTTTCTGCCTAAGGTAAGGCTTATATGACTAATAGAGGGATTTTGAGAGATAAAATGAGCAGATATTGTCCGATACAATGGCTTGAGAGGTGTGGGTAAGGTGGTAGGGGTGGGGGCCTTTTATAAGAGGGAGGAGGGGCACTCTTGGAAAGTCAAGAAATGTTACTTTATTATATAATCAGTTTTGGATTTTAAAGGTCCCAAAATTATATATTTCGATGATAAGGTGATAAGGGTTCTAAATCCTCCCATCCAATAGGTTTTTGGAAAGTGTATGTCTTAGATTTTACATTTTCTTTTCATTTTATTTAAATCGTTAATTAACGAGGTAATCGCCGCATCATTACGGTGTCATAAAAAATTGAATTTATTTAATGTCTCAAAAATAAAAAAAATACTATGATGTATGAAATTTTTTAGCTTTCCAATGACTATTTATAGTTTAAGTGATTATTTATGTATACAAAACTAATTTTTTTTTACTTGGGTGATACATACTTTGGTTATACTTTTATTTTAAAAACATAAAATGATAAAGTGTCACTATCACCAAAAGTGATTCCATGGGGTCCCAGAGCTTGGCAAAAGTCATCCCATGGTCGTCCATTACACAAAAAGTAGCATTAGTACACATGTTGTGGTCATTTTATAATATTATGTTATTATTTTATTACCCTTAACTACCCGATTACTAATTAATCACGACAATTAAAGATAATTACCGTTGTTACAATTCATAATGTCCAAAAACAAAAGAGTCTTAATTTCATAATTTGGACCTTATGATTCCAAATATGGAATCCATTTTACCAAATTCCAAGCTCATAAATTGTAGTAATTAATTTAAAAATAATTCACGTTGTCAAAACAAATAGCGGGTTTTTTTAGAAACAATATCTATCAAAAGTTTGACAATTGTTTATGTCCAATTTCAAAGCGAAATTAATTAAAATGATCAACATTGGATTAAATGGTAAAAATATATTCTATTTAAACGTGAAAATCAATTAAAATTATAATCTATCCACATAATTAAATTATATGAAAAAGCATTTTTGAAGTAAAATGCAGTATTTTTCACTATTCATTTTAAAAATGAACATTGTTAGAAAAATACCAAAAACATATCCAAAGTAAATTTCATTGTCCCAATTCTAAATAATAAGTTTATTTTGACATATATATCTCATAAAATTGACAATAGTTAGATTTAAAAATGGGTTTCCATCAAAAGGCAGTAAAACAATCTTATAAAAATATAAGAGAATTCTATGCTTAAGATTGGATTTATTCTCATTTTATGCCTCTAAAACACTATCTAATTTAAAAATAGACATAGATATGAAAAAATATTTTTCATTACTTGGGATGTTACAATATCTCTGATTAGGATATCTCTATGTGAAGGTTTATCAAGGTAACACCCGAATGATTGTATAAAATATTTTTTCTAAAGAATTTTAGTTCATCAATTTATTTAATTTCACATAACCGTGAGATTAAAAGAAATGTGATATGACCTTAGTATAAAATTTATATTTTCTGTAATCCATTAAGATAGCAGGAATAAAAATAAATAACTTATTAAAATGTATGTTCAAGTCATTTGATGGAAATTATTTATGATGAATACAAATCAATTATATATTTCAATTTTTTTAATAAATTAAGTGAATTAATATTAGTAAATTAAATTAATGGAATATATATGTTATATAATTAATAAAATATTTTTGATAATCATCCAATAGATATTTTTTTCATAGGATTATAATAAACCCTATTTGATATGTGAAAATATATATTTTTCAAAAGGATAATTTTACACCTTTTAATGGAGAACCCCTTTTAAATTATTAATTTGACACATTAATTAATTTTATTTGAAAAAAAAATATTTTTTCTCTATGTGGAATATAAATATTTACATTTTATTAATTCTTTATATTTTTTTGACAACATTCAAAATTTTATGAATAGTAAAAATATGGTAAATTTTAAATGAAAACAACATTTTTCATTGAAATAATTTATATGGTTAATTTATAATATTGAATGGTATTAATGTATAATTAAAATACATTTTTATCATTAAATATAATGTATGTCAATAAAATTAATTTACATTGAATTCAATGGTTAAAACATTTCTATCCTTTGCAATGTTTTATCTTCATAAACATGTTCTCTATTTCCGACAATGGGAATAATTTTAAATTAATTACTGCAACCTCTATGTTTTGAAATTTGAAAAATATATTCATATTCAGAATTAGCAGGTCCATTTTATATAAATTTCATGATTTTATTTTTTTGTATTTTGAATAGTAACTACAGTAATTTTTATTAATACGATAAAAGGGTAAATTAGAAAAGTAAGCATAAGAATACTATTATAAAATTACCCTATCACTAGTTATAATATTATTGGAAGATTGTGTTTCTCATAAATCATAATTATGTCGAAATGGTGTCCTTTTTTAGAATCATGGAGGATATTAGGACATTTAATTTATTTTATTTACAGAAAAATCAAATATGTCTTACTCAAATTTTAATAATTATGACTTTTTCTATATAAGGTTATACAGAAGATAGTTTTAGTTCTAAATAAAAATTTTAAATCTAAAATGTTGTTCTTTATCATAGGAATTTAATTTTATGTTTTATAGAATTAAATAATTACATTAAAGGCATATACAATGATGTAATAAAAATTAATAAATTTATGGAAAATCAATAAAAGAATTTTTAATAATATAGTAATGACCATAAAAGACCAAAAAATAGAAACAAACCTTATTTTTCTAGTATATATCGATGATAACCATACATGGGTCTATTTGGTAACC
Source organism: Viscum album (assembly GCA_963277665.1). Classification (NCBI taxonomy): domain Eukaryota; kingdom Viridiplantae; phylum Streptophyta; class Magnoliopsida; order Santalales; family Viscaceae; genus Viscum; species Viscum album. The sequence goes on from OY728121.1 coordinate 2,064,259,312, forward strand.
ATTTGGATCCTTATAAAATATATTTGAACACTTATATTGTTTAATTTAAAGTAATGTTAATGTTGTTACATTCAAAATTTATTTAGTATACCATTTTAAATGTTGGATTTTCCATAAGATAAATTCAACTAAAAATATTCTTCTTAAATATCGTAGATTTAACTTCATCATAAAATTTTATCTTTACTTTTTTACAAAACAAATAAATATATTATAAAATTACATAAAATTGATGTAGTAATTATTTTATTAATATATATTACAAATAAATGTTATTAAAAATATAATAAAAATTGTAATTTGGGATAGTAAATATGTCTAATGAATTTTCTTGTTTTCCTTTTCCTCTTAAAAATATAATATAATAGTTTTTTTCAAAGTTAACTTGTCATATTATTATATTTAAAAACCAATGAATTGATTAGATTCAAAATTGACAATATTGATTTTTTATCAAAATAATGTTCCTATAAATCATAATTTTATTTTATAATATATTATAATTATTATAAGGTCTTAAATTTTCGAATTTATTTATTTATGGAATAAATTAAATTAAATAATTAATTATTTTACAATTTTAGTATTGAAATATTTGTTTCCCTTGTTAAATATTAAAGAGAATAGCTTAGTGTTTACTGGAATGACATGGTTTAAAGTGATAGAAAAACATGTATATAATATATTAGATGATTTAATTAAAATAATATGTTATCTAATATTATAAATTGCAACATTTTGGAGGTTTTGGTATGGGGTTTAATTTCATTATAAATGAATATATTTAGGGATACCAAATGTCCTCCTCACCTAAATTATAAAATAGAACCTCCTCCCTCAAGTCTTAACATAATTTTAATCCTTAAAGCACAACTATCCCATGATATTTTACCTTATCATCTTCCCTAGTTATATTATATAGGTTTAGGTCTTCTTCAGATACCATCTCTTGTGCTCTACAAAAAGATTTTGAGGAAGCATGTCAAAGAAGAGGTAATCTGCTCTACCGATTCATTCAAACTTTATTATTCTTCTGCTTCCTCTTCATAAATTTTACATTATAAATTAATTAATACTGTATCAATTAAATAATGTTGTTTTGTTATTATATTGGAAAAATAATATTCAACTTTCAATCCCTCCTATGAAAAATGAAATCACCATGCGTGCATACATATGACTTTACTTCTCCTCGACATGGTGTAATCTATTTTTCACCACCACCTCACATGGATGGGAATAATGAAAATAATAATAATTATATATTATTATTAATAAATGATATTTACAATAAAATATGATTCATCATTCACTTAAATACTATTCAAATATCATTGGAATGATATTGTCGCTCAAGCATATATACTACTTACAGTCTCCACGATGCGATGTGATTCATTCTACATGATCTTCAACAAAGAATGATAATGTAAATGCATATAATGAATAAATATGATATATAATTTAAATACTATTTTTTAATTATATAAATATTACATATTAAGGATTACCATAACTTATTCCATAAATCATGCATAAGACAATGATACAGCTAATACCCAAATAAAAAGTAATAATGAAATGTTATTATCAAAGGGATTATAATATGATCTTATATGATATCATAAAAATGAAAATTATTCAGAAATAAGTTATTGAAAATGTTTAAATAATTATATATAATGTTCAGATATATAAAAAGGAAATCAAATCTAAAAGGTAACGAATATCATCTGAGATTTTTTATACGTAAGTATTTACTCAGATATATTTATCATCCAGATCCATGTTTCCCAAAAATGAAATATTATTTCTATTCTAAAACTATTTTTAAAGTATATTTTACCTATTGGTGAAATTTTATTAAATGGTATTAATGGAATTTTTTTCGTTATTCGATACGAGTTACTTTTTGACTTTTCAAACAAAATTAAGAGGAGAATGTTTTTTTTAAAATATAAATATGAATGTGTTTTTAATTCTTAATTATTTCTTATTACGAATAATTTTTACCTACAAAATATCATGTTTATGTTCAAATAAATTGTTTTTATTTAAAATTTCTAGACATTTTGGGAAAAGAAAACGGTTTTCAAGAAGAAATGAAAATTCTCCCCAAGAATTAATTTTAATTATTATATCAAAATTATATTCCATTTAAGATGGATTTATTTAATAGGGTTATGTTTCAAGAATAAAATCGTTATTTTTACTATTATTCTTTTCATGTTTTGGATGGAATTATATTTATGAAATCATTTTGTTTTACAAGGATTATGTTATGGTTGAATAGTGTTTAAGGAAACCCATTTTATTCCATATGTTATGATGAAAAATTTATATAAAAATAGAACACGTAAGTAGTATTTCATTATTATATTGGTAGGACCTATATCTCCCTCTAATTCATTAGGTAATTATTTATATCTCATGAGATAGACATCACTAGAACGGGAAATGATCTTAGTTCAGCAATACAGGGCATGAATAATGAGTGACCTCAGTTAAGTATTGGAGTTTTTCTGCTATCTGGGTCTTGGTAATGATCCATGACTAATATGAAATGATTCTCTACGATTATGTGTAAAAAAACATCATATCTTATGTTATATCATTTATGACTTGGTTCATGGATTTTTATGAACATTTATGATTTATCCTATGGTACGATGTCACATTATTTCATATACTGGATAAGGTTTTCAAATGTTATGTTCTGATGTCTTATGATAATGATATGATTGAAAACTCTCTTATTTACCCTTAATGATAATACGATCTCACCCTTTCATATGTTTCATTTACCAAGTTTATGAAGTAGGGTATTAAGCAGGATATGTTAAAAAATGCATCATGTTATGAAGCAATAAGTAGGAGACAATAAAGATGTCTTATAAACCAGTTTTTTATGTCTCCCAATTTCAAAATACACTATACCTATATATTCATATTTTTAATTTTATATATTATTTAATAAATATTAATAATCATTGATGTATTATCAATGTGTGTAATGTATGGGTCATTTTAGTTTGGATTGGAGGAAAGGAATAGTTGTCCTTTGGAATCTAGGATAAGAAAACATTAGTAAGAACCTAAATGATATATTGAAGTATATGTTCAATCCTAGTGTTTTAGAAATGAAAATTAATAACCAAGGTTAAAAAATAAAGTGTCATAAATTCAAATTTTATTCATGACTTTACGGTTATCCAATTATTATTAGTGTTTCTCACACTATGCTTCTTGGTTTTAGTCAATGTATCTAACATGAAGGAACCACGTTAATGGTGATTGTGATGGGAAATGCAATGATTTTCCTCGTGAGAAACCAATCATAATGGGAGTAAGAATGAAAAATAATTTACCTATTGTCACACAACTTTTTCAAGCTATGAATCATGCAGGACTTCCAAAACAAGATAAGGAGGGAAAAAAATACTGTTGAGTCTTCTAGGAGGCAGCGTCTACCTTCTTTTAGTGGGTCTTATATTCTATTAGTTGCTGAAAAATGGAATAGTACCACTCAACACATATTTTTAGTTCTCCAATGTTCATAACATGATAAATTCCTATAATAAATCTATCATTTTGAATGTGAACATGATCAATGGTGAAATCTTACTAGGAATATGAGGTAATGAGATGAAATGGAATCCATGGAATGAGACTATTTAAAAAAATTATTTTTCAGTAATTAATTTCCTTTTATTCTTCGAATAATTATTGGGAAGTAGTTCATTTATCTTAAAAAAAGTATGAAGAATCCATTGGTACCTATGAATAAAATTTTACATGACTTTTGAGGTATGCTTCTAGATTTATTATCCAACACGACTGTAAATTTGATTGATTATTTATTGTTAAAAAATATTCTCTCTGATGTGAATTATCCACAAGGGACATCAATAGATATGGAGAAATCATTATATGTGGTCTCAAGGTTGATATAAAGTTTATAGTTACCTATCACTCCTATAGGTTTGAAAATAAGAGAAAAATGGAATTCATGGTAAAATTTAAAGATCACACTGAAAAAAAGATAATTATTCTCTTATTCTTAATGTGTAGAATTAAACATGGATAAAATTGACTTAAACAGACTAGAAAAAATTTTATTTGTGGAAAAGAAGGTATTCAGGAATTTAAATACCGAAGTTATGGGAAAAAGATATTTAATTATGAAAATAGATAAAATGCTACAAAACATATATATCCTATTCATCAATGTTACAAGTGAAAGGAAATGGGGAATTATGAAAATAAATTCCCTAATATAGGGGGTATTTATGATTATCGATGAGAGAAAATACATAAGTCCAATGAAAAAGTCCAGTGACATGAAATATCTATCTCTGATGTGGAGTATAATAATGAAGTGGGAAAGGTACACATACCATCCACTATAATGTAGCAGATGTTTTATTTGATACTAGATCTATCCACTCTTATTTTTGATGAATTTTCAAATGGTATCACCATATAACATCAACAATTAAATGTTGAGTTAGCTATGAGGACTCCTAATGTAACAATGGTCGAATCAAAATATTATAATTCTTCCCCAGTTGATGTTTTTGGGAATGTGATTCCTAAATATCATATGATCCTTCATATATTAGAATTTTATGTGATTCGTGGCATGAATTGGATTTATATATATGATTCTCATTTCAATTTCCATGTAAGGGAAGTCACATTTCATATTCAAGATCAATATACAATCACTATCGATGAAATGATGATTATGGCCTTCTAGTTAAAATTCTCCCATATAACGGGTCTTGATTTTTATAAATGAAATTCATCATCCTCAAATGGATGGGGAGAAACTCAAAATTATTAATACAACTGTTGTATATGATTTTGAAGATGACTTTTTGTAATAATTTCTTGGTCTTCCATCAAATCATGAGAATGAGTTTTCAATAGAACTAACACCGACTGTTATGCTTACTTGAAATACACCATATATAATGGACACAATTTAGTTCCAGGAATTGAAGTAGAATATAAGGCCCCATCCTTAAACATTACTTAATATTGAGATATTTCAAGAATACACATTGAGGATATTTTCAGGTTTAGAGTTTTAGTGGATTAGATCAAAAATCTTGCATTACATTCCACATTTAAACAAGGTGGTTACATAAAAGACAGTATTAATTTTTCCCATCAAAGGAATCTTATTTAAAATAAAACATGGATTCTTTCTTGACACATCCTCGACACTATCATCACATCTTGTACTTTTCCCTTGACCTGTGAAAAAAATTTAAAAAATGTGGGATGAGCATAAAAAGCTCAGTAAGGGATATAAAAATACGGAATGAAAACATTAGTCCATGTATTCATAAGAATCAATGAAATAAAACTTTACTCATAAAACATAAGCACTTTAACATAACTCTTAAATCATAAGATTTATGATTAACTCAATGAAATCATAGAATATAATGGAAACTTGTGTCATTCATAACATTCTAACATAGGGAGTAACCCTCAATGTTACGTTTGGAATACCCATCACAGTATATTACATAAATATCATTGGAGAAACCTTAGCATTTAACCCCTTCGCAGTACCCAATGCATTGGAGAGCTATATCGGGCTCACTCTCCCTTAGTTTATCACAGATCTAACCATCTTCATAAACAATGCCCAAGATCAATAACATAATCCTATAACATAAAACATGCATAATGAAAACATTACATATCCACTTTTTAATCACACGATATCAATAGAACACATTTATTTAATAAAAACATTATCAAAACCATTTTCAATACAAAAATAAAAGAAAATTAAAACATGGTATTTATTTTTTATTTAAAAAAATGTTATGGCTTGTTAAGGAAGTCGAAACTCAAATAATGGTCACAACGGCGGAGAAGTCGTTGTCGCCGCATACGTATGACAAAAAAACATTCCATTTTGTCATTTAGTAAAATGCATAGTATAAAAAATATTCCTTTTGAATAAAAGTAAATGTCAAAAGGGTTTTATACACTGTATAAAGTAAAGTTGTGTATAAAACAAAATATGCCTCAATGAAAGGAGATTGAGATGAAGTCCCTTACCTCATGTCTGATTTGACTCGATCATCCTTTAATCTCCTGAATAATAAACTAGAGTTACTTTATACTTTCTTAAGAACCTTTTTTAACTTCAATAATCTTTTTATATCACTTATTAACATGTTATTAACATTATGTAATTATTTAAATTAATAACGGTCGTTTTGTCGATCTTTGGTACTTGAGTGAAAAATAAAATTATTATAATTACAAGTTGTTCATGTGGTAAAATATCCATTATATAAAGAATTATATTCATTATGTAGATATCTTATATATCATATATATCCAGTATATACAATAATTTTTAATATTACATAACATTTAGAGGTAAGAAATTAAATGCACTGTTCATGGAGACGGTAAGCCGTACGTACGCATGAACGCTACTTTCATTTATATTTCGTATTTAATGGAAAAAAATCATAATTATATAAAGGTATATTATATTACCAGTATAATGTCATATATAATATCATTAAATCCATACTTTATACATCCCACATATGGCATTATCGATTCAAATCACTCTGAGGGGGCGGTAGTCCGCACTTCCTAAAATGAAAATATCGCGTTTACCCATAACGGAAACCAAAAAGGTATGACATAAATGAAAAATACATAATCATAAGTAAAACATAAACTTAATATATATCATATATAAATATATTTACATCTTAATGGCCACCATGAATGGTGTTAAAATAAGATTGAACAATCATCGTTTCGTTAGGCAGAAATCCGCCATCCACAGAAACAGTATGGTCTTTAACCATTAGATGAAGGTGTGTGTAAGTGTAGCTCGAATCCGTCTCATAAAAATATCCTAGTATATTTTAGATTCTGGTTTTATTACAAAATAAATTAATAAAAAGAGTTTATGGGGTTGGAGAAGAAAAATAAAACAAAATAACATTAGAGAAAACTTTACCTTTAAATCTGGTAACTCCCCTTGGTTCAAACCAAAAGGGTTTCTTGAAGAGCTTTCTGTATAAGGTATGACTTCTATGATGAATAGAGGAATGTGGAGAGATAAAATGAGCATATTTTGGCCGATCCAATGGCTTGAGAGGTGTGGGTATTGTGGTAGAGGTGGGGGCCTTTTATAAGAGGGAGGATGGGCACTCTTGGAAATTCAAGAAATGTTACTTTATTTTTAAATTAGTTTCGGATTTTAATGGTCCCAAAATGATATATTTAGATGATAAGGTGATAGGGGTTCTAAATATACCCATCCAATAGGTTTTTTACAAGTTCAAGTATTATATTTTACATTATCGTTTCATTTTATTTATATCTTTCATTAATGAGGTAATCGCTGCATCATCATGGTGTCATAAATAAATTAATTTAATTAATGTCTAAAAATTATAAAAAAAATACCATGATTTAGGAGATCATTTTTAAATTTACAATGACTATTTATAGTCCATGAGATAATTTATGTAGACAAAATTAAAATTGTTTTACTTAGGTGTTACATACTTTTGTTATATTTAACTTTCTTTGAAAATAAAAAGATAAAATGTCACTATCACACAAAAGTGATTTCATGGGGTCCCAAAGTTGGCACAAGGCATTCCATGGTCGGTAATGAAAAAACTAGTACAATTAGGACACATTTTGGGGTAATTTTATATTATTATGATATTATTTTATTACCCTTAACTACACGATTACTAATTAATCACGATAATTAAAGATAATTATCGTCGTTACAATTCATAATGTCCAAAAAAAGAGTCTTAATTACATAATTTGGACCATATGATTCCAAATATGAAATCCATTTTACCAAATTCCAACCAATGAAATTTCAATAATTAATTTAAAAATAATTCCCGTTGTTAAAACAAATAGTAGGTTTTTTTAGAAACAATATCTATCAAAAGTTTGACAATTGTTTATGTCCAATTTCAAAGTGATATTAATTTCAATTACCACCATTGGATTAAATTGTAAAAATATATTCTATTTAAACTTTAAAACAAATTAAAAATATAATCTATCCATATAATTAAATTAGATGAAAAATCAGTTTTGAAGTAAAATGCAGTATTTTTCACTTTTCATTAAAAAATGAACATTGTCATAAAAATACCAAATATTTATCCAAAGTAAATTTCAATGTACCAATACTAAATAATAAGTTTATTTTGACAAATAGAGCTTATAAAATTGTCAAAAGATAGATTTAAAAATGGTTCGCCGTCAAAAGGCCGTAAAACAATCTTTTAAAAATATTAGAGAATTATATGCTTAAGATTGGATTTATTCTCATTTTAATCCTTTAAAACACTATCTAATTCATAAATAGACATATATATGAAAATAAATAATTCTTCACTTAATTTGGATGTTACATCCTTCCCCCCTTTTGAAAATTGTGTCCCTACAATTTATTTACTTATTTATTAAGTAGGGGTATTTATCCCTCATTTCATTTTCAGATTCCGATGTTGCATCTTCAGTCATGTGGTTTTTCCACAAAAACATTATGTGATGAATCACCTTAATCTAAAATAATTGCTCCCTGTGGTCAAGAATCTGGACCGGTTGTTCCTCATAAGATAGGTTCTCTTCCAGCTGAACTACATCTGGATGCAAAACATGAGATGGATCTAGCATGCAATTCTTTAACTTTGAAACATGAAAAAAATTGTGTACCTGAGTTAAACTCTAAGGTAAATCCACTCGGTATGCAACTGATCCAACTCTCTCTAGAATTTCATATGGTCCAATGAACCTTGGACTCAGCTTTCCTTTCTTACCAAATCACATCACACTTTTCATGGTGAATCATTGAGGAGGACATGATCACCTACCTCAAAAGAGAGATCCTTCCTCCTGTTGTCCGCATAACTTTTCTACCTGCTCTGAGCGGTTCTCATGTGTTTCTGTATCAGCTAAATATTTTCTGCCAACTCTTCTACCAATTATTGTCCCATCACCTTCCTTTTAACCACTTCATCCCAAAAGCTGGAGTTTGACACCGCTTCTCATATAATGCCTCAAATGGTGCCATCTGTATAATGGAATGTAAACTATTATTATAAGAAAACTCAACCAAAGGAAGATGTTGGACCCAACTTCCCTGATAATATATCGAACAAGCACGTAGCATATCCTCCAATGTCTGAATTTATTGTTCTGATTTCCCATCTGATTGAGGATGAAAAGCTGTACTACAATTTAATTCAGTACCCAACGACTTATGTAGGCATTTCCAAAAGTTAGAAGTAATCTTGGGATCATGATCAGATACAATGGATAGGGGGACTCCATTTAACCTGACTATCTCTTTAAGATACAGATGAGAAAGTTGATCTAGATAAAAAGTATCCCGTATATAAAGGAAATGAGCAGATTTAGTCAAATGATCAACAATAACCCAGATTGCATTATTACCTCAAGGTGTCTACGACAATCCCATAATGAAGTCTATAGATATATTCTCCAATTTCCACTCTGGGACTGGTAAAGGCTGAAGTGTCCCTTTCGGTAACTACCACTCATCTTTAACCTGTTGACATGTCAAACATTTCACAGTAAAATTAGCAATGTCTCTTTTCATTCCATCCCACCAGTAATACTCACGAAGATATCTATACATCTTAGTACTCCCAGGATGAACTGATAACAGAGAACAACGAGCTTCACATAACAACTCTCTCTTCAACTGTGAATCAAAAGGCACACAAAATCTCTTCCCAAATATCAAAACACAATCATTATCAATGTCAAATTCAGGAAACGCACCCTTATGAACCAGCTCTACCTTTTTCTGCAACTCACTGTCTTGCTTCTGTGCTTCCTTAATTCACTCTGATAGAGAAGATTTCGCTGATACCTAAAACAAAATAGAAGAACATCCTACACCAAAAACTTTTATATGAAAGTTCATCAAATCATTAAACAAAGGATCGTGTTCCAATCATAAAATGGTTAATGAAGAATTAATTTTTTGACTCAAAGCATCAGCCACTTTATTTGCTTTTCCCAGGTGGTAATGAATTATAAAATCATAATAATTGATTAATTCTAGCCATCTCCTCGGTCTCATGTTCAATTCTTTCTGAGTGAATATATACTTTAAACTTTTGTGATCAGTATATATTTCACACTTTACACCATACAAATGATGCCACCAATTTTTTAAAGTGAAAACCACCACAGCTAATTCAAAATCATGTGTAGGGTAATTTACCTAATGAGTTTTCAACTGACATGAAGCATAAGAAATTACCTGATCATTTTGTATTAGGACACAACCAAGTCCGTTCAATGAAGAATCATTGTAGATAACAAACTCACCATTCCTAGAAGGTAGTGCCAAATATGGAGCATTCACCAATCTACTTTTCAATTCCAGAAAACAATCATCACATTCTTTTGTCTAGATAAAATTAACACCCTCCCGAGTTATCTTAGTCATTGTACAAGATAATTGTGAAATTTTTTTAACAAAACTTTTGTAATAGCCTTCCAAAAAAAGAAGACAACTAATCTCGGTTAAATTTGTGGGTCTTGGCCATTCTTCAATAACCTTTGTTTTTGCAGGATCAACAGTTATCTGATCTTTAGAAACAATGTGACCAAGGAAAGAAATTTGTTGCAACCTAAAATCACACTTTCCGAATTTCCCAATCAATTTCTTTTATTTTAAGGTTTGAAAAATAATCCATAAATGACTTTCATGCTCCACTTTACTTTTAGAAAATACAAAAAAATCATCAATGAAAACAACCCCAAACATATCCAAGAACTCATGGAAAATTCTATTCATAAGGTCCATGAATATAACAGGTGCATTGGATAACCCAAAATGAATTAATACAAATTCACAATGTCCATATCTTGTAGAAAACGTGGTCTTTGGAATATATTATTCCTTTACCTTCAACTGATGGTACCCCGATCTCAGGTCAATCTTTGAAAAATTCTGAGCTCCCTGGAGCTGATCAAACAAATCATTGATATGAGGCAAAGGATATTTGTTCTTAACAGTGATGTTATTCAAGGCTCTATAATCAATGCAAATTCTCATCGAACAATCTTTATTTTTAACATATAAGACAGGATCAACCCATGGTGATGTGCTAGGTCGAATGAAACCTTTATCTAATAAATCTTGCAATTTCTCCTTCAATTGTAAAAGTTTAATTTGAGCCAATCGATAAGGGGGTTTTGAAATTGGCTTAGCATCAGGAACTAGGAATACAGTATATTCCACTTCCTGATCTGGCATTATTACAGGAAACTTATCAAAAAAAAACACTAAGATACTCATTTACCACTGGCACATCATTAATCTGAACGGTTCCTTTATTTTCAACAATACGTGCAAGGTAACATTCATTTCCATATTTTACAAGTTTATCAACCTCTTGATATGTTATCAACAGTAAGGGTTCATTCTTGTACAAAAACATAAATCCATTCTCAAAAGAAACTTCTTTATCTCCATAGTCAATCTTAGCATGGTAAATAGAGAGCCAATCCATACCTAGGATAACATCAAACTGTACTAGAGGTTAAACAATAAGGTTTGCAAGTAGGTTCTTTCCACGGATAAGGATGGGAATATTCTTATAAATTCTTTTTTCCAAAACATTTCCCCCAGGTGTTTTTACCACAAGTTTAGGAGTCAATTCTTGAGATTGAATTCCCAATTTACTAGAAATGTTTTCAGAGATGAAAGAATGTGTTGACCCCAAATCAAACAACACACTGGAATAATCTGAAAAAACAAAAAAAAAATGCCCGATACCACTTCTTTTGATGGTCCAACATCTGCTAAAGTAGTTGCAAAGGATTTCACCACACCTTTCTGCTTATAGTCTGACTGCTTACCATCATTTTATCTCTTTGTCGAACACTAGTTTGCATAATGACCCATCTCATTACACTTGAAACATTTCACTAACTATAAATCAAATTTGGTCTTACCATCACCCTACTCTTTTTTAGTTCAATCATGACCCTTGTGTCCAATCATACAACATTATTAGCACTTTCCAGAATTCAAAAGTCATTCCCCAGCATGATTTTTACCACATTTATCAAAAACTGAAAAAAAAAGTTTTCTTACCATCAGAACTTTTTGAAGGATTCTTCCCTTTCTCCTACCACCTCGGTCACTTCTTCTATTGGCTGTTATAGAACACTTTATAATAGGAAAAATCCATTTCCACCTTCTCAGCACATCGAACAAGATTTTCATAACTTTTGAAATCGTGAGAAGCTAAAGCCCTTCGATATTTTGGTGTTAATCCTAATTAAAAACGATTGATTTTAATATCAAGGTCTCGGATAAAATTTGGATCATACCTTGACAATAGAATGGACCTTGCTTCATAATAAGCCACTGAGTCATCCTCTTTCCTCAATTCCAAGAATTTTATTTCCATCCTATGTCGAACAACCAAAGGAAAATATTTCTCGAAAAACATTCCTTTGAATTCATCCCAGTGAAGAGCATCAATCTTATCAGCGTCCCTGATATTTTTAACCATCGACCGCCCCTGATCAGCTTCACCCTCCAAACATTAAACAACAAGACTAACCTTTTGATTGTCTGAACACCCCCTGACATTGAAAATCTTCTCCAGTGCTTAAATCCACCCTTCATCTTGCACAAGGTCAGATGATCCTCTGAATGATGGGGGATGTTTCCTCATAAAATGTTCCACCACTAACAAGTTCCTCTGCGGTTTATCAGGCTGATCTCTTGCATGGATACCACCACTATTTATCGATTGATTCAACTACACCATTATTGAAACAAATTGTTCAGTTCCAATTCTGACCATATCAGGATGCTGGTTCAGAAGGTCATTTCCTTCTGTATGCCTTCCTAGCACTGCTTCCCTATTTCCTCTATGGAAAACCATTCTGAACAAACATGTCTTAGATGAAGCAACATTGTAATATTCAAATGCTATATAATTTCAATTTGACAATAAAAAAATATTTTTGGATAATAATTTAAGAGAATTTTAACTCCTAAAGTTATCTAAACCTACCTCTGATACCAACTATAAGGCCCCAGCCTTAATCATTACTTAATCATGATATAATTCAAGAATACACATTGAGGATCTTTTCAGGTTTAAAGTTTTAGAGAATTAGATCATAAATCACGCATTAAATTCCACATTTAAACAAGGTGGTTACATAAAAGGCACTATTAATTTTTCCCATCAATGGAAACTTATTTAAAATAAAACATGGATTCTTTCTTGACACTTCCTCGACACTATCATCACATCATGTAATTTTTGCTGGACCTGTGAAAAACATTTCAAAAAGTTGGGATGAGCATAAAAAGCTCAGTAAGGGATATAAAAATAAAAAATGAAAAAATTATTCGATGTATTCATAAGAATCAATGAAATCATACTTTACTCATAAAACATAAAAACATTAACATACCTCCTGAAATAATAAAATTTGTGAATAAATCATTGAAATCATAAGACATAAAGGTAACTTTAGTTATTCATAACATTCTTACTAGGGAGTAACCCTCATGGTTACATTTGGAATACCCATCACATTATATTCCCTAAATCACATCGGAGAAACCTTAGCGTTTAACCCCTTTGCGTTACCCAATGAATTGGAGAGCTATATCGGGCTCACCCACCCTTAGTTTATCACGAAACCACCTGTCTTCATAAACAATTCCAAAGAACCATAACATAATTGTATCACATCAAACATGCATAAAGGAATCATTATATTTCCACATTTCATTCACAAGATATCAGTACAACACTTTGATATAATAAAAATATTATCAAAACCATTTTCAAAACCAAAATAAAATAAAAGTAAAACATGGTATTTATTTTTTATTTTAAAAAAATTATGGCTTGTAGAGGAAGCCAAAACTCAATTAATGGTCACAGCGGCGGAGAAGTCATTGTCACCTCATACGTATGACAAAAAAACATTCTCTTTTGTCGTATAGTAAAATAATTCGAATAAAAAATATTCATTTTGAATAAAACTAAAATTCAAAAGGGGTTTATACACCGTATAAAAGAAATTTGTGTATAAAAAAAATGAGCGTCAATGAAAAGAGATTGAGACGAAGTCCCTTACCTCGTGTCTGATTTGACTCGATCATTCTTTAATCTCCTGAATAATAAACTAGAGTTAATTTATACTTGATTAAGAACCTTTTTCATGTTACGTATTCCTTTTATATCACTTATTACCATTTTATGAACATTATGTAATTATTTTGATTTATAACGGTCGTTTTGTCGATCTTTGGTACTTTAGTCAAAAATAAACTTCTTATAATTACAAGTTGTTCATGTGGTAAAATATCTATTATATCCAGAATTATATTCATGATGTAGATATCATATATATCATATATATCTAGTATATACATTCATTTATAATATTACATAACATTTAGAGGTAAGAAATGAAATGCACCATTCATGGAGACGGTAAGTCATACATACGCTTGAACGCTACATTCATTTCTATTTAGTATTTAATGGAATGAAATCATATTTATATAAAGGTATATTATATTTCTAGTTTAATATCATATATAATATTATTAACTCCATCCTTTATACATCCCACATATTTCATTAATGATTCAAATCACTTTCAGGGGGCGGTAGTCCGCACTTCCTAAAATGAAGATATCGCGTTTACCCATAATGGAAATCATAAAGTTATGCCATAAATGAAAAATAAAGAATCATAAGGAAAACATAAAAATAATATATATCATATATAAATATAGTGACATCATAATGGACACCATGAAAGGTGTTAAAATAAGATTGAAAGATGATCATTTCGTGAGATGATAATTCGTCATCCACCGAAACAGTATGTTCTTTAACCATTAGACGGAGGTGTGTGTAAGTGTAGCTCGAATCCGTCTCATAACAAATTCCTAGTATATTTATGATACTGGTGTTGTTACAAAAGAATGGAATAAAAATATTTCAAGGGGTTGGAGAAGCAAAATAAAATAAAAAAACATTAGAGAAGACTTTACCTTTAAATTGGGTAACTCCCCTTGGTTTGAACCAAAAAGGTTTCTTGAAGAGATTTCGGCCTAATGCGTCACGACCCGTCCCCCGGGGTCCATGTCATAACTATCCCCATCCCACCTTCCATAGACCAGGGGTTGGTGATTAGCACCAAAGTCGTAAATCCCAATAACAGGGAAGACATTGCCTTTATAAAAGGAAAACACACACACAACCAGAGTACAAGTGGAAGAAAACACTAAATAAACACTGCATAACAAAGGATGTGCTATAAATTAAAGGGGCTAGAAATACAAGACCAACAGTAAAGTACAAGGAAAAGACAAAACAACAGGAAAGTGACAAGTAGCTCCTGGATCGTCCACCACGGATCCTACCTGAAGGGTAGGAACGGATAGCCCCCTCAGCGACCTCGTCCGTTAACCTCCTCCAGGTACCGATTCATCATGTGGTCCACCTCCAGGTATCAACTATTTGTGAGGTCCACCTCTAGGTGTCTTTCAGTCCTCGTACACTCAGCCTCAGTCAGTGCAGTCTTTCGTCTGCATCCAACACAATGAGGTGCGGGAATAGCCCGTGCAGTGGTGAGTATATCGATACTCAGTAGGGACCCTGAGACCCTCAAGGTCTCACTAAAATCCAACAAGGATAAACCACAAAGAAAGATCTCAACAGATAACCTTTACTTAGGTATATGCCCATACATATACCTAAGTTATCAAGTAACCCATCTTAATCATGAGGAAAACACAAAGGTCATTGACTCAGCTCAAACCAGGATTTTCATTATCGAAACCACAACTGTTAGAGAACTCCTCCTATATAGAGTACAGTGGCCCTATGATGACTTCGAGGCGCTACTCACTAACCTTAAACTGCTGAGGTACTCATCCTGTCCAGTACCGTGGGTCTGTTGCCAAATATCGGGCACTCCATCCGCTCTTGGTCTCCTGCCAAATATCGGGCGCTCCCCCTAAAAGCCTACAGAGGTACTCCTTATGTCGAGTACCTCATGTCTGATGCCAACTACCAGGTGCTACATCCACCGTGGTTCTACTGCCAAATACCGGGTCCTCCGTCCACTGGTATAATCAAATCACTCTGAGTTGAATCGACCAAGCAGTCGTCAGGTCTATAACTACTAGGTCTCTGCACTCCGTACACTCGTCTCCGAGAGGGTCCACTCCACGAGCTACTGTTCGTTACATAAAAGTGTCACGAAGAATCACATAGAAGTAACATAAAGAACTGAATCATCATAGGGGTCTCTACGCAATAGACGGTGTGTCAATCAGACACCTTGTCTGTGAGTTATTAGCTTTTCCATTCCAGGGGCCTGGTTGGTTTTTAAGATAAAACCAACCTGACCATACTACAATATCATTAGAATCCCATGTATAGTATGCCAAAATAATTGTCTCATCAAGTGGAATCCAACGTAGTTGACATCACGTCAATTGGACGTCCGGTCCTTAAGTTATAAGCGTTTCTGCTCCGAGGGCCCGGTTGGTTTCAGGTTCGAACCAACCCGACCATTTTCCAATGTCATCCAAAACTCATTTAGAGTATTGCAAAAGGACTGCCTCATCTCAAGGGTCCTAGTACCATAGACAGAGTGTTGATCGAACACACATTCTTTAAGAAATTTTCCTTTATGTGAAAAAGAGCCCTGTCCGTTAGGCCCGATGGGCTGACTGGTCTGGTCGTCTCAGTTTTGGAGGGTTCGACCCGGCAAAGGGGTCGGATAGGCTCGATGAGCCACATGGCTTGGCCCAAGGGGCGAAGCCCAGCCCCAAGGGGCGCTGCTCGGCCAGGCAGGTCGCGGTGCGGCGTGGCCCAATGCTGCCTGGCACGGCGCTGCTGGGCGTGGCCCGACGGAGCACGCGGCCTGGCTGGCTCGACCTGAGGGTCGAGCGGTCCGGGGGGCGCGAACCCTCGGGTGTCCGAACTGGCGGCACCACCCTTCCCAAACTGGGCGGCTAGGACGGTAGGCCTTTTGACAAAATCGGCCCCCACAGCGGGCCATGAATCTTCCGTTGTGGTGCCCTTCTGGCGCCGCGGATCTACTCCGCCCGGCCTGCCGGTCCTTCCACTGAAGCATCCTGCAAAGCGGGACGCGGTGCCCGCTACACAGCTGGCGAGACGACGTCGGTTTCCTCTGTTGTCGCCTACGCTGGCCGCAGTTCCGCATCCCCGGCACGGTGCTATGGCACCGTGCTTCCTCCTTCGCGGCCCGCTTAGCTGCTTCTTTTCATAGCTTATGCGACGATGGCCCTTACGCCACCGGTCTCCTTCGTGTTCTGCCTCCGATCATCATTTCCAAAAAGATCAAGTTCTAGCGGAGGGTCGTTGGACTGTGTCCGTTCAACCCGTTCCCTCCACATTAAGCAAAAACAATAGGCCGAGACAATCAAAGATATACAATGACGAATCGAGGCACAAATTTAATCCATTAAAATTGAACGTAACCCCTATCTTGAATATGGTTCGTTCATCATAGACACCGAAAGAGTTGTCGCTCTGTCAATGTCGGGAAAGAACCTTCATCGTTGGCAAGTTCCCCAAGATTATATTTCCTCCCTTGATGTGGAGGATGAAAATGAAGAGCGTCGTCGATCTTCGTGGAACCGACATTCATCATTTAAGAGGCGTCATTCTTCCGTGAAAGTGGAATTCTCTTCCTCTTCTTCTTCACAAGAGCTTTCTCAAAACCCCCCTACCCAAAAAGTTCCAAAGTAAAATAATTCTCCAATCCAATTATTTTATTAACACTATAAATTTAAATTTCAAAATTTAAATCACTTAATTAATTATTTGAATACGTTCAAATTATAAATTAACTTGTGTTGGCAAGAGTTAAAGAGAAAGAGAGATGAAAGGAAGAGTTACAAAATTAAATAGTAGTTAACAAATTAATGAAGGGGGGTTTAAGGGAGCTTGGAGAAAATGAAATGTTGGGGCTCGTGTGGGCCCCACCTCTCCTATAACCACACATGGGACGTTGGGTGGTTTTGGACTCCACCAAAAACTTCCAATGAGATGGTTTAACTTCCAAGGTTACAAAATAAAATTGATCAACAATTTTATTTTATTAAACTAATTCCCCAAATAATAATTCTCAACCTACTTAAAAAGCAACTACAGTAAAGGTCCCCTTAAGCAATTGTCGACGCTGCGAGTTTATCGGTGCCCTCAAATTTCAATTCCAAGAACCGGTTTAAAAGATATAAAAACCATCTCATTCTTTTACTGAATGTACCTGAGCTAATCTTTGGAAATTGATTCTGGGCACACCGGCCTCAGAATCGTGTGCCATCAGAAGCTACAGACTCGTAAAATTCCAAAGAAATCAAGAAAAACTTTTCCTTGAAATTTTAGGGTCTTTATATTACTGCCACCTCAGGGATTTATGTCCCCGTAAAGCTATAACATTGAATATGGAAACTAAAGGAGGTACCGATAACACATCTGAGCCTCCCTCTCCCATGTGCTCTCCTAGAGGTTCCCATGCTGCCAGTGAAAACGCTCCAGATGAATTGTCCGTCCTTGTAGGGCCCACTCCTGTCGATCCTCAACCTCTACTGGAACCCCGTGAAAGTAACCCCGTCATCAATGTCACGCTCTCCATGGTCGATGATGATGGATAGGTTATGCACACATCTCTTCAGCTGAGATACGTGGATGACGTCGTGCACCTGGTGCAACTGAGGTGGAAAGGCCAGGTGGTAAGACACCATTCCTACTCTGCTGAGGACCTAGAAAGGTCCAAAGAAACGTGGAGATAACTTCCTGACCCGGCTAAATCTCAGTAGGCCTCATCTAGGTGAGACCCATAGGAAAACGTGGTCTCCACCCTCGAACTCTAGTGGTATCCGTCTCCTATCAACATATGACTTCTTTCTGCTCTGTGTAGTATTCATCCACTCCAGGATGATCTACACCTTCTCCGTCATAGCATGAACCATATCTAGTTTTACACGTGCTGACTCCATCACTATCCACAAAGGATATCTGATATGCGTCTAGTTCCTGTTTCACCACTCCTAACAGCTGAATGCCCGATCTCCTACTAAGAGCATCTGCTTCAACGTTCCCCTCCCCACGAGTATAATATACCTCGAAGTCTTAGTCCTGGATAAATTCAAGCCATAACCTCTATCTATGGTTCATTTCCTTCTTATAGAAAGATACACCTTAGACTATTGAGTTAGAGAGAACCCTAAACCATTCGTTCAATGAAAAATGGGTGAGACTAGCCAATTGTAAGAACTCATCTCCACCCTTCTTTGTCTACGTTCTATAAAAGAGCTGCTGAGATTTCTCCTCTGCTGAAAAGATAAATCTGGTCTAATCCCATGGATGAACCACATTCCTTGTCTGATACAGTCAAACATGACATGAACTGTACAATTAATGTCTTTAATGACGTCGTAAGGCCTCGACGCTACTACTAAGAGATCCAACCGTTACTCTCTCCTCCAAGGGTTGAGTCGCACTGTCAGCATCAGTGTGTGGTTACTAGGTCTCCTCCAGTCGGAATCTCACAAGTGAGGGTCAATTCAACCGTTTTAACCGAAACCACTTAGTAGAAACCATATAGAAATGATAGAAAAGTAAACGTCACAACGATAAGTGTCTTTTATTACTACAACTCAAAGTACAAAGACACAAAGAAAACACAACATGGAAACTAGAAGCACCGAGAAAAAAGTCATCCATGCCTGGGACTAGTCTCTCTCATGTCCACCTGCTTCCGAATCTCCATTGTCGTATACTTCAACTGCATGATGCTATGCTCTCCCATATCCACCCATTCCCTGCGGTCGGGTTGGACGTCCTGGTGGTGGTCGGTGAACACCTCGAAGAGTCATAAACCACCGGCTGTACCACCATCTACTCTGCCTTGGTCTGGTAGGTTCTCTACTACCTGATGCTCATCTACTGGACAGGTCTGGCAGTCTCGAGCCAAGTGAGCCTGCTTTCCGCATGCATAGAACATCCTGCTCCTCATATGGAGGACTATGTTTAATTTTCCTCGCACAACCGAACATATATCCCGAGGTCACCCACCTGTTGGCCTGGTCCTCTTTGACCTTTGCATCATCCGTCACGACCTACAGATGACTCGACTACTAAAGGAAAACCCTACGGCAAGGGAAGCAACTCATGAGCATGCTCAAAGTGTAGATTAGCTAGTATAAACTCCACCCTGAAGAAATTCTCGAAGTCTCCCCAGGTGAAGGTCATTTCATCGCAAAACTGGAGCATCTGGCCCCACCACCTCTCAGCCGCTCCTTGAAAGAGACTAAAATCTAGGTAAACCATCAAGTCAGCCGGAGTCCCAGCTATGTGGAAAGCTTATGCTACAAGCTCCAGCTTGCACCCAGCCGTCTGAAAATCTAACTCACCTCGAAACCTTGGAGGCCTCTGTCACTGAAACTCGTGCAACGCACTCAAGCGGTGTGTACTCTCTGCTGGTATACCAACTGGGAGAGGGCCCTGTACTGAGGCCTCGCTTCTCGGTGATCTATCATCACTCTCTCCAGTCCGTACCCACGCTGACTGATTGGGTGAAGACATCCTGAATGAAACAGATGTGACACAGGTCAAAGACTATACCTGGTGAGTTGACCTGGTTTCACCTGATTTAAAATAATATTTTGAAAGCACACACGCAATCAGTGTTTTTGTGCACTGAGTCGGAAATCAGAATTCAGGGTCCTGGTGTATGGATACGTCGGCCGCCCAAACCAACACTGGACTCCCTGAACTGAAAACCACACTAAGTACCATTAACACTATTTCTTCACAGAAAGAAAATATCAGAGTCCTATGTTCTACAGAAGAACCGACTCCTCTGATACCAATTTGTCATGACCCGTCCCCCGGGGCCCGTGTCGTAACTACCCCAATCCCGCCTTCCATAGGACAGGGGATGGCGACTAGCACCAATGGGGTAAATCCCTATAATTGGAAAGATAATGCCTTTATAAAACAAAAACACACACACAACCATAGTACAAGCGGAAGAAAACACTAAGCAAACACTACATAACAAAAGATGTGCTGGAAAGTAAACGGGCCAGAAATACAGGCCCAATAGTAAAGTACAAGGAAAAGACAAAACAACAGGAAGGTGACAAGTAGCTCCTAGATCGTCCACCATGGATCCTACCTCAAGGGTAGGAGCATATAGCCCCCTCAGCGCCCTCGTCCGTCAACCTCCTCCGGGTACTGACTCGTTGTGTGGTCCACCTCTGGGTATCGACTACTTTTGAGGTCCACCTCTAGGTTCCGTCCAGTCCTCGTACACTCAGCCTCCATCAGCGCTTTCCATCGTCAGCATCTAACACAACGAGGTGCATGCATAGTCCGTTCAAGGGTGAGTATAATGATAATCATTAGGGACCCTGAGACCCTCAAGGTCTCACTAAAATCCAACAAGGATAAACCGCAAAAAATGATCTCAAGAGATAACCTTTACATAGGTGTATGACCATACATATACCTATGTAATCATGTAACCCATCTCAATCATAATGAAAACACAAAGGTCATTGACTCAGCTCAAACCAGGATTTTCATTATCAAAACTACAACTGCTGGAGAACTCCTCCTCTGTCGAGTACAGTGGCCCTGTCACGACTCTGAGGCGCTACTCACTGACCTTATATTGCTAAGGTAATCCTCTTGTCGAGTACCATAGGTCTGCTGCCAAATACCAGGCACTCCGTCCATTGTGGGTCTATCGTCAAATACTGGGCGCTCCCCCTAATAGCCTATAAAGGTATTCCTGTCGAGTACCGTAGGTCTGCTGCAAACTACCAGGCACTATGTCCACTCTGGGTCTACCTCCAAATATCGGGCGCACCATCCACTGGGCTAATCGAATCACTCCGAGTCGAATCGGTCAAGCAGTCGTCAGGTCTACAGCTACTAGGTCTCCGCACTCCATATGCTTGTCTCCGGGATGGTCTGCTCAACGAGTTACTGTTCATTACATCCAAGTGTCAGGAAGTATCACGTATAAGTAACACAAAGAACCACCTCATCATATGGGTCTCTACGCAACAGACGGCACGTCAATCGGACGCCCAGTCTGTGAGTTATTAGTTTTTCTGTTCTAGGGGCCCGGTTTGTTTTTATGCTAAAACCAACCCGACCATACTCCAATATCATCTGAATCCCATGTAGAGTATGCCAAAAGAATTGTCTCATCAAGAGTAATCTAACGTAGTCGACGAAACGTCAATTAGAGGTCTGATCCACACATTATAAGTGTTTCCGCTCCCTGGGCCCGGTTGGTTTCGGGTTCGAACCAACCCGGTCGTGTTCCAAAGGCCTCCAAAACTCATTTAGAGTTTTGCAGAAGGAACGCCTCATCTTAAGGGTCCTATTTCTACAAAAGGCACATTGATCAGACGCGCGGTCCTTACAAAATTCACGTTTAAGTGAAAAAGGGCCATGTCCGTTAGGTCCTATGGGTGGACGGGTTGAGTCATCACGGTTTTGGCGGGTCCGACCTGGTGAGTCGTGCGACCTAGCCCGAGGGGTGCAGCTCGGCCAAAAGAGGCGCGGTGTGGCCCGACACGGCGCGGTTGGGCGCAGCCCGACAAGGTGCAGCCCGGCGGGGCGCGGGGCCTGGCTGGCTCGGCCCGAGGGCCGAGTGGTCCGAGGGGCGCGACCCCTCAGCTGTCCGAACCGGTGGCGCCAAGCATCGCCACCATTCCCAAACCGACCGGCTAGGCCGACCGGCCTTCTGGCACAAGTGGACCGCACTTTGGGCCGCAGCTCTTCTTGCGCGACTCCCTCGTAGTGATGCGGATCAGCTCCGCCCGGCCGGCCGACGGGCCGGCCGGTCCTTCAGCTGAAGAGGCCCGCAAAGAGGGCCACGGTTCCTGCTGCACAACCGGCGCGACGATGTCAGCTTCCTCCATTGCGGCCTACGCATGCCTTAGTTCTACATGCCCAGCATGATGCGATGGCGCCGTGCTTCCTCCGTCGCGTCCTGCTTGGCCACTGCTTTTCCTAGCTTATGCGACGACGACCCTTGCACCGCCGGTCTCCTCCGTGTTATTACTCCGATTGTTGATTCAAAAAATGATCAAGTTCTAGTAGAGGTTCGTCGGACCATGTTTGTTTGGCTCGTTCCCTCCACATTGAGCGATAGTAATAGGCCGAGACAATAAATGATATACAACGATGAATTGAGCCACAATTTCAAACCATTAAAATTGAACATAACCCCTACCTCGAATATGGTTCATTCATCGTAGATGCAGAAAGTATTGTCGCTCCATCAATGTCGGGAAAGAACCATCATCATTGGCGAGTTCCCCTCAATTATATCTCCTCCCTTGATGCGGAGGAAGAAAAGGAAGTGCATCGTCAATCTTCGTGGAACCGGCGTTCTTCGTTGAAGAGGCATCGTTCTTCAACGAAAGGGGAATTCTCTTCTTCTTCTTCTTCACAAGAGCTCTCTCAAAACCCCCCTACTCAACAAGTGCCAAAGTAATATAATAGTAAAATCATATTATTTTATTAACACTAGAAATTTAAATTTCAAAATTTAAATCACATAATTAATTATTTGAATAGGTTTAAATTATTAATTAAGGTGTGTTGGCAAGAGTTAAAGAGGGAGAGAGATGAAAGGAAGAGTTACACAATTAAAGAGGAGTTAACAAATTAATGAAGGGGGGTTTAAGGAGGTTTGGGGAAAATGAAAGGTTGGGGCTCGTGTGGGCCCCACCTCTCATATAACCACACATGGGTAGCTGGGTGGTTGTGGGCTCCACCAACAACTTCCCATGGGAGGGTTTAACATCCAAGGTTACAAGATAAAATTGTTCAACAATTTTATTTATTTGAAACTAATTCCACAAATAATAATTCTCAACCCGCTTAAAATACAACTGTGGTAAATGTCCCCTTAAATAATTACCGGTGTTGTGAGTTCATCAGTGCCCTCAAGTTTCAATTTCGAGCACCGGTTTAAAAGATAGAAAAACTCACTCATTCGTTTACTGAACTTACCTGATCTAAACATCAAAAATTGATTCCAAGAACACTGGGCCTCATAATAGAGTGCCGTTAGATGCTACAGACTCATAAAATTCCAAATAAATTAAGAAAAAATGTTCCTTGATATTTTCGGGTCTTTACATAAGGTAAGGCTTCTATGATGAAGAGAGGGATGTGGAGAGAAAAAATGAGTAGATTTTGGTTGATCCAATGGCTTGAGAGGTGTGGGTAAGTTGGTAGAGGTGGGGGCCTTTTATAAGAGGGAGGAGGGGCACTCTTGGAAAGTCAAGAAATGTTTCTATAATTTAATTTTTTTTTTCAGATTTTAAAGGTCCCAAAATGATATATTTAGAGGATAAGTTGATAAGGGTTCGAAATCCACCCATCCAATAGGTTTTTGACAAGTTTAAGTCTTAGATTTTACATTATCTTTTCATTTTATTTAAATATTTTTAATTAATGAGGTAATCACTGCATCATCATGGTGTCATAAATAAATTTATTTATTTAATGTCTAAAAATTAGAAAACAAATACCATGATGTAGGAAAACTTTTTAGATTTACAATGACTATTTATAGTCTAATATATATTTTATGTATAAAAAATTAAAATTGTTTACTTAGGTGTTACATACCTTTGTTATATTTAACTTTCTCTAAAAATAAATAGATAAAATGTCACTATCACACAAAATTGATTCCATGGGGTCCCAAAGTTGGTACAAGGAATCCCATGGTTGGGAATGACACAAAAAGTAGCATTAGGACACATGTTGGGGTCATTTTATATTATTATGATATTATTTTATAACCCTTAACTACCCGATTACTAATTAATCACGATAATAAAAGATAATTACGATCGTTACTATTCATAATGTCAAAAAAAAGTCTTAATTACATAATTTGGAACTTCTAATTCCAAATATTAAATCCATTTTACCAAATTACAAACACATAAATTTCAATAATTAATTTAAAAATAATTACCATTGTCAAAACAAATAGCGGGGTTTTTTAGAAATAATATCTATAAAAAGATTGACAATTGTTTATGTCCAATTTCAAAGTGAAATTAATTCAAATGACCTCCATTGGATTAAATGATAAATGTATATTATATTTAAACTTTAAAAACAAGTAAAAATATAATATATCCATATAATTAAAATAGATGAAAAAACAGTTTTGATGTAAAATGCAGTATTTTTCACTATTCATTAAAAATGAACATTGTCAGAAAAATACCAAAAATTTATCCAATGTAAATTTAAATGTCCCAATACTAAATAATATGTTTATTTTGACAAATAGAGCTTATAAAATTGTCAAAATATGGATTTTAAAATGGTACCCCATCAAAAGGCGGTAAAACAATCTTTTAAAAATATTAGTGAATTCTATTCTTAAGATTGGATTTATTCTCATTTTAAGCCTTTAAAAAACTATCTAATTCATAAATAGACATAGATATGAAAATCCATAATTCGTTACTTACTTGGGATGTTACAAAGAACCTCCAAGAGAATATTGACATGGTATTCATATGCACTAGTGTGTCACGTTGTGGTGCCCATATTTTGTTAGGTATAAAGAAAGATGAATCAATGAAACTTTATATTTATTATTGAGCACTTAATTAGATTTCAATCAATAAAAATATCCTCTTCCTTTAATTGGTGACTTATTCGACCAATTACGTAGAGCTCAATATGATTCCAAGAATGATTTTCATTCAGTAAATCATTAATTTGGGGTCAAGAAGGATGATATACCAAATACGACATTCTGTACAAGTTATAGAAACTATTAATTTATAGTGTTTCCTTTTGTTCTTAGTAATTCCCCCTATATCTTTATTAATCTAGTTAATAGTTTCTTTAGAGACTATATTGACGTGTTTATTGTTGTCAGTATTGATAATATTCTTGTATATTGTAAGAGAAAAGAAAAAAATGACGATAGTTTGAGAATTTTACTGAATACCGTGACAAATGATAATATTTATGAAAAATTTTCCAAGTGAATTTTGGAATAAAAACATTCACTTTTTTGTCACATAATCTAAAAAGAGGGGATACATGTGGATCCAACAAAACAGAAATTATTTAATTTTTGTCAAGACCAACAATAGTAACTAAGATCTAATGTT
Organism: Viscum album; assembly: GCA_963277665.1. Lineage (NCBI taxonomy): Eukaryota > Viridiplantae > Streptophyta > Magnoliopsida > Santalales > Viscaceae > Viscum > Viscum album. Next base: position 2,064,285,602 of record OY728121.1, read on the forward strand.
TACTTGGTTTGTCTAGATATTATCAATGTTTTGTTAATGATTTTTTTTCATATTATCTAATCCACTAAACAACTACACTCGAAATGAATTTAGGTTCGTGTGTATGGATGAATGTGATGAGAATTTCCAAGAGATCAATAGAAGGTTAGCCAGTGCAACTATGCTCACACTTCCTCGTAGTGGATAATGGTTTGTGATCTACATCGATTCGCCAAAAAATTTAATGGGATGTGTTCTCCTGAGAAATGATACTATGATAACTTATACCTCATGACAATTAAAAATCCATGGGAAAAATTACCCGACTAAGGATTTTTAGTTAGTTGTAGTAATGGTTGAGTTAAAGATATAGAGGCCTTATATATATAGTGAAAGGTATGATATTTACCATGATAATAAATGATTATGGTATATTTTCCCATAAAATGAGTTAAATATGTGTCAAATAATATGGTTGTAGTTGATTAAAGATTACGACTTCTCAATACATTACCACCATATGAAAACCAACAAGTTGGAAGATTCTTTGAGTTGAAAGCAACCTACTAGCCAATCCAAGATGAGGATCACAAAAGATCCCATATTTATGGATTTTCAGTGGATGAATCTTGAAACCTTAATGACTGTTGAGAAATATGATATTTCTCTAGTGAATTTTTAGCTATCTATTAAAGTAAATATTAGGGAGGCATAGAAGGAAGATGTGGAGCTACAAAAGAATGTGAGAAACGTTCTTGAGTTCAACAGTGATTGTGATGGAATAATATAGTTTAGGAATTTGGTTTTTATTGCTCACATACCAGAAAAAAGAGAGAGGTATTGGATTAGCCTCATTGTACTTCATTCTCTATTCACCTAGGAAGAACAAATATGTATAGGGACATGAAAGATTATTTATGGTGGTATGACATGAAAATAGATATTACTGAATATGTCTCTCATTTCTTCATTTTTCTACATATTAAAGATGAGAGACATAAGTCTAATGGGGTGTTAGAACCATTAAACATAAAAAATTGAAATGAAAAAAAATAAATATAGACATTTCATTGGACTTCACAAAACATCTAAATGGCATATTTCATATTAGTTATATTTTATCGCCATACGAATTTAGCCCACTTCATATATATTAGAGAGGGTTTCTCTATTGATAATATTTCCTTGATATATTTAAATGATATTATAAGATTACATGGAGTACCACATTCTATGGTATCTAACCAGGATCCAAGGATTACCTTGATCTTATGGTGAAATATTTAGCTGGATCTAGAAATATTGTTATGTTTCAGCACAACTTACCATCCTTATGTAGATGGTCAGTCTGAAATGAAAATTCAAACCATTGAAAAAATGTTGAGATCTTTCTCTATGGATTTCTAAGGATGTTGGGATCAAAACTAACCTTTGGTTGAATTTTATGACAACATTAGATTTATCTACACAATTTAGATGAATCATTATGAATCCCTCTATTGAAATAAGTGAAGAACTCTGACAAGCTGGGTTGATGTTGGGGAAATAAAACTAATAGTACCATATCATGTTGATGGAATGGCTAAAAAGGTCACACCCATTCAAAAACACCTAAGAGAATTTTAGAGTCGACAAAAAAGTTATCCTGACAACCTAAGAAAACACACAGAGATTAAAGCGGTTCAAAAAGTGTTTCTATGAATATATCCCCAGAAGAGAGTAGTGATATTTTTATAGAAGGGGAATTTGAGCCATAGATATCTTGGTCCATTTGAAATTTGGGATCTTTTTGGGAAAGTAGGTTATCGATTGGTGCTTTTACTGAATCTCACTAAAGTTCATGATGTACTCCATGCATATATCCTGAGAAACTAAATACCTGATCCTTCACATATACTAAACATTGAAGTCTTACTACTGGGGAAAGATATATTTTATCAAGAAAAACTTATATAGATTCTGGATCAAAGAGAGGAAGTTCCCCAAAACAAGACTAATTGTTTGGTTAATGTTTTGTGGTGGAACCACCAATTTGAGGAGGCTATGTAGAAACATGATAATATTATGAGGGAGATATATCCCCATCATTTTGTATCCAAGTGATTATTTTAAATGGATAAATTTTGTTTAAGGTTGGTAGAATATAACCTATGGATGTTTTTATGAAATATTTTCTATAATGAATTTTAATTTTTCAATCGCATTCATTGAACGCAATCCCGAGTTTAAAAAAATCACAAAATTCCCTTAGAATAAAATAACCATTTAAACCTAGATGTTAATTTAGTGGGAATAAATATTAATAACTTATGAAAATTTATGGTGAAGTCATTCGATACAAATAATTAATGAAAAATATAAATCATTTATATATTAGTATTTTTTAATAAATTGACTGAATGAAAATTAGTATATTAAATTAATGAAATATATATTTTGTATAAAATATAAAATATTATTCATATTAATATAATATATATTTTTTTCCTAGTGTATGAATAAACCATATTTGATGTATAAAAACCTATATTTACTAAAAGAGTAATTTTCCTTTTTTAATGGAGAACCCCTTTTAAATTATGATTTTGACACATTAATAATATTTATATGAGAAAATAAACATTTTACTTTGATGAAGGATATTAAATTAATTTTGGATGAATTTTTAATAATTTTATGATAATGTCTGAGTTCTTATTAATTGAAAAAATACAATATATTTTAATTGAAAACAAATTTTTTTCATCAAAATAAATTATATTGTTAAATTGTAATATTTAATTGTTTTAAAATATAAATAGAATATATTTTATCATTCAAAAAAATTTATTCCATTAGCATAAATTTTACATTGAATTCAGATGTAAAAACATTTCAATATTATCCCAGGTTTTATCTTTAAAAACCCATTTTCACTTTCTGACAATGGGATTAATTTTAAAGTAATTACTACTACATATAGGTTATTAATATCAATAATTGGATTCCATATATGGATTTATTATATCTAAATTATGTAATTTGTTTTTTTATTTTTGGTTCTTATGAGTAATAACTTCAGTAATTTTTATTAAAATGGTAAAATGGTAAATTATGTAATTAAGGGTAATAATACTATTATAAAATTACCCAAATAATTGTCCTAATACTATTTGATTTGTGAGTTTCTACTTAATAATCATTGAGTCGAAATGGGGTCCTTTGGAATCCACTTGGACGAGATTATGAAATTTGATTTATTTTCTTTAAAGAAAAATTAAATATGTCCTAATCAAATTCTAATAACTATATCAATTTTAATATAAATTTATAAAGAAGATAAATTCAATAAGAAATCATAATTTTAAATCCAAAAGTTTTTTATTTATTATTTTTATTTATTTTTAATTTCTAGGGAAAAAATTATTACCTTAAAGGCCTATAAGTTGATGATGTAAAAATTAATTAATTGATGAGAAATATAAATTTTTTTATTAAAATAACAATAACAATAAAATGACCCAAATAGTTGAAAAAATCATATTTGTTGATTACTCTTCTACCATAATCATCCAAGGTTCTAGTTAGAGACCCTTGGGATCCTTATAGAATAGACAGTGACACATCTATTATTTTATTTATTGTAATGTCAATGTTTTCACATTCATAATTTAATAAGTATAAAATTTAAAATGTTGTATTTTATAGAAGATAAATTATGTTGAATATATTTTTATGAAATATAGTAGATTTATCTCCATAATTGTATTTTTTTAATTTTTTTTTCAAAAAATATATATATTAAATAATTCTACAAAAGTTTTGGAGTAATTATTTATTATTAGAGATAACAAATAAAAGTTATTAATAAAATTAAAATAAATTTAATTTGGAATAATTAATATGTGTAATGAAATTTATATAATACATTAGAAACATAGAAATATAATAAAATGGTTTGTTCGAATTTAACTTGTAATCTTAACATTTTTAAAAATTAAAGAATTTATTAGTTTCAAAATTGACATAATTGATTGTTATCAAAATAATGATCTGTTATATCATATTTTTTTAAAATAAAGAATAATAATGATATGGTCTAAAATTTTCTATGGTGTTTATTTATTTTATAATTTACCCTAAATAAGTAAATATTGAACCGTTTTAATACTGAAATTTTTTTACACTAATTAAAAATTAAATTGAATAACTAACAGTTAGTTAAAATGATAAGATTTAAATAGATAGAAAAACTTGTCTAAAATCTATTAGATTATTTTATTACTCCCTATCACATATCATATTCTAAATTAGGTAATTTTGAGGTTTTTGGATATGGTTTTATTTTATTATAAACTAATATTTTTTGAGATCCAAAAAAGTGTCCCCTCCTCAAGTAGTAATGGGAACCTCTTCTATCAACAATTCAATTCACATTGATCCTTCATTATCGTCCATACATTTCACTTTTCCATTATAAAATACCCTGGTCACATTCTAGATGTTTTGGTCTTCTTCAAAGACCAACTCTTGTGCTTTACTAATAGATTTAGAGGAAGCACATCGATGAAGAGGTAATCTACTATATCGATTCTTTCAAACTTCATTATTCTTCCACTTCCCCTTCATGAGTTTTATAATAATAATGTAATAATTACAATATCAATTATATACTAATATGTTATTATTTTATAGAACAACAATATTCCCTTTCTAATCCATCACATGACAAACGAATTCACCACATGTGTGTACGTACAACTTATCGTCTCCATGCTGTGATGTAATATATTTTCCCCACCACCTTATTTGGATGGGTATAAGGATAGAAATAATAACTATATATGATTATTAAAAATGATACATATTCTGAAATATTATTCAATATTTAGTTCAGTACCATTTCACAATTATAAGAATGATATCACAGATCGTGTGTACGTACGACGTATTGCCCCCACGATGTAATGCGATTCATTCTAAAAAATCTTCATAAAACAATGATTAAAAAATTTCAAGAATGAATTAATAGGATATAAATAGTTTTAATATCATTTTGGAATGATAAAACTATGAAATATGATGTTGAACCAAAACTTATTTGAAAAACATGCATATGAAAATGAACCACTTAATACCCGAATAACTTGTAATAATGAAATATTATTTACAAAATGATGATAAAATGATCATATATTGTATCATAAAAACTAAAATGATTCTTAAATAAGGCAATGTCATTATTTAAATCATTATATAGGAGGTTTAGATACATACAACATAAATCAGTCCTAAAATGTAAGGTATAATTTCCCAATCTCAATATTATCCGAGATGATTTATATGTAAGTATTTACTAGGGGATATTTGTCATCAAAATCCATTTATTCTAAATATGTATTATTATTTATATTATTATACCAATTTTTAATGTAAATTTTAATCAATGGTGATTTTTTTTAAAAAGATATGAGAGGAATAGTTTTTCACTATTCGATATGAGGTACTTTTTGACTTTTATGGAAAAAGTATTGGGGGAATGGTTTTTTATGTTATACAACATGACCAGTTTTTTAATTCTTTGAAATAAATTATTTCCATAAAGATTCCCCTAAAAAATTTCATGTTTATTTTAAAATATATTCTTTTCTTTTAAAATTTCCTAACATTTTGATAAAAGAATATGTTCTTGAAGAAGAAAGGATATTTTCCTCAAATATTAATTTCAAGTGTTATATCAAAATTATTTTATACATAAAATGGAATTATTTAATAGGATTATGTTTCATGTATAGTTTCCTTATTGTTCTTATGATTTTATTATGTCTATATTGGAATTATATTTATGAAATCTAATTTTTACATGGATTATGTTATGGTGGAATGATGTTTTAGGAAACCCATTTTATTCCTTGGGTTATGATGAATGATTTATGCTATATGTTGAAAATTCAAGAATGATTTTAGTATGAGTTGGGTGGGACCTATATCTCCCTATATTTTAGTATTTAATTATTTATATCCAATGATATAGACATTGATGGAATGGGAAATGATATTGGTTCAGTAATACAGGGCACGAATGAGGATTGAACTCAGTTTAGTAATGGAATTTTACTACTTTAATGGTATTGGCTATGATCCTTCACTAATATGAAATAATTTTATATTCTTTTGTGTAAGAAAAAAAACTTCATGACTTATGTAAATAATTTTGGGATTATGTTTATTTATTCTTATGAACATTCATGATTTATCCCATTTCATGATATCACGATCTTTCATAAGAAGGATAAAATTTTAAATTGATATGTTCATATTTATTATGATGATGATATGATTGATATCTACCTTTTATACCATTAATGTGAATATGATACCACCCATTCATATGTTTCTTTTACCCAATCATGATGATGGGTATTATGTATGATATGTCAAAAAATGGGTCAGGTTATAAAGTCATAAGTCGGATACAATGAAGATATCTTATGAACAATTGTTTATGATTCTTGATATATAAAGATAGTATACCTATATTGTCCTATTTTTTCATTGTTATATTTTTTAATAAATATTATATAACATTTATGTAATATAAATGTATGTAAATTATGGGTTGTTAGATTATAATACATTTTTTATTTTAGTAGTGAAAAAATGATCATCTAGAATATAATGCATCCACGCATTTAGAGTGAATATAAACACCTCCAAATTCAATTCATGGGTCGTATAATTCTTCCCAAGTTGTATTAATTGGCTCAACACATAAGAGATCACTACCTATATCTCCATCATCTCACATGAAATTATTTCCACAAGAATCTCAAAACACAATATACTCGATGCCCTCTTATGATTGTCTAAAAATAGGTGTACTAGTTACCCTCTCCCTCAAATACTATAAGTCTATCTGAAACAATTACTTCTATGAAAATGCACTCCATTTACGCATTAATGAATTCAAAGGTATATAAACCAGAAATTTTTTCATAAACCTATAAAAGTACCCTAAATATAAAATAAAATTCTACACCTCTAACATTATATTGGGTGTATCCCCAAAAAGAAAAAATTCATTCTTCATTGGATCCATAACAACCCCACGTTAATAGATGACATTACCTATAAAGTGACCCTATCAGATCCATTACTAAAACATCATGATCTTACCATATAACATGTTCTCTTAAAGTAAGTATAGAATAATCCTAAACTACTCGTTGTGCTTCTCCTCTGACATTGGGTATATGAAAATATCATTGATCATGGTAATGATTAATCATTCAATCTATGGAAGGAATATTAGATTCCTAATTTACATGAACAATTATGGGAATTAGTCACATTTATAGGCATCAATAGGATCTCATAGGGGTCATATAGATATCATAATTCCATCATTAGAATATTATCCATGGGAATTTACAACTAACAGTAGCAGGGCTTGGGGTTGATCTTTGAAAACCGACTATCACATTTAAAATGGTTGAATTGGTTGTAAATCCTAGTCAATGGTAACTTATTCTTTATCGTTAATGGTTTTAGGTTATTATAATCAATACCAAGATTGAAACTCCTACCATACATTTTTACCGACAACAGTGGAGCTTCCCATGGGGACACATTGTGCATAATAAAAATTATCTCTTAATGGTCATCCACATATAACCTCATTATCAAAATCTCAATAGGGTCCATTATATATACCATATAACATATCAGTGTAGTCTAAAGGTGAATGTTGATGAATACATTAATGACTCACCTTAGAGATTATCCCATAACAAATTCTGGAAGGACATCCATATAATCCTCCACTGCTACTGTATTCCAAATGTGTATAAAACACACTAAATCAAGTAACTAAATTGATAAATGATTGGTTATTGGTTTTAGATTCATACTCATGTTCCCCATTCACTTTATCATGTGATCAATCTCACCTAATTTTGTTCTATTTGTATGATGGAATCTAGAACTGTTATAATGAATGCCTATTTGAGCAATAAATATAGAAAACCAGTCTGTTCCATAGATGATATCGTAAGGTTTCATCGTAATGGTTAATATGTCCCTTGAGAAATACTACCCATTAAGTTAAAACTTTAACTACATGATGATTTTAGGTATAAAACAATACCTCCATGGTGGATCGCCTATAAATAAATAACCAGAAAAAGACTCGACATGATGCACTAATTCATGCACAAGGGATATTGATATGATGGAATAACTTCCACCTATGTATTAAATTAGTAGATAAAATATCAAGAATACATCAATCACTCTTACAATAATCTCATATTAATCCTGATATTATCCCTCCATAGCCTAAAAATGCATTTTCTATCAATTTATATCCGTATGAGCCTAAATTGATCGACTTGGTGGTGGTGGTGGTGGGAGAAGATTGTAGAATCATTATCCAACGATAGCTCTTACTGTTAGGGCTCCACCTTCTATATTAGTACTAACTCCCCAAGGGCCACCTATAATATTAATAGGAGACCCTTTCTCATGTCCCTAAATATAGAACGAAGGTCCATCCACTGTATGAACACTATATAGAGCACAATGACTCAGAAAATCACGATCTCAATGACCTCGCCCATCACAATCATAGCATAATCCATTATTTAGCTGACTGGATACTCAATGTGAACCTTATGGTAGAGATACATGTGTCTATGTTCATGAATGAGTGTTCTTCATATATAAAAAACTTTATGACTAACACTTACAAGAAACTATATATGAATCAGCCCCATGATGTCCAATTTCGGTTCAAACCACTTAGCATCCCTCTACTAGAATGTTTTTTAACTATAGTTGGCTCCAACACTCTCGTAAAAATGTAAATGTATAAAGAGACCACAATGGAATGTATTTATCTTTATAAGAACTTATTAAACGTCCTTTCATATAAGTATACATTATAATCTACATTGAGAGAATAGAGTGTAAGTTCAATAAACCTTAAGGAATAATCAGGCACTATAATATCACCTTTCTTTAGCTCATGAATCTCTTAGGTCATCAAAAAGTTCATGATCCAAGGGTAATACATGTGGATGAATTACTAATGGATATATAACGATGATATATCTTATTACCATAGTTCTAAGTGATAGGACTCTGCCAAGCCCATACTATTCCAGAATGAGTTGTAGTCTCTAGTGAAGCCATCTAATTTGATAGGGTATGAACATGATGGAAAACTTAGAACAAAAGCCTGATCCAATACTCTACTACCTGAGGTTATGTATCACCAAAAATCCATATATTACACTATTTAAATAAACATAATGTACTAATTTTGAATTAATCGACATCCATATCTTCTGTAGATATTGATTTCCCAATATTTAATTAATCATATTCTTGAAACATATGAGGTGGATGTATGTGCTACCCATCATGTGGATGAACCAGCCTCCACCTTTTTGGAGGGAATACCTCAAGAATAATTACATAATCTAAGGCCACGTCACTTAATTGATCATCTTCATGATTTATTATTTTTATCATAGTTGGTTATCATTATAGAGGCTTCCTAAAAGTTATAAAGACATGTGATAGTTATATTAGAATATCTAGGGAGCTGACTCAAGAATGAAATAAATGTTAGAAGAACAAATCCAATATGATGCATGTACTATACGATTCCTACAATGGATTCATTAACACACCAAATCAACTTGATTCCTACTGTGTGGTTACATCATACACCTAACAGAAATGTTTTTACCTAGACTGTGTGAAAAAAATGAGACACTCTAACATTAATTTCATCAGTTCCCAACCCATTCCTAAAATCCCTATTTACTCAAAACAATAGAAAGTGGAAAATACTTCTTTGATATTATTCTGTCACAACCCTACCCACTTGGATGAAACCTCGTATGATAGTTTGATAAGGGTGACACCCCAAGGCCTCCTCAAATTAGTTAGGGTCTGGTGAGAAGTCTCATGTTGGCATATAGCAGAAATGGGAGGTGTTAGAAAAAAGTACTTCTATACACACACACAACTATTTCAATGAAATAGTGAAGACACATAATAAAATACAATAACATATAGAGGATAATCATTGTATGAAAAATATTTATGAATATAAATACAATTTATGAAAGGTAAATAAAAAATTTATAAATCGAATATTCAAACCCAACCATAAATAAGTTCCCAACATGACTACTATAATGATAGGGTAAATTGAAGAGAGACTTAATCAAATCTCTTAATATAACCAAAAAACACATTCATCACATCCAATTCTACTATTCTTCTCAAAAACCAAGATAACCAAACCCACTGCCAAAATGTATGTTTTCTTCATAAGACACAACATGTGTAGGCATTACCCATATTGATGTTAGTATATAAATACCATATTCTATTACCTAAAAACTAATATGTAATGAATAGATTAATTTTTTTAGATCAACCCATAAGGTAATAGGATAAAGGAATCCAAACAAAAGTTATTTCCCAAAGTCTCCCGAATAAAGAGATAAAGGGTATCTCAATCTTCCTAGCCTGTTAAAAATAAATACATTCCCCAAAAATTCAATGATCCCATCACTGATTCCAAATCCTCACTAAACTCCATATGATATAGAGTATAAGGGATTCCAATTACCAATACGTTTTATAGAGGAGAGTCCCTATCTCCTAGAATAGAATCTAATGTATCCACTCTAGATTGTGTATAGAGGACTGTCACCTAACCATTGTATTCTAATGAAAAGGTATCACTAACTCTAATGGATGACCCACATAACTCTAGAGAACAATTAAGGCAAGTACCACCCCAAATATAGAGAAACTGTCATATATGTAATGTGGGGGAGTTATATATAAACCCTTATAAAGGATATGGGGGAACCCCCCACATAGAGAGATACATGAGTACTAATCCTAATAACACTATGATGGCCAAAACACATAACCCTGTCACTAGATAAGAATCAATGAAATAATGGACCCACTTAAAACACCTCATTTCAAACGTTTTATGCTGAATATAATACCACCATCACATCCAATATAGATAAATACCCTATATAGTCTACTTATAAGACCAAATCAGAGTCTAGAAGATAGAGATATGAAATGTATAAGATTATTGAATAATTTCATGAGATGTAAAATGGGTCACATAGTGTGTGACTTTTCATGGGTACTTAGGCTTGTAATCACTCGGAAAAAACTTGGACATACATGTGGATCTATGTGGAATGTATAGAGGGTAACACAAAATGTGTATTCACTCAGCATCTAGGGAATGTAATTAATGTACACATCTTATCTAGCCATATGAATCGACATGGTGTATCCATATGAGGATACAACATGTAATCATAATAAGGGTCCTTGACATTAATGATCAATATTTCATATGGATGACCAAGCAGTGTCAAACATCGTATGGGCCTACCTATATGGTTTTTTATTCTTAACTCGACCCAAACTAAATCCAATATAAAAACACAAGGCACCTATTGTGTATTTTTCGAGATATATAGCATGTATTTGTGGATATCCATGAAAATAACTATAATATTCATGAAAACACTAGATTTTTTATTATTTTTACTTACTCCACCATTTTACATTGAAAAATGGTTAAATCAGATTATAATTTCCCATCTTGTGGTGGATGGAATATGAGATTTCAGTTACATGATTGGTAACCATCACATCATTTTCTATTATTTACAGGTCTTGATCCTCAATACTATAATGACTATCCTGAAACCCAAATCATTATTGAAAAAATACTAATATTTATTTTTTCATGCATCCATCATGAATCTACGAGCTTGATCACACTTGAATCCTTCCTGACAATGTTATTTCATGACCCCTTTCACCAAAAATAAAGAAAATGAATAATTTTGGGGGGAAAATCTCAAGAATGTGGTAAAAAATCATTGGATAAAGAGATCCTAACATGTTATTATATAAATTTTATAATAAGGGTGATGAAATGGACAAATAAGATAAAAATAATACAGTTTCATGAATTCTATTCAAAATTTTGTCCCATGAAATGAATTCAAATCATATATAAACAATAAGAAGATAATTAAATCCATGATAATAAAATTAATACAAGTTTGGAATTCCACAAAAAAATGATCCCTACATCAAGAATAGAATTTTTTTGTGAATAACATGTCTACTAGTGATATAGGTGATAATCTATTTGTGTTCACCATTCATCTCAGTTCCCCAAATTCATTATATTAAATCCAAATTCCCAATTCCCCAATGTAAATGACGATCTCACTCCCTCCACTCTAAACTCCCTTGGTTATTTAGGTAACCCTAGGGATTTTTTATAATCACAAATAAATGTAGATGGAATTAGGTGTTTTAGAAAATTATGTAAATTTATTAATTTATTTATATTTGTTAATTCCCCCACAAAACATGGCCTTAAAATGAACAGAAGTCACCGACCACCCTTATTTCATGCCTATGGTAACCCCTACATACCAAAAAACAAACATAGTATATGATTTCCCATCAACGGCCTAGTCAATTTGAAAACTATTTATAATGAATATATAAACACACATTCATTATTATATATTATTATTTTTAATATATCATTTATAGGGTAATGTGATACCGAAAACACAATGCCCACTCTAGGTAAAAATTTGGTGATCTCTAATTAAATATTTGAAGATTAAAACTAATGAATACAAAGAAATTACAAAAGATATAAATAAATGTGTTTTTTGAAGGATAACATATTTTTCCTTGTATTTGATAAAATATATGGTTATGTAATCCCATCAATAATCAATGGTTATATTTAATGAAGTATTATTTTTCATATATTTATTTAATTCAAATATAATAAAATATATTATATGAAATAAATATTTTATTTGATAAATATTTATACTAAATTTAATAAAAGATTATTTATTTTCAAAAAGGGATTTTTTATATTATTATATATTATGAAAATAATATGAGATCTAAGAGGATTTTAGGATTATGTTTAAAAAGAAGTTTGTAGTTAATAAATAAATAATCACACCAATCAAATTTTAAAATGATTTTAAAATAATATTATTATATGTTTTGGATGTATTAGTAAATAAAAATATAAGATGATACATTATTTTGTTAATTTTTTTTTATTTGATAGAGTTCCTAGGATGATGAAAAGTCACTTAGTAATATTTATAAGTACAAAGAAATGTCGGCATCATAATATTTTATGATTTAAATTTAATATTTTTTAATATGTTCAAAATTTTAATTGTTAGGAAAATGATTCTGAAATATCACCACTATTCAATCATTCTTATTACTAACATGTTTTCACTAAAGATAATATTTTGAAGGTATTACTAGATGTTTAAATAGATCTTTGACATAGAAAACTTATGATGTGACATGCTAACAAAACATGAAAAGTGTAGAAAACATAAGAATGTTTTCGTAGTTTATCATAAATGAGATGGTAATGTTGTGATTATGTTGGTTTTGTTAAATATTAATAAATAATTTATGAAAATTAAATTTTATCATATTAGAGAAACATCAATTTTAAATTTATTTTATATTTCCTACAAAAATTTATATATTAATATATATTTAATGAAGCATAATATTAATTGACATTTCTATGTATAATTTTGAGTTTATCCCTAAATGATTGTTATCAAAGATTATTATCGGTTATGAAGAAATGGTAAGTATAACCTGGGTAAAATTATTGTATAGAGATAAAGAATAGTTCCATTATGTAAAATGAAGATAATATAATTATTTTCTATGAACTGGATCACCCACTATGTACACCACATGGAGTGTTATATAGATTTATTGGGTATATTAGGGGTCAATTTACCATTTATAAGTCCCCACTACCTCAGTGTTTTGGGATACCTTGCATGAAAACCTTTATATAATGATACCCTACTAATAAAAGTCTATATATTTACTTAGTTTACAAGATAATGGCTCGTTTTGTAGCTGATCATGATGTTTATTGGAGATTAACCAAGATGGGATTTTCCTACTATATAATGAGTATTAAATAAATTACATTGATTGACATTGATTATGAGAGTATATGGTCATACTTGAATATATTTTATCGATCTAGATAAGGTAAATGTTAGGTTCTTATCTTGAAGGATGAATGTATGCAATGTATTCATATATAAGTTCTCTATATACTATGAATATTGAGGACATAGGATTTGAGTATATTTTTTTGACATGATCATTGTACCATATTCACTCAATGTCTTAGAAAAATATAATATATTAGAATTAAGGTTTTCATACGATTCTTACTGAATGATATAGGTATATAGATATTTTTTTTATAGATCATGCAAGATCCTTTCATTTATTGAGGATCAATAATGATTTTCCTATGTTCCATTATATAATTATATATATAAATCCATAGAATAATATTTTTTTGTAAAATATATAATGGAAAATGGGGTCACACCTTGTTTTTGAATGAATGGGGATTGAGTAGGAATCAAAGAGTCACTCAGAAATTGTTTTAGAGTTAATCTGAATTTTTTGGATGTGTATTAACATGGTTTTCCATGTGATGTAATACAACCTGATGTTAATGATATATTTGAAAATTGGTTTTGGAATATATCCGAATGGAGTTTATGAAATAGATTCACAACTTATTATATATGAAATAATTTAAGTGAAATGTATAAAATTTATATGGTTTTTTTAAATTATGATATTAAAGGTGATATGACCTATAAGTTAATATTATTTATACTATATTTATGGTCTGTATTTCAAATTTAATGAAAATAGTTATTTTCAGGGATTTTTTATATTATTTCATGTATGATGGTCACCTAGAACACTTTAACCACATATTATATCATAAAATGAAACTATTTCATATTTAGGTGAAACATATGGTGAATATGTGAATATGATGGACAAGTTAACCATATAATTTATATATGCCATTTAATTCATGAGTAAATAGAGAAAACAATTTATATATTCCTTAGATGCTATATGAATAACTAGAATATGACGGTTGTGGGTTTGTGTGGATATTCTCATAGTGATTCTTAGGAACTCAAAGCTCTCTTTCATCATACTAGTTTTCATTGTGAGATAATTACACATCATGGATGTTGGTGGATACAAATCATACATCGAGTGATCTAGATCGGCATAATGATACATCATGGAGGTTGGTTTATTTTTTCACTTGTATTATCTTCATCACACACCTATGGAGATGAATATGTTACAGCGGATTCAATAGACTGTGGTATTCATGTATTAAAATATTCTTTATTTCTTTATTTTTTTCGTTTTTCAAATAATCTTGCATGGAGGTTGTTAGAAAGGGGTTTCTAATTTCTTATAATAAATATAATAATTGTTATTAGATTCATATGAAACCTACCAATATGTCATATTTGATATTTTTATCAATACCATAGGAAATATATCTAAGAAAACAAGAACATCACTTCAAGTATGTCATTTTTTTGGGGAACTGCTATAACATTTTGATGCATAAATTACACTCGGGATATTACAACATTAACTTTATGTTGAGTAACTCTAATCATGTGATAAATGATTTTATAATATTTTACTAACTAAATATTCGGGTATTGGAATGTTCTAAGATATTTGGTTCTATGGAAATAAATCCAACAAAGGTAGTATTTTAAATTTTAGATATGGTAGAATTCGTTTTATTGGAATGAGGTAAGGTAATTATCACATAATTGTTGTTAAGGTGTTAGGGAAGAAAAAACTCATCTAAAAATATTTTATACACCATTAAAATTATATATTCAATATATAGATATATGATTTAAAAATTAATATTTATTAATTTAATTTTATTCATTTTAATGATGAAAATTTGTATTTTTTAAATAATTTATTTCCAAAAAATTAGAGAAATTTTTTCGGGAAATATATGTTAATTTTGAATCAGTAAATTTAAATTATATATGAGTCATTTTGTTATGTTTTTTATAAATACTAATATTTAGAGGTTAATAGAGAAATATCATATATTGTATAATAATCCAATTAAGTGAATTAGAACATTAAATAAAATTTCATAATGGATTATGTCTTTTTTACATAACATTTATGTTATTCTAGATTATATGAATAATCATTATTTGTTATATTCTATTAAAATTTTATTTTACAAAAAATACTTAACTTTTTATAGCTTATATCACATTAATCCACCTATAAATATTCATTTCCCTAAAAGATGTCACATTAAACCAATAATAATTTATAATATATAATTTATCCATTAGTTATATAAACAATTTGAAAACATTTATAATTTCATAAGGTCTAGTTCATATGAAATGGAGTAATATGAAGTAAAATATCATTTACCATATTTATTTATTGATGTTTTCTTTTTCATGTTGTTTTCAAAATAATTATTCTTAATATCTATTTTAAATACAATATTACTTATTTTAAAAAACCTATATATGGCTTGTTAAAAATATTATATGGTTTATATATAATATATAAGTGAAATGATCATTAAAAAATAATTCGCATTTATAATTATTTTATCCCACACATAGATCATTTTGAGTTGTCTACATAATTTTATGTAGTGTGAACTTGGTATTTAAATAACCATTGTTGGCTTATATTCCAAATTATACTCAAAATATAGGTATATTTATAGATAAAATTGATACATAACTTTTTTTCAAAAAGATTATTATTCTATTTCATACTCTATAACCAAATATACGATCATTTGAAATAAAACTCTTTAATTTTGTAATCATAAATCACATATTCATAATTATGTATTAATTAATTTACATTTAATTAGTGTTAATTCATATTTTTACAAGTTTAATTCCATATAATATGGAAATATTTAATCACAAAATAAATTCCTTAATTACATATGAGTTAACAATTTAATCCATTCATTGTTAATACATAAATATTTTAACATATATTTATATATAAATTTTTTAGTATTGGTAATATCCTCTATATATCAACATTAAATTATAAAGGATTTGATATATATAAAATAAAATTTTCCATTTTTAGATAACTATTATGATTTAACATATTTCATATATACAATCACATTAATATTCATTATCAATTACTTCATTGAGTAATATAAAAATAATTTAAACAGGGGATCAAATATTTTAATCCCCACTTTTTAATAATAATTAATATTTATAAATGATATGTATTTGAGGTTAACATAAGTAATTTTCTCATTTATGTAGTTTCTCGATGGGTGCTCATGACTATATGCTACCATGGTGGTTTGGGATGGTAATATGTCTATGATGGAAATATTTATGCATTGCATATGTATATTTATTATTAACCATTCTTATTATGAATTATAGATATTAAATAAAAGAATTACATTAATTGTTAAACCCTTCTTTAGACAAATCACTCTTATTTTAAATGATTATCAATGTTTGAAAAAAAATTATCCATAATTCATTGATTTAAATCGAATGGACTGTAAGTTTATAATATCTATTAAAAGGTAAAATGGTTGTCTATGGATCATGGAAATTTCTATAAGATTATATAAATAAATTTAAATTAATTACATTTCTTCTGTCATTTACATAGTTTCCAATTACAATTAACAAGAGATTACTGGAATTGAATAAATTCATTATGTCTTATATTAGGGAAAATGTGATATTGTAACACCAAATCAATAAATTTAGGAATGTAACATTTACAAAAATATTAAACAAACACATGTAATTTTTTAATATAATCTCTCCATTTTTCGAATTATTTTAATATATGAAATATTAAAAATATTTTATTTTATATTGAATAATTTATTTTAATATTATATTGGGATGTTTTTAATTCATTGGAATGAAGCATGTATGGATCCAGAACATGGGATATTAGATATTATATTGTAAATTTTTTATTTAATATTATTTTATAAAAATAGAATCATATATTTTTCATTTCACCCTTTCAGGTATTTTAATAATATTTATCTATGTGGTCATTTGGTTATTTCTATTTAAATGGAATCAATGGATAACAATTGATTATTTAATATCCAAAAAATAATATTTTTGTCTTCATGAATGAGTAATTAATAAATCATAAATAATTCCTTTAATGGGCATTCATACACCATAGTTGTGTTCGGAAGGGTGTGGGGGATTCCTAAGAGAAGTCATGTTTTCATATCTTGAGTTTGGGTTCCAATATATCAATTTCAATTATTCTTTTAAATTAACAATTCGCCAAATGCATATATTATAAATTTAAGGCTAATCTTATATGGTGGTGGATAAAACATTAAATTTGATAAAAACGTCTAATATGGATTTAATGATTATCAGTGACGAGTCTTCTGATTTTATCTAGTGAGGGTGAATTAATATGTGTGTATAGAGGATTCCATAAAGGAAATGATGAACCATTGTCTCACAATGAGTTATGAATTTTAAAATTTTGTCTCACTTTATTTTTTATTAATTTTAATAATTTTTCTCTAATAGTTTAATCAATCAACTCCTCGTGATAATTTCATGATCAAATTAATTGAATATTTATGTTTTTAAATATTTATTATATATAAATTATTAATTTATATAACATTCTATATTGAGATTTTATGTATTAGATTATTATTAATCGTTATTTAGAATTTAATTTCATTATATATAATGTTGTAATTTCATTCTAAATTTATTATCCTCATTGACATGTGGTTTCTATTTTTTAGTTATATGATCAAATAATTTATAATAATTTTTAATTTGAAAAGGAATATTATTCTCTAATGATCAATTTAATGATCATTAAGTGAAATTAAATGGAAATTTTAGAATAATAAAATTCTCATTTACCACACTCAAAAATATCAATATGAATAAAAATATGGTTTTGACCAACAACATGGTTGGTATTTGGATACTGGAAACCCATAAGTGTGATAGAGACTATAGTAAATGGGTGTGGTATCCATTCATGTAAAGAAGCATTGAATAGGTCACTGATGTAGTGTGGTGGTGGTCATTCCATGATGAAAGAATCCCAATGTTATCTAATGTTCATGTTCAACATATAAAATGGTTTGGGCTTGAGGTATTTAAACGTTATTGATAGTAGTAACATGACTGCAATATAAAACCATAAATAGGGAGGTGATGGTGCTAAGATACATCAATCTAAAAAATATGAGTCTATTGAGGCAAAAAAATATTTATGTAGTTAAGATAAAGAGGAATCTTGATATAGAGAAGAAATCTTAAGCAGACAACATATTTTTTTCCTAAAACAAATGAATTTATTAGTTTCTATAGTGTTTATATGGTTTTAATAGAATGTTAAGTTCATAGGGTCATGTGAGATCTTAATATAGATAACTTATATATATTATTGTGATAGAAAATAAAGGTTTTTAGGTGGTATAATGTTTATCAAATAGGAAACCATGAATTAGAAATAGTTTTTTTTAAGACTAGATGAATTAGTGTGTACTAGAGTATATGCCCAACTTACCCATAGCCCCACCTGACGAGTGGCATAATGGGATCACTGTTGATTTTAGATATATGAATCTAGATATTATGATATTATATACCCAATAGGACATTGGGATTCAACAGATATTTGTAACACCCCGATTTTATACGACTTTCTAAAAATAAATTAAATTTCCATGATTTATTTCTTAATATGAAAGACCATTTCAATCATGTGTTACACACAATCCTAGGGTATATCCCACTACAGAAAAAACATATTTATATTACATGTCAAAGAACCCATAGTTTTAACAAAACCATTATATATTATTAATATTATTTAATTACAGCCATTATTGTAACACCCTGAGATTTTTTGAATTATTTTTTCTGAATTTATTTATCCATTTAGGTATTTTTCATTTCACATAACACTAAAAATTGTTTATTTTATATTAAATAAAAATGTTTGTATTAAATTATACGAAACCCCAAGTTAATCAAGCATTACACTGATTATAAATTTTAACTTCGCTTTACTGAACCCCAAGGTCAGCATGCGACTTCGGAATACATTACTTGTAAAACCAAATTGTAAAATGAAACATGAAAAACTAACATGGAATACATAACATGTAATACTGATATGGCATATTTTACATGAATCACTCTGTTTTTAGAAATGTATTTTTCTTATAATTATTTAAATGATATAATTATAATCCAGCTATTAAACATAGTTTTATAATAAGTGATAACTACTTTTCAAATATTTTTCCTAATGGTTATATATTAATAAAATATATTTATGATTCCATATATAATTTTTGTTAGAGTCATTATATGTTTAGAAATATAATTTCCTCAATTGAACTACTTTTAATGTCATTGTCGAAGAAATAATAAAACTATTTATGGGGACATTTAGAAATTTAATTATATAAAATAATCTTCATTTTCCAATATTGAATGTTTAAATTATCTTAGGGAATATTTTTTTATTTTTTTAGAGAGACTTAATTTTTGAAAGAGTCGTTAAAATTAATGAATTTTAATTCAAAAACTATTTTCTTATAAATTATTTATAAAGTTAAATTATAATTAAAATTAGTTTCAAAATTAATTGTATGATATTTGTTTCTATAAATTCGGTTTATTTAATTGGAATTAATTTCACGTTGATATTGGGTAAAAAAACAAAACTTTGGACTTTTTTACTTTAAAGTCCCTCAGTGTAGACCAATCATCAGTATTAATTTCAAATTAATTTCTTCCACTTCTATGATTTTAATTTGGAAAGATGGATTCCATATTTTTAATAATTCTAATTTATAATATCTATTATGATCAACTTATTTTTTTACTACAAATATTTTTGAATGTAATTAAAATGTATTACATCGATTAAGGTAAAATTAAGCGTAACTAAGGACTAAACCTTAAATTTAAGACCCAAAATGAAATATGAAATTTTCCAAAACCCATTTTCTGGACATTATTAGGCCTTGAAGATCAATTTATTTTGTTTTTTTTGGATTTTTAAAAATTATTTTTGGTAAAAACATTGGTACAACTAACTAGTTTTAAAAAATTTCCATGTATATACTTTCCACTCCCTATAAAAGGCCACCACCTCTCCCTCATATTAACAACTCTCAAAACACATATATTCAGACATGATCAAGACAATAAAATTCCCAAAATCCCCCATCCCTCTTTAAGCCACTATTTTGGTATAATGAAATCCAAGAAATCTATTTGGCACAAAAGAAAAGGAGTTACCCGATTAAGAAGTAACATATTCTCTCAAGATCATTTCTTCAATTTTCTTTTTTCACCGCTCTTATATCATTATTACAGCATTGTATAAATAATTATAATTAATATAATAATATTTTGTTATGATATTTTGTTGAACTAAAATTTCACACACATCCATCTAATAGGTAATAAATATACTATTTACATGTACAGTGAACAACAACCACACTAAATGATGATTGTTTATTTTTAATTTACCGCTTCTAATGGTGGGAATTATGATGTAAAATTTATTTTTTATATGTTATATATTTTATTTATTATTTAATTATGAATCTTTAATTATTTTTACAACATATATATTTATACTTTCCCTTATGTCTGAATAAGATAATTACGTTTGAGGAAGTGTGGACTATCGCCCCATGAAAGTGATGTGACTCATTTTGTACACTACATAGAATGTATGAAGGATGGATTTAGTGAATATATATGAAAAAAGATATAATAAATCAATTATAATAATTATATATATATACATATATGTCTTTTACTTACTTTATTTAAACATGACAATTAAATGGAAATAACATTCATTCGCATGTATAGATTACCATCTCCATTAATGGTGTATTCCATTACATACTTATATATCATTTGTATTGTTATATTACCAATATATTGATTTTGAATTATATTTAAATCAATTTATTCACTCTGGAAATCATGATAAAATATAAGGACCAAAGATATAATAAATTATGACACCTATGAAAAACAACAGAGATATTACCCAATGCGAGACATTAACATAAAACTGTCAACAAGTGGGTAATATGAACCCATAACAAAACAATATTTTGTATTATGAGTTATAATATGGTTATTTTATATATTTATAATAACTTTATATTTAAAATATAATTTTTTTAATGATTATGATTAGAGTCAAGACACAAAGTACATGGATTTCATCTCACTTTTTATTTCTACAAGATACTTTCTTTATTCACAAACAATTCCTTTTATCTGGTGTTTATATTTCTAATGGATCTAATGAATTATTATTATATTAATATTTATGGGTATATAAATATCCATTTAATGATCATTATTTTAAGGGGTTTATGGTTCAATAGTTACCAAATCGATAAAATAGTTTTGTCTCAATTTCCCTTCTTGAGACCCATGTTTTTATGCTCCTTAAATTATTTTGGGGGTGTATATACATCCATATTATACGACATATCTTGAATCTGCATATTTTAATGATATTATATAATTAATTAAATTTCCTTTACTTATACGGGGAGTATGATCACAAGTTACCACATGATAGAAGATTATAGAAACAATCACATCACTTTTTAAGATTATTTATGTCTATGCTTCATTTGATTAAATATTTTAACCCATCTCTCAAGAACATTCACGAATTTTTGTATAATCTAGTTATTCATGATATATTAATGTATATATTCTATAATTCTAATCATTATTACATCATATAGTTAAGATGGTGTTTTAAGCAATCTTTCTTTTACCCACTCCTTTATCAGAAATCTATGTTTTCTAAAAACATTTCCATGAATATTGAACAATTATCTTTTAATCATTAAAATAAAAATTTCCCATTTATTTATTTAACAATTTATTCAATGTAATATTACATTGATTTTATATGAATGGAATTTATTTTCTAACCTTTTACCATGAAAAAATAATGTTCTTTTTACCCCTACAATATGTACGGATTTACCCACCATTATTTCATTGATGACTCATTTACATTTCAAATGTTAATTTTTATGTATTTTTTTTAAAAATAATTTTCTATGGAAATTTTTTTCAACAATTTTTTCATGATTATTTTATATTTTTTCATGGGAGATAGTTTTTAAAATGTTTTTAATCCTTATTTAAATGTTTTCAAATTATTTTTAAATAAATGGATTTCAATAAAATTCCATGGTTTTTCATATTTTTTAAGGTAATTTTTTTTAAAAAAAAATCTAGTTTTATTTTTATTTTTTAAATGTATTTTAAAAAATTGTTCTAAAATCTTTTGATTATAATTTTATAAGTTTTGAAGAAAATTAGTTTTCTAAATGATTTAATATATTCATTATAATGATCTTTTGACCAGTTGTTCATGCTATCTTGGATTATGTTTAAAACATATTGGATTTATGAAATATATCTAGTAATATATTGAATAAGGAATAATGAATGTTTTTTAAAAGTATTTATTGTAATTTAGGTTGTTACCATGTTCAAATATAATTTACCATGAGGGTATTCGCATGTTTGGAACGTGACACAAAAGAGAAACTTTTTGAAATATGGGGGTCCAATGTTAAAATTATTTCATAAATTTCTTTGTAATGATTTGTATATTCCCCTTTTAGAGGTGTTCTATGTTTAACAATTCATGAAAAAAATATTTTAAACATTTTAGTAAGTACTTATGTATTGGGATTGCATTGAAAATCAGTGATAAATGGGTTTTTAGTGATTAACCATATATCAAGGATTTGCATCATGTTTTTAAATTATATTTGCATGGTTTAAAAAAATTACATAATGTATTTCGAGTAAAAAACTACCATGTATGAGGTGGCTTCAGGTCTTGAACCCAATTCCGAAGGATGATGAGGGTTTCATGCCTACCACTAGCCTACATCATGTCCTGGATAATTTAAAAATATTTTTGATGAATTATTATTTATGATGAAAAAGTAGTGTTACTTATTAAGTTTAGAGATTTATCTATTAAACATTTTGATTTTTAAGAATATTTATAGATATAAATTTATAAATTTAATTTTTAATGGGACTTAATATATTACAAAAGTGAATTTTAGTTCTTTGAGAATCAATGTTAATTTCTATAAATCCATTTCTTGAAGTTGGGCTTAAATTTTAAATAGTTAAAATAAGAACCAATTAAATAATTAATTTTATATAAATATAGAATATAATTATATTTCCTTATATTATTGTCTAATAAATGAAATACTCAATGATTATATAGTGATAAAAACAATGTTTTCATAAACCATAATTTTTTTTGAACTGATGGACTTAAAAATCAATAGATTTATAACATTTAGGACGTCAATTTTTTTTTATAATTCAGTTGTTTGTGGTTTATGTCCTCAACCAGTCACTATAAATATTTACACTTTTCCACTATTGTCCAATATTCACTCTGAACCTATGTTATCATGTGGAAAACTTGTTATATTATATGTCATGAAACCTGTTAGGTTATAACTTTTCCTTTTTAATGTAATTGTCAGAATCCATTTTTACAATGTGTCGTTCTTTGAATGAAACATTAAATTATTAATATTTTGAATACCATGATTAATTTCAAGGGAGAAATTCATTTTAATGGGGATAGAATGTTACACCCCAAGATTTTGTGATTTATTTTTTCAAATTTATTTAACCGTTGTGATATTAATCCCTTAATGTAACATTTGAAATAGTTTATTTTATAATATTTCATTTTGTTTGGGTTGTGTTATACATATTAGCATGTTAATCATGCCCTGCAGACATCATAAATATTTGATTCACAAAATAGAACACTAATGTTTTATTGAGACATGGGATATATTACACGCAACACTAACATGGTGTATAAATCACATAACACTGACTTGGTGTATGAAACCTGCAACATCGAGTTAGTGTACATTACACAAAACACTATGTTTCTACAAAACATTTTTTTATAGTTAAAATTATTTAAATGATATAATTATCATAAATATATGAAACATAGTAATATGAATAATTATAACTACTTTCAAGAATTGTTTAATTGTTTTTTATAAATAAAACATATTTATGATGGAAGATGAATTTTTGGGTAAAGTTGATATTTGTTTAAAAATACTATTCTTCTAAAATGAATTGATTTTTATTTTCTTCTATAAAAAGTAATTAAATTAATCCTAGACACATTCAAATAATTTAATTGATATAAAAAACATAATTATTTAATTTAAAGTGTAGAAATTAACTTAGGGTTAATTTTTCGGATTTTTTGAAGAGACATCAATTTTAGATGAATTGTGAAAAAGGCAGGAATTTAATTTAAAGAATCATTTTCATATAATTTATTTATAATTTTAAATTATATATATATTTTTAAAAATTTAATTGTATAATATTTTTAGAAATTAATCCATTTTAGGTAATTGGAATCAAATTCCCTTGTATATTTGGCAATTAAATTTTCAAATATTTTTGCTTTAAAAACCCATAGTGTCGTCCCATCAACGAGATTAATATTAAATTAATTTCTTCCAATTTTGTGATTATAATTTGGGAAAATGTATTAAATATTTTTAATATTTATAATTTATAATTTCTAATAGGGTTAAATTATTTTTTTACCAAATAGATCAATGAAAGTAATTAAATATAATTACATCAATTATGGTAAAATTAAGCTTAATTGTGGACTAAACCATAAATTTAAGACCAAAAAGGTCTTATTAACATTTTGAACACCAACATTATGGCCAGGATTCGGCCATTAACCTTCCATTATGTAGTTTGGTGTATTTGATGACTTTTTTGAGGTAAAAGAAATTGTCCACATAAATTAGTTTCAAAAGGCCAATTGTGTCCTTTCCCTTCCCTATTAAAGGACCCCAACTCTCCCTCTTCTTCAATAAACTAAAACCACATATATTCTTCCAAAATATTCCCAATATAGTTCCTAAAATCCCTACCTTCCTCATTGAAGTCTCCTTTTGGGATGAAATCAACCGAAGTATTCCTTTTAGAACAAAAGAAAATGAGTTACCCGATTAACATGAAATGTCTTCTCTCAATATCCTTTCATTTATTTTATTTCGCCTCCCCTCCAATATATTTATTAATTTTTTTATAAAATTAAAAGTATTATCAATATAATAGTATTGATTAATACTAGGTTTTTACCTATACTTACACACACGTCCATCAAGTGGTTAATGATCATATTGTTTACATCTACGATGGACTACCACCCCCCTAAATGATGATTGTCCATTTTTCCATTACTGCCTCTCATAGTTAAAATTGTGTTGGAAACTATATTTATATATGTTATATATTATATATATTATATATTTAATAATATTTAATTATTTTACAATACAATATTTATACTTTCCATTTTGTGTTAGTACGAGAATTTCGTTTGAGGAGGTGTGGACTACTTCCCCTTCAAAGCGATGTGATTCATTCATACACAATAAAGAATATATTAAGGATAGATTTAATAAATATATATGAAATATATTATATAATAAATCTAACATAATGATGATATATATACACACATATATACTCATATTTATTTTAATTTCTTTCTTTCAACATGATAATTAAACGGAAATAGCAGTCATTCTTATGTACAACATACCATCTCCATGAATAGTGTATTATGTTTCATACTTCTATATCCTATTTATTACTATAATACACATAGACATAATATAAATAATATTTATTTCAATTTTTTATTTTCTAGAAATCATTATTTAAATATAAGGAATAATGATATAACAATTTAATACACATGTAGAAAAAGTGGATATTAACCAATGTGAAATCTTAATATATAATTCATAACAAGAAGGTAATAGAAATCTATAATCAAAACATATATGGTATAATAATTATTAATATGGTTTTATGATATATTTATATTAAATATTATTTTTATACAAGAGGTTTGAATGAGTATAGTGAGAGTCATGTCAGAATGTAAGTGGTTTTCACCCCACTTTTTATTTCCTTGAGATATTTGATTTATTCACCACCAATTCCTTTTGTGTGGTGTGTATACTGACCAGGGTAATTAATTATTCAATATTTAATTTTATGTGTATTTACATATCCATTATATTACCTTTATTTAATGGTATTTATGTTTTAAAAGTTTCCAAATTAGCAAAATAGTTTAATCTCAATTTTACTTCATTGAGACTCATGTTTTTCAATACGGTAAAATTATTTTTGAGTTATATATAATTCTATTTTATATTATATATCATGAATCTATATTTTTTATGTTATTATAAGATTAATTTAATTGAATTTTTTAACAATGTATGAATGATTCCCTGTTACCAATTGATAAGATTTTATTGAAATAATCTCACATGTTTTCAAGATTGTTTATGTTATGATTCCTTTAATGAAACTATATAAACCATATCTCATGAAGACTAATGAAATTTCTTATAACTTGTTTATTCACGATATAATCCTATACTGTTACCTTATTTATACTCTTTGGTCCATAATATAGTCATGAAGTGTTTTTATGAAAGCTAAATATTACCCTCTCTTCAGTCATAAATATATATTTTTTCAAAAGGGTTGTAAGAATATTTTACCATTATCCTTTAACCATTAAAATAAATATTTTTATTTTAATTATTTAAATAATATCTTCAAATGAATATTATTTTCTCTTTCTAAACCATGAATTTTTTTAACTATTTTACAAAACATAAGGATTTTTCTTTTTACCTCGTATGACATGTATAGATTTACACACCATCATTTCTTTAAGGATTCCTTTGCATTGATAAAATGTTAATTTTTATGAAAATTTTATTTAAAATAATTATCATGGATTTTTTTTCATAAAAAACTCAATGTAATTTAATAATTCTTTATAGAAATATTTTTCAAAATGTTTCCATGCCTCATTTTTATATTTTCATTGTATTTTTAATGAAATGGGTTTAAAATCATTTACATGAAACATTAATATGTATTCATGTAAAAAGGTTTCCAAAAACATTGATGCTTTATTTATAAGATTTAAAATATTTTTCAATGAAAAATATTTTTTTAATATTTTGATTCTAATTTTATAAGTTTTAAATGAAAATGGTCTTTAAAATAATATAAAGTAGTATTTATTAGCTTTTAATCTATATTAAATGGAAATGAATCTGAAATGGTTTTATTTATTAAAAATACATTTTTTAAAAAAAGTATATTTTTCTCAAGAGAAGTTTTTGAATGAAATTTCAAAATCATTTTCCATCTATGATGACAAATGTTGATGTTACTTATTTTCTATAGGTAACAATATAATGTCACCATTCACATTATTTATATTAATGGGATATGATTAATGTATTGGTATTTATGAAACCCATTTATATTTCCTGAGTTATATGTTTATGGAATCCATTTCTAATTCAATGGATATTCTTTTGATGAAATGATTATGAAACCTATAACTTTTTCCACAAGTTATAATATCATTATATGTCTATGAAGCTCATTTACTTTCATGGGTTATGATATTATTTCGTATGATTTCTTATGATTTTAGGGATTATGTATTCATGAACTCATTATGACACATCTGGGACCAATATCTCCCTCAAATGAATTTGGTAATGATTTATATATCATGATATATACATGGCTAGAATATGGAATGGACTCGATTAAGTATTATAGGGTTGGAACAAGAAATGAACTCGGTTTAGTAATACAATGTTCGAATGAGGGGTGAACTTAGTTTAGTAATACATGAATGGAATGAGGAGTATTATTGGTTTCGAAATATTGGGATCGAATGGGGTGTGAACACAGTTCAGTACGCGGCTTTTTCCACCATGATGGACTTGGCACCAATGTAATAACTACTATGGATATAACTATTATATGCTGATCTTTTTTCCATATTTCCATGTTTTATTATTATTTTATGCTTTCATGACTTCTATTATTTATTTCCAAATGGTTCATTTATAATAAAATATAATGATTTATTACCTGATTAATGTATATTCTCTTTGATATGTCGGGTATGATCTTCTATTTGCATGTTCATGTTCTCATACCCTTATGCTCAAGATTTTGCTTACATATCTCCCTTTTTTACCTTTATTGAGAGTTTTATATCACAACATTTTTGTTTCCTTCCCTTGGTTATGGTGATATGTATTATGATGCTATGTATAATAATGGTGATATTGTAACACCATACGAATATAAAAGTAAATTTATTATATACTATAAATCATGAAAAACTGAGTCTCTGAGAAACAATAAATTGTCGTTTTATTTATTTGAAGGAGATATTTGAATCCTACCCATTAAAAATAATTTTTCCACTTATTTGAATTTAATTTTGAGAAACATACATACATGGTTGTGATCTATAAGATATTTATAGTCTGATTTGATTAACATAATTTTTTTTGAATAATAACTTGACCCTTTTGAATAGAAATGTTACCCTTATGAATTGTAATATTACCCTTATAAAAAGTAAACCACAAAAATGAATAGAAACCTCACACATAAATGTATTAATAAAATTTAGGCATCTTTTAAATGAATTTATGATATTATTATATAATATTATATAAAAATAAATGTATCATAAATTATTAATTAAGTATTAGTATTTTTATAAATCATAAATGATTATTTAAAATTTTATAATTAATATGTTAATTCAAATTTTTTTTTCATGAAACATATTAATATGTAAATATTTTAATGTCTTTTCATTACAAGATAATTTTATAAGACCATGGTTATTTTTTCAATTTGTCATTAAATCAGTATAATTTTAAAATTTGTATTCTTCGAGTAAATGATGATATTAATTAAAAATTTAATTTCGCATTTATAGAAAAATATTTTACTAAAATAATGTTCATTTTCTAGTTTTAAATGAGGAAAAATGGTTCGGTTGAATTTTTGGATTTATCTAAAATACATAGGTTTTCTGGTGAAAAGTAATATATTATAATTTATGATGAATGATAAATACATGATTTATTGAATCATAGGTGATGTTTGGATGATTTATGAACCCTTATATATAACTAAAATTATATTATTACTCAATTTAGTCATATGAATCAAAATCATTTATTGTCCTGAGAAAAATAATAAAATAATGAACAAAATAATGAGAAATCACCCCCCTCCACCACTATAAATACCACCCATCAACCACACTTCTCACCACACCATACAAGCATTAATTATTAACAAATTTCGTCCTAATAATTTTTACAACATAAAAACACATATCTAGGATAACATTCTCTCAAAAAAATTCAAAAAATCCCCTTTAGGAGGTTCTCAATGAGGAGTATTCAAGAGGTAAAACCCTCTTCCTTTTAATTTTAATTTATCTTGAAGTGATTTTCTTTTATTATTATATCCTAAACTCCTCTATAAAAATGATCATGATAAATAAAATGTAATCTACAAAATATAAGGATATTATGTTAAAGTAATATAATTTTTTCAAACTCCTTTATCTCTCTCTTTTATTTTAAAAATGAAATCATTATCCGAGTGGTGCTGATTTACATCCATCCTAGATAACAGATTTCTGTTCTACAATTTATCCTTCAAAGAAAGTAATGAAATCATTTTTATGGATAAAAAAAATATAATATATGTATGAAAAAGTTTATTATTTTCTTGACATAAAATATTTACATAATTCTAAATGATAAAACAAAATGAGTTCATTATAATGAATAACCGTCGTAATAATGAAAATGATTATCACTAAATGTCTTATCTAATGATTCATTCTCATACCATATAATTATGTGATGTATATAACCAGTTACACTTTTATATGTCACATTATATCATATAAATTAAATTTTTTATAATTATAGCCATTCAACATGAACTCCAATACTCATATACAAGTATACCGATCTGGAAAACCAAGGAAACGAACACTAATGAGAAATAAAATAGTATCTTATAACTCATTAAATAGGCCATAAATGAACATAATAAATTTATAATAAAAAAATATTAATGTAGATAATATTCTTAATTATTTAATTAATGGATTTAATTTGATTATCTAGGATGTTAAGGTTTTGTGAAGAACACATTCGGGCATAAGTTAAGAGTTTTTTTCAAACCTCCATCTTCTTTTAGGTCATGCTTCCATACTCTATACACCAATGTAATTATTATTTAATTTTATATACATCATATAAAATATTTGAATACATTAAAAACCCATGTTTATAGATTATTTCATCTTTAGTTTATATCAAATACATGTTTTTTCAAGGTTCCCTTTTCAATTCATCCAGATACGAAAGCCCAATTAAAATGAACATCTCTATTTTTTACCCCTTTTCAATTAGCATACATAATGTGCTCGAAGAAACATTTATTATTATAAAATATATAATTTTTCTTGGAAAAATGTATTTTTTCATACTTTTTATATACAAACAATTATGATAAATAATTTTTTTCCAAAATTAATCTTCCTTGCAAAGTAAAAGCGGTAATTATTTTAATAATTCCTTAATGATTTTATTAGATTACGTTCATATATTTCAATTCATGTGTTTGATTTTATGATTTTTTGAGATTAATATATTATTATTTTCATCTAATGTATTTTATTAAAGGGTTGATGATAGGTTTGAAAATGGATATTCTATCTTGATACCATTCACCATTCAACTCAGATTGATTAGAGATTATGATCATTTATTGGGGAAATTTGTTTACATTTCATATATTCAAGTTTTTTATGTTTATTCCCATTCATATGAGATTTCATTAGACATAGGGACAGATATGTGAGGCCCTATATAACCCCTCAATTCATTGGTAGGTCACATGAGACTAAATATAATTGTGTTCTGGACGAGGCCTTATTCTTGTATTTTCATACATCATAGCAGTGGACTCAACAACAATTTTGAGATGTTCAAAATTATATATTCCCTAATTTTGATATTAGTAATTGAAAAATCATGTCATATTTGACTATTATAAAATCTATTACTAGTTTTCATTCTCTTATGATAGG
The DNA here is from genome assembly GCA_963277665.1 of Viscum album. Classification (NCBI taxonomy): domain Eukaryota; kingdom Viridiplantae; phylum Streptophyta; class Magnoliopsida; order Santalales; family Viscaceae; genus Viscum; species Viscum album. The sequence continues at coordinate 2,064,317,723 of OY728121.1, forward strand.
AAATATGGCTTTATTTGCTCATATCTCATTCCTTCCATATTCTATTACAATATATTTTTAGAGGCATGCGTTTTGAGTTATTCTACATTCCTAATGTTAATGTTTAGGAGAACTAATAATGTATTACATACCGTTAGTATGCATATGATATCTCTCATTTATTATCTTTTTTCCTAGGATGTGAAGATGAATATTATTACATACTTTGAGTGATAATCTTGGAGTTATGGATTTTTTCAATGGATTTTATATAGTGTAATTCCTTTCAAGATGTAATTTAAATCATATGTTTTGTTTTAGTTTTCCAAAACTAATATCCTATTCAGTAATTTGGGATTCGAATTAGTTGTAATCATACTAATGTAATACCTTAAATAACCTGATCTGTTCTATTAGGGTCGGGGTCCACAGAGTTGGTGTTAGAGGATGTTTAGTAGAAACCTTGGAAACTAGATTTAGAAAACTTAGATAATGGGTAAAAATCCAAATATTGACATTGGAGATAAGTATATAAGAATATCCCTGAATTTTGGAAAGGTAGAGACTCTATGGAAGATCCTAGAAATATATCTGTATCTGGATTCTATATTTGGATGTGGTTCTTAGAAACATGTACCTAAGGGTAACAAATCTGACATGGTGTCCCTAACTGGACTCGAGTGACCTTGTACATGATAGGGGGACTTAATACGCACTTTTTTTGACATTCCTATGGGGATATTCTTAGGATAATTCACATTTTCATTGCAAACCATTATATAGAACATAAAATTAAATTTTCCCCAAAGAAACCATGTTTGTGATAGTGATATTTGATTTGTATTAATTTTATAATTTAGGTTACATATTTCACTAGTATTGGGATGATACATAATGTTTCATAATGTTATGATCCATTCATGTGTATAAAATTATTTAGAAATGGTGATTACCCAATAGAATGGGAACCAAATCAATTAACATAATATAAAAATTAAGAATGATGGATTTTTGATGGATTTAAGCAAGTATTTCAAATGGAAGTGGACTCTAAAACAATATCATCATATTATTAGATATTTTCATTCTAAAATAATAAGTAGAAAGAGTTTTTATTGTATTACAGATTTAGAAGGATGAATGATAAGATATGGAAAGAAGGGAAAAATTTGGATAATGGGATGAAGGGAATGAAATATTTTAGAACACGTGATAATTGTGTTAGGAGACGTCGTGGTATATGATTAATAAGAAAATTATTTTGATTAAATTGTGGCGAAAATGTAATACATTCTCATTATTTAATGGATACGAAAAATGTTTCTCATATAAAATCTTCATCATTAAAGAGATGGGAAAATACCAAAATAATGTCCCATGTGTCAAAGGAATATACACCAAAATAATATAATGGATCATGTTCAAAAATTTGATACTATCATAGATGATGATTAATGAGTAAGGTTTATATTATTATATTCAATATAATTTCTTTTTAGTATTTTAATCAATGATGTACTAGTTATATGAAATATAGAATATATAATGGTTATATGACTGTACTATTTCATTAAGGAGTTGAGGTTGTATGATTAATGGTACCATGGAAAAGTGATTTAGTGTCTGTTGGAAAAAATATATGTTTTAGGGGAAAAGATACCTTATTATGTTTATCATACTGGTATATCAGTTTTGGAATAAAGAGAATATTTATTCGAATTACATAAATTTGATAGCACGTACTACCTTGGATCTAAATGGTGGATTGTTGACAAAGTGGTAGAGTATACAAATTTTTTTACTTAAGTAATATATCCAAATTCCTTTTTTTACATAAGTAATATGGAATCCTGAATGTATTAAATATGGTTTTATGGTAATTCATGTAATTAGAAAGCATTAAGAGAATACAAATAGAATGTACTCACACGTTTTCATGTGATTATTTAGAGACACTTTATGTTGTTTAATAATATAATTATTAAAAATAGGTGACCTTTGTTCTAAAGTGTAGATAATGATACTTTTTTAAGTTTACTATTTCTAAAATGGTTCAAATTACTCTTTGGATAGGGTTTCAGTGATTTTTTTTATCCTGTGATACAACTTGTTCCATGAATTAAAGTAGGAATAGTTAATGGAAAAAATGACGGATAATATTGCATTTATAGAAATGTATCATGTACTTATATTTCCATAAATTATTATAGATTGAATTAATTTCTCAACATTAGGTAAATGATACTGAACCAAATTTTTTTTATCATAGTATCTTCTATTCCGATGAATCATATAGTCCCAAATATCATCGCAGATTTATAGATTTTTGAATGTAAACTCATATCTAACAATGTTCTCTATCACTATTTATCATAACTCCATTGTTATATTTCTATTCCATATCCATATTTTAATGAATATAATCCAATTTTAGAATCTTAGTTTTGTGGTCTTCTTTACATTCCTCTTAACCTCCTTTAAAAGGATGTTTTGTAATCCATTTTTATGATTTGGGTTTTCCAAAAATGAATATTCTAGAATCAATCATTTTTTTCCAATGTGAATTATCAAATTATGGGGATTCTATTTAATGATGGATGGGAGAATGAAGCACCCCAAAGAATTTAAAAATAAATTTAATATTGCATTTAATGCAAGAAACACTAATCCTCTACAAAACAACACTTTGTTATTGTAATTATTTATACGAGATAGTTATAACCTAGAAATTAACCATAACTTCTCAACATCTATGAATAGAATTTAGAAAAAAAGGACATACATGGTTATAATCAGTAAGATATTTATAGTCTCATAGGATCAACGTAATTTTTCTGGTAAATTGTAACTTTACCATTTTCAATAGTAATGTTACCGTTATGAATATTATAATGGCCATTATAGATATTTAACTGGAAAATTGAATAGTAAACTCATCCATGAATGTATAAATAAAATTTAGTTATATTATAAATGGAATTAAAATATAATTATATCATATTATATGTAAATAAATGTTTAGAAATTATTAATTAGGTATTAGTATTTTTGTGACTGAAAATTTTTTATTTAAATTTTTATAAATAATGTTATTATTTAAAAGAAATTTTGTTTCCATATAATATAATCCTAATTTAATACATTTATTCCTTATGATTATGAGACAATTTTATGAAACCTTAATGAATTTTATCAAGTATCCTTAAACAATATAATTTTAAAAATATTATTTTTTGTATAAATAATTATATTAATTAAAAATTAAATTTCTCATATTTGGAAAATTAGATTTTTAAAAATATTGTTAATTTTATAATTCTAAAAGTCGTTAAATGGTTAGGATGATTTTTTTTTGGATTTTTAAAAAATACATTATTTTTTATGAATAGTAAAATACGTTAATTTTTGATAAATGATAAATAATTGATTTATTGAGTCATAGGTGATGTTTTGATGCAGTTAGAACCCTTAGTTCAAACTCAAAATCACTCATTACTTTATTTAGTCACAATAGTCAACATCATTTGTTTTATTGAAAATAATAATAAAATAATGCATAAAATAATGAGAAATCGCTACTCTCCTCTACTATAAATACCAACCCTCACCACACCTTCTCTACATCCCATATAATCTTTTATTGCTATCATATTTATAACCAACACTAATCCAAATCCCCTACTAAACGTCCATGATTTATCAGTCTCATCAAAAGTCTAAAACCAATCCATTTAAGGAGGTTCTCAATGAGGACTATTGGTGAGGTAAAACCCTATTCCTTTTCCTTTATTTTCTTTTCATTTTATTTTATTATATTCTTATATCCTCAAAACATCCATACAAATTAGCATGATAAATCTATTTTCATTTACATACTTTAATAATATAATTTTAATGGAATATCCTTACTCAAACTCCTTTCTGTCTCTCTCTTTTATTTTAAAAATGAAATCATCACCCAAGAGGTACCGATTTACAACCTTTGGGAATGATCGATTTGTGTTCTTAAATTTAGCCTATAATGATGGTAATGACAAAATTTTAGGGATAAAGTAGACTATAATATATGTATCATAGACTCCCTCATGTTTTGGAAGTAAAATATTTACATGATACTAAAGGATAAGACAAAATGAGTTCTTTTGATCAATAACTGCCGTAATAATGCAAACAATTATTAATAATGTCATATCTAATGATTCATTAACAAACCATATAACCAAAAGACATATATAATGGTTTAAAATTATTAATGTTAATTCATATCATATAAATTGAATTATGGATAATTACACCCACTCCACTTGAACATGCATACTCATATACATGTATTCTGATCATGAAAACCAAGGAAACGAATGCTCCATAAAAGTAAAATTATATCTTATAACTCATAAAAAAGGACAAAAATGAACATAAAAAATTATAAAAAATAAAATAAATTTATATAAGGTTATTAAATAATTAATAGATTTAATTTTATTATCCATTTTATTAAGGTCAAGTGAAGAACCCATTCACACATAAGATAAGGGTTTTCTTCCAAAACCTCTATGTTCATTTGAGTTATGCTGCCTTCCTCCACACAACTATGTAATTATTTTTTTAATTTCATATATATTATATAAATTATATTTATAAATACTAAAACAATGTTTAAAGATTATTTAATGGTTATTTTATAATAAATACATGTTTTCTTGAGGTTCTCATTTCAATTCATCCAAGCATGTAAGCCTGATTAAAGGGAATGTCTCAATTTCCTACCAATTTTCATGTACAATCCATAAATAATTTTAAGAAACCATTATATTTATAAAATAAATAATTATTTAATGAAAAAATATATTTTATCATTATTGGTTTTATACATTACATTATGAATAATAAAAATGATTTTCCTTAAATCACGCTTCTTTGTAATGTTGATGGAACATTTATCTCCAGAATTCCCCAATGATTTTAATATACTATTTTCATCTAATTTAAATCCTCTGATGACTTTTAGGATTTTTATCGATTAATATATTAGTATTTTCGTCAATCATATTAATTTAAAGGTTTCTGACCAGTTTGACTGTCGATGTGCTATCATGATACAATTCACCAGGCTACTCAGATTGACGAGTTATTATGATTAATTATTGTGGAAAATTATTTAAATTTCACATGATTAGGTTTTTTATTATAATACACATTCATATGGGAACTAATTAGACATATAAAGTTATGGGTGGGGACCTCTATATCTCCATGATGAATCTATAGGTCTGATGAGACAAAACCAAACATGGTTTTTATCAAGGAATTACCCTAGTATTTTCAGAAAACTTTGATGAGGCCTTGAAAGAATGTTTTAGACGGCTTGAATTATGAATTCCCTCATTATGATATTAGTAATTGTTAGTCCATGTGATATTTGAAAAGTAGAATATCCCTGATTGAGGTTCATTATCTTATTATTAGTTATATATATTTATTTACCCATCATTCATTCCTTCTATATTATGCTCAATGTTTTTTAAGGGAATGTGATTCAGTTATTAACAATGCCTAATGTTTATATTTAGGATCACTTCTAGTGTATTAATTACCCATACTGAGGATCTGGGACCACACCTTTCGTATGTTTTATTTTTTCCATGGATATGAAAATAGATATTATGAATGACTTAGATGGATAATATAGGATTTATGGATGTTTCCAATGGAATTTATTTATTGTATTTACATTTAAGTTTTAATGTAAATATTTTGTTTGTATCTCATTTTCCAAAAACTACTAAACTATTACGTACTTCATGATATGACATCCTTATAATCATACTAATGTAAAAATTTAAGGAAATGGCTCCATGATTATTTGGTCGGGGTCCATAATAATATTCAATTAGATCCTAGTGGGAGATAATTTAGCTCATTTATATACTAGTGTTTATGTTTACCAAGATTACAATTGTACTAAACTAGAATGGTATTTTTTTGTCTATTTTTTTAATGTTTTATATATTCTAAAAAAGTAATATAATGTTTTTGTATAAAGAGTGAGGGTCGTTAAACTTATAAAATTGGCTTTAGAGTTATAAAAATATAAAATATTAAATTATTTTCAAATACTAATTATGATGGTTTAACATAAAATAATGCTATTCGTTATTTTATATATAATATTCAGTAAAGTTTTTATATCTTTGAAAAAAATAATTTTTCCATGAAAACTTTTTTATTTATTTTATTAACATTAATAAAATTTATTTTTTATATTATTGGAAAATTAATTTGATTATATAAACATATATTTGAGTTTATAATGTAAATATTATATTAGTGTTAATTTTTAGGGTTTTTTTTAAAAAGGATCACTTTTTAATTAGTAGTGAAAATACTGTTTTTTATTGAATAAATCCTTTCCATTTAATTTCTTTATAATGTTTAATTATATTTATTTTTTGTTTTGAATTATAATTAGTTAAATTATATATCTATTAATACAATTTTTTTATTGAAATCAATATAATATTGAAATAGAGTATAGAAACATTTTAAACTTTTTATCTTTTCACTAAAAAACCATGTATTCTTATCACATATATGTGATTAATTTAAAATTAATGTTTCTATTATTGTGATTAGAATTTAGAAAAATAGATTTAATTTTTATAATCAAGATAATTTGTAATTTCAAATAACACTAACATAATTTTTTCCAAAATGAATACTGAATGATGTAAAAATTAAATTACATGGTTTATGTAAAAATGGGATACTGAGGGGTTAAACTAAACAGATAAGGTTAAAAATAACCTATAATCTTTTAAAAAATATTGATTGGAAATATTTCTAAAACTAAATCTATTTGGTGATAATAGTTCATATTGGACCCTTTTTTATATCGGAATACATTGGTGGAATCATTAATTTTAAATATATAAATTTTCTCCAGTCACCCAACTTATAAAAGGAATACCACTCTCCTCTATTTCTTCGACATTAATTTTTTTAAAGAAATAGTAAAAATTCACTTCTCAATTTCCATACCCTTATTCTAGAATCAAAATATTAAATATAAATCCATCTACTTAAGGATTTTATTTCAATCCAATAGAGGATACTAAAAGGAGAAGTAACATTCATCAACAATGAATTTTTTGTTTTATTCAAATCCTTCAATTTAATATATATCATTAATATATAAAATCCTATGTATATTCTATATACTTATATGTTTTTATGTCATGTGTATGAACTACACTGATAGATAAGTCCATCAAATAGGTTATGAAATCATCATTCATGTGTACTGTAGACTACTGCCACATGAACCGATGTCTTTCATTTTCCTATTAAGACATATCAAGGATATGTATAATGGAATAAATAGTATATATATATATGAAATTTATTATATTAATGATATTATAATATTTATATCATACATACCTTCATTCCACCAACTTTATATAACCACCCAATTTTTTCTAAAAATAAATTCAAATGCTTGAAAATTTTGTTTAATATAGATATTTATAAGTAGCTTTTAAATAGTATCTTACAACATCTATGTTTTGAATTTCAAAAAAATGGTCATCTACAACAGTGTTCAGTATGTTATTTGGAGTCTATTAGAACCAAATTGTTTTTTGGAGAATAATAACATACCCTTATGCATTATGTTATGAATAGTAATATTAATAGAAATATGACCCTAATGAATAGTAAATTTTATTATTATTTGATTTTATTATTGCTTTTTGAAAATGACATCTTGATTAATTTTTCAATGAGATATAAAAACATTTAATTTTTTAAATTATTAATTTTTGAATTAAGTATAGTTTTAATTAAAATTTAAATTAAAAATATTTAGAAAAATATTTTCAAAAAAGGACCTCATTTTGGGATTCCACATGTCAATAAATGTTTAGGGTGAATTTTGGGGATTTTTATGAAACAGTGGATTTTTCAGTGAATCGTAAAAAATTCAGTTTTGAGTTTCAGTGTGTTAATGACATCATGAATGATATAATAATTGAGGTAATAAATCAGGTAGACATGTGTATAGTAAAATAAGTTATTAGGTGTCCAAAGTGGATTATACCATGGGAAAATACCATGGGAAAGCCCATGGTTTTGCAATTACCACTAATGAGGTTTCCCATGGAAATTATTAAAATAATCCCTCACTTTTTCTATAAATACCATCCCAATCGTTTATTAACATCATTAAATTTTTATCATCAAGGAATATATCACCTCCTTATCTCCCTATTATCCCTTCAAAGGTTTCCTTAGGCCAGCAAGTTCCCTAACTTCACATTCATGGAGTTACTCTACAAGGTATGAAAATTGTCATTTTCGTTCTTTTTTAATTCAAGTTCTATTTTATGTGGTATAAAATTCATGTTTCCATAACATATTCTTATTTAAATCTTTTTATTGATATATTATGTTCAATGATTCATTTATTTATGGGTGACCCTTCTCCCCTCTATATTAAATATTTTCTAAAACCATGTTGAACGGTCGTTAGGTTGTCGAATGTTTTTAAGGGATTTCACAATTATTCTTTTATTTTGAGTTCAATTATTTTATTATTATTTATTCATAACCTATCGCCCAAGAGGAATGAAATATCCATAAATTATGTTTATTCTAAATTTTCTAATGTTCATGTAAATTTAATCATCTTTATTGATCTCCTCTCCCACTTATTTATGGAATAAAAACATTGTCCATGTTGTGTCAAATTACAGACATCATAGACGATGAGATTTCAATTTCCATTAATTAGTTAAAGTCTACGAATGAAACCATTTATATGGTTGAAACAAGTTATAATATATGTATTATTTAACAACTATGGTTATGAAATTCTTTCGTACACATGGATTCAATTTTTAAGACAGAATGAGGTTGTTATTATCAAAGAACCACTAAAATGATCTAAACGAACATCATTAATGTTTTAATTTATAAATCATCCTTATATAAAACATCAAAATGGTCAATGGTCTAAATTATTTTACTAGAAATATGTAAATATATTTATATTCCAATTATGGAGTTTCACTTCCAATCGATAAGAACATCCATCATGAACCAATCAAGGAAATCATGTAAAGAACGACCCCTAAACAACACAAGGGACAAAATACTAAAAATTAAACAGTGAAATGAGGTTATTAAATGATCATAAAGGATTTTATAAACATGAAAATATTTCCTTAAAATAAAAATAACTACATTTTAACCATTATACATGAATTTTAAACATGTTTGAAGTTAGACAAGCCTGAGGTAAGGGAATTCTTAACCCAATTTCCATCCCTTGGGTTAACCTTATTCGTCATTATTTATGTGGTATTTAAATTGTTTGTGCGACTAATTCAGATTATAATATATTTAATTATGTATATTTACAGTGTATATACATATTCCATCCACTCTATTAAGTCTCACTTCAATTATACGATATTTATAAGGGACTTTTCATTTAAAATCCTCTTTGAAAATTTTGTTTTACAAAATTCCAAAAGCAATTTTTTATACTATTATCGATGTTGTATGATTATGATCTGGTTCTTGGGAATTTTTTATGATGAAGGTTAGGACCTATATCTCCCTCTAATTCCTTGGTTATGTGTATGTTGGAGGTTGGATGCATGGTTACTCCAAGTGTAACTACGATGGTAACAAAAAATAGTAAGGTAGCCATGAGTGTTACAAATTTTGTGGAAGTAAAGATGGTTACAATATAATGATATTAGTTCCTCAATATACCATTATGGTTCTACTTATGTTCTTATTTATTGTGTAAATCTTACATTTAACAAATTATGTATATATATACAGGTGATAAGTATATCTTATGAAAATGTTTTCATATATTAAATGTATTCAAGGATTATTAAGTTCATTACATATTTTTATATCCATTACTAAGTTTTTGTGATCATAACAAGTTTTAAATTATTTTTTATAGGTTAATGGATATGTAAGAAAAATAAGTAAGCCATGTTAAATGTTGATTAATTGTCAAGGAATCACGTTTTATGTTTTAATGTTTTTAATTTTGATAAAAATGGAAACTATTTTTTTAGTATCCACTATATAACAATGTGAAATTCTATAAATGTATTATGTCCCAATTGTCAAAAGATCTAATCATGATAATATCCTTATTGTAAAATTATTTATTTTATTGACTAAATTCATGATTATGTATATAATAAGGCCGGGTCCTTGTTTTTGGTATTAGAGGTTGGTTTAGATTACATAAGGGGTTTGGATGATGTTTAAAGAATATCATAAATGATTTTTACTCTATAAATTTAAATTTTATATCATTTATAGATTACCATGTTTCATTATCTAGGAATTGTTTGTTCATAATGGTTTTCGGTAGAAGCAATAAGCATGCTGAAGAGGAGAGGAATTGAAAGAACGAAATCCTTCTGAATATGAAGCCCGGAATTGTTGGGATTGGAACCGAGAAATTTGTGATAGTAATGGATCAGCTAACAAAAGACATAAATAGTGGAGGCTTCAATGTAAGATAAAAACAATAGGTACCACAACGGAACATGACAGTAGTGGAACAATTTATTAGACAACACCCTCCTTCTTTAAATGGATATTCTAACCTATTAGCGTCTAAAGGATGGATCAATTCCCATGAAAGATATTCTATGTTACGGGATGTTTATAAAATCCAATCATAATTCTGTCCATTTATCATTTTGATGGAGAAGCTGATCAGTGGTGGTTAATGGTAAGGAATATCAGGGGTAGAGAGGATTTTCATGCATTAGATTGGGATGAATTTAAAAGTATTTTCCTTGAAAAATATTTTCATAAGGTGGTGATACATAATATGAGAATAAATCCCGATAATTTAAGAAAAAGGAGGAAGATTCAGTGGTTGTGTAACAAGATAAATTCACCCGATTGGCAGGGTATGCTCTAAATTTTATTCTAGATCTTTATAGAAAAATCAATAGCTTTTACTCAGGATTGAAGCCAAGGGATCAAAGGGAATTGGCCTCCAGTGAGTTAAAATGTTTTGAGAAACTTGTCTGATGTGCTAAGAGGGTTGATATGGAGTTTTATGATGATCATGTGCATTTTGGAAACAAAGAGAAGAAGAGGTCAAGGTGACAAGCGATGGGTAAGAATCACCAAAAGAAATAAGATTGTATGAAAATCCAGTTTCAAATTTGTGAAAACTGTGGCAAGAAACACCATGGGGAATGTATTTGAAAAACATAGAAGTGTTTAAAATGTGGTATGTTTGGATAGATACCCTGATATTTTAATGGAAATGATCCTAAGACTAATCCTGAAGATAAAACTGTAAAGTGTTTTAAATGTGGTGAGATGGGTCATTATGAAATTTCATGCATAAAGAGAGATCCGAAAGATGCAAAGAAGCTAGAATATACGTAGAAAGGTGTAGTGAGATCCTTTGGGACTATATCAGCAGATGTCGGGCCATCCAATAAAGTTGTAAAAGGTACATTGTTTGGAAACCTGGATATTTCAACAGTTTTTCTTGATATGGGGTCTACACATTCATTCATCTCAGATAACTTTTTGGGTAAATTGGATATATCCACTCAAAAAATGAGACCAGAACATGTTGTTAAAACACAAGGGGAAATGTTATAGTAATGAGGAATTATAAGAATCATCTTATTGTGGTCTATGGAATGAATTTACGTGAAATCCTTGATGTTTTACCTTAGTTGATTTTGGTTTTATTTGATAAAGGGATTATCTTTCTATTTATCATTCTAAGATTGATTGTAGAACTAAAAAGTTTTTTTATCAGAAAGAGTTTCAGTTTGTATGAAAGAAAGAACCCATACAATTGATAACATATCAAGAAGCTGAGAAACTATAGAAACTTGGAAATGAATGTTATCTTGCTCATATTTTTGAAAACAAGGGAACTGTTTAGATTCATGTTCTTCCTGTGCTAAATAAATCCCTTGATTTTTTTACTAATGAGTTACTCGGCTTCATACTTAATCGAGAGGTTGAATTCGCAATCAACTTAGTTCATGATGCTATTCCAATTTCAAAACCCGCATATCATATAGCCCAAATAGAACTTCTTGAATTAAAAAATTAGTTACATGACTTTCTTAATAAAGGCTTCATTTTTCATAGCACTTCAGCCTGGGGAGCTATAGTTTTGTTTATTAAAACTAATGATGGTTCCATGAGTGTTTTCATTGTTTATAGAGCTTTTAAAATCATTGATGTTAAAAAAATTATCATTTACCTCATATCGATTACATGTTTGATTAGCTCCATGGAGGTCAGTACTTTTCCATGATTGAATTGAGATCTGGATACCATCATCTGAAGGTGTAATAGGATGAAATCCCAATAACAACCTTTTATAGTAGATATTGGTATTAAAAATTTGTTTTTATTCACTTTGGGATAACTAATGTACCTTCTGTATTCATTAATATTATGAATAGAGTATTTCTTGAGTTCTTGGATAAGTTTGTGGTTGTGTTTATTTATGACATTCTAGAATTTTCTAAAAATAAATAGGAGCATGAAAAAAACTAATCATTGTGTTACAAACCTTAAAAGAAATGAAACTGTATGGAAAATTCAGGAAGTGTGATTCTTGGTTGCCAAATATTTCTTTCCATGGGCTCACTGTAAATAAGGATGGAGTAATATATGATCCTGCTAAAACAAACATGATTAATGAATGGACAAGACACAGAAATGCTATAGAGATTCATAGTTTTCTTGGATTAGCAGGTTATTACTGACGTTTTGTAATGAAATTTTCTCGGTTATCTTTCTTGATATCTATGTTAACAAAGAAAGGGGTTAAATTTGTTTGGATAGAAGAATGTGATGTTTGTTTTCATAAACTAAAGAAGATATTTGTAAATGTTCTTGTTTTGGCCTTAATATCCCGAAATGGAAATATCATCATCTACAATGATGATATGTTGAAGGGACTTGGGTGTGTTTTGATGCATAATGATCAAGTAATTTCTTATGAATCAAGACAAATAAAACCTCATGAGTTAAATTATCTCACATAGGATTTGGAAATGGATGCTGTGGTTTTTTCTTTGAAAATTTGGAGGCATCATTTATATAGAGCCAAATGTAAAATATATACTGGCCATAAATGTATGAAGCATATATTCACTCAGAAGGAAATAAACATGAGGTAAAGAAGATGTCTTGAACTGATAAATGATTATGATTGAATGATCAATTACCATGTTGGAAAACCTAACAAAGTGGTGGATTCCTTGAGTCAAAAACATCATGAATTATTAACCAGGTTACATTTGAAACTTGAACCCTTGATTAATGATTTGATGAATTTTGTCTTAGAAGTAGTTGGTGTAGGAAATTCATCTGATTTGTTTTTGGTTTCAGTGTAGTCTTCCTTGGGACACTGAATTAAGTGATCACATAAAAACGACCGTGAGCTACAGAAAAAGGTATAATTGGTTAAAATGGGAAAGCTTCCAGAATTTAACCTTGATTAAGATTGTGTTTTATGATTAGATAAAATGTTGTGTGTGCCTAGTGATTCGCAGTTGAAGAAATAATTGTTGTGTGGAGCCCATATTTCTCCATTTTATGTTCATCCTAGTGGTACTAAGATGTACAGTGACCTTCAGGATTATTATTGGTGGGATGGAATGAAAAGAGATATTACTGATTTTACCATGAAATGATTGACATGTCAACAAGTAAAAGCAGAGAGACAGTTAACAAAGGGGATGCTTCAGCCTTTTCCAATGCCAAAGTGGAAGTTTGAGAATGTGTCCACGGACTTTTTGGTGGTACTACCTAAGGCATCTCTAGGTAACAATGAAATTTGGGTTATTGTGGACCGGCTAACAAAATATGCACATTTTCATTCTATTCGAGATACAATATCTTTGGATCAGCTTTCTCGACTATACCTCAAGGAGATTATCATGTTATATGGACTTCCTTTTTCCATTGTATCTGACAGGGATCCTAGGTTCACTTCTACCTTTTGGTAGGGACTTCATAAGTTTTTCTACAAAGAGTTAAATTTTAGTACAACTTTTTATCTTCAATTAGATGGGTGGTTAGAATGAACGATTCAAACTTTTTAGGATATGCTTCGAGCTTGTACAATTGACTAAAAGGGATGTTTGGATCAACATCTTTCTTTAGTTGAGTTTTCGTATAATAATTATTTTAATTCCAGTATTTAGATGGCACCTTTTGAGGCTTTGTCTGGGAAGCGGTGTCAGACTCCAGGGTTTTGTGAAGAAGTCGATGAAAGAAAGTAGATGGGGAAGAAATTAGTAGAGGAATTGGATGATAAAGTGAAGATGATCCAGAAACACATGAGGATAGCCTAGAGCATGATGAAATGTTATGTAGATAATATAAGGATAGACTTCTCTTTTGAGGTAGGTGACCAGGTTTTCCATAAAATCTCTCCAAGGAAACTAGTGATGCATTTTGGTATGAAAGAAATCTAAGTCTATGGTTCATCATTCCTTTCGATATCCTGGATAATGTTGGATGAGTTTCATACAGAGTAGCTTTGCCTCTGATTTTTTCTATGGTACACAATGTTTTTCATGTTTCAATGTAGAGGAAGTATGTACCAGATTCTACTGATGTTTTGAGCCCAGAAGCAGTTTAGTTGGAGAAGAACTTTTCATATGAAGAGATCCCAGTTCAGATTCATGATCAATGGGAATATGTATTGTAGAATAACGTAATCCACTTGTATATGGTTTTGTGGAGAAACCACATGGTTGAAGAAGCAATATGGGAGTCTGAAAATGCTATAAGGGAAGGGTACCTTCACTTATTTTATAAGTAAATAAAATTGTGAGGACACAATTTCCAGAGGTTGGGGATAATGTAACACCCCAATGTTTTATAAAAATAAATTGAAATTATTGAAATTTTGTTTAATTTAGATATTTATAAGTAGCCTTTAAACATAATTTTACATCTTCTATGTTTTGAATTTCAAAAAATATTCATCTATAATTGTGTTCAGTATGTTATTTGGAGTCTATTAGAAACAACTAGTTTTTTGATGAATAGTAACATACCCTTATGATTAGTAATATGAATAGTTATATGAATATTAATATGAACATAATAAATAGTAAATTGAATTATTATTTTATTTTCTAAAGACTTTTAGATAATAAAATCTGGATTAATTTTTCATTGTGATATAAAAAAAGTTATAGTTTTGAAATTATTAAATTCTAAATTAAGTATGATTTTATTTAAAAATGAAATTAGAAAATTTTAGAAAATTGTTTCCTAAAATTAAATTTATTTTTGAATACTACACGTCAATAAATTTTTTGGGTGAATTTGGGGGATTTTTTGGAAATTGTTGATTTTTCAGTGAATAGTTAAAAATACAGTTTGGAGTTTCAGTGTGTTAATGACATCATTAATGATGAAATAATGAAGTAATAAATATGGTTCAATTTTGTACTGTAAAAAATGTTAGGAGTTTTCCCATGTAGCTTATACCATGGGCATGCCCATGGTTTTGCCAATACTACAAATGAGGTGTCCCTTGTAAATTATTAAAATAATTCCTCACTTTTTCTATAAATACCAACCCATTCATTCATTAACATCATTAGAAATTCCTCATCAATGATTCCCTGGTCTCCTTACCTTCCTAGTAGCCCTACCAAGGTTTCCTCAAGCCCCTAGGATCCAAACCTTCACGTTCTAGGAGTTACTCTACAGGGTAAGAAAATTCCCAAGATATTTCTTTTTCCATTCAAGTTATCTTTTATGTGGTATAACATTCATGTTTCCATGAAATGTTGTCATTTACCTCTTATAAGTTATCTATTTTGTATTATGATTCATTTCTGGATAGGTTTTACCTATCAACTATCTTTTTAATATTTTCTAAAACCATGTTTCATAGTCGTTAGGCAGCTGAATTTTTGTAAGGGATTTCTCAATTATTATTCTATTTTGAGTTCCTTTCATTCCTTATGATTTCACCATCTCTTCTTATCAAAGAGGCATGAAATTTACAGAAATTGTGTATATTCTAGATGTTCTCATGTTCATAGAAATTTCATTTTCATAATTTTCTCCTCTCCCACTTATTCATTGAATAAAAACATTTTCGGTGGGGTGTCGAATTCTCGACTTCATGGATGATGTGATTTAAATTTCCATTAACTCTTTAAAGTCTGGTCAGGAATCCATTTATATGGCCCAACCTGGTTATAATATATGTAATGTTTCTCATCCAATGTTCTGTAACTCTTTTTTAATCATGGTTTTAATTTTTAAGACAAAATGAGGTTGTTGTTATCAATAAACCACTTAAATGATCTAAATGAACATCATTAATGTTTTCAATTCTGAATCATCCTTTTATAAATAATCAAAATGATAAATGTTATAAAATATGTAACTATAAATATTAAATACCTTTCCATTCCAATTCTTGTGTTTCACTTCCAATCGAAAAGAACATCCATCATGAATCAATCAAGGAAATCATGAAAAGAACGATCCCAAAAAATGTAAAGGACAAAATACTAACAATTAAATGGTGAAATGAATTTATCAAATGATCATAAATGATTTTATAAACATGGAAATGTTTCTGTAAAATAAAAATAACACTATTTCAACCATGATACATGAATTTTAACCATGTTTAAAGTAAGTCAAGCCTGAGGTAAGGGAATTCATAACCCGATTCCCATCCGTTGGGTTAACCTTATTATACATAATTTATGTGGTATTTAAATTGTTTTTGTGATGAGTTCTGATTATAAAATATTTAATTATGTATATTTACAAATTATATACATATTCTATCCACTCTATTATTTATCATTTCAATTATATGATATTTTTAATGTACATTTCTTTTAAAATCCTCTTTTTATATAATGTTATACAAAATTCAAAAAACAATGTTTTAATAGTATTATTATTGTTGTATGATTATTTTATGGTTCTTGGAAATTTTTTATGATGAAGGGTTAGTTCTATATACCCCTACAATGTAATGGGTATGTGTAAGTCGGAGGTCAGCCATATGGTTACTCCAAGTGTAACTACAATGGTTAAAAACATTTTAAGTTAGCCTTGAGGGTTACAAATTATAAGGTAGCTGATAGTTTTCAAGATTATGTAAGTAATGCCCCAAGATACCTTTAGGGTTCTACTTATGTTCTTATTTATTATGGATATACAACATTTCACTATGTAAGTATATATATACAGGTGATAAGGATGTCTTATGAAAATGATTTCATACTTTACAAGTATTCATCGACTAATGTGTTCTTTCCTTCTTTTTATATCTCTTACTGAGTTTTTGTGCGCATCCCAAGTTTTAAATGCTTTTTCACTGGTTAATAGTTGAGTATGACAATGACTTAATCCATGTTAAATTTTGATGAATTTTCAAGGAATCATGTTTTATGTTTTAATGTTTTTAATTTTGAAAAAATGGAAATTATAGTCATTATATCCACTCTGTAACAATGTGTGATGCTATGAATGTATTATGTACCAATTCTCTAAATATATAAACATTAAAAGATCCTCAATGTTAAAGTAAATGTTTTATTGTCTATATTATAGATTATGTATGTAATAAGGCCGGGTCCTTATACATTATGTGCATACAATAACATCATTCGTGTGTACAACAGACTATAATCATGTGAATTGATGTGACATGTTAATTATATACATGGAATATATTATATAAGGGTTTAATAAAAATATGTGGTATATATTAGATAAAAAAATACTAGAATGATAACATTCATTTTATATTTTTATGTTTCAAAATGACATAAAAATGAAAAATAGTAGTCCTACATACGTACAACCTATCGTCTCAATGAATTGTGCATTTCATTTCCTATAACTAAATTAATTTTATTTATATAAATAATTTTACATGTAGTATATTTTATAAATAGAAAAATTTATATTATGGATCTAATGAAATCATAATTTATTTAAGAGGACCCAGAATAGCAGAAAAAATATATTTCAAAAGAAATGAAATTGATTCCTGAAACATAACATTAACATGGAATTGTTAATAAAAGGGTAATAAAAATTCATAAGAAACTCATATATGATATGTTATATATTAATATTGTTATATTAAAGATTTATAAAAAATTCATACTTATTATAAAATATATTTGAATGAGTATGATGGAAGTCTAGACTTAAGTTAATGAGATTTCATGTCATACTATTATTTATGAGAGAAAAATTACTTATTCACAATACATTTATTTTGTTTGATTTATATAAATCCCTATGATATTATATATTACAAATTTACATAATATAATGATAATTAATGTTTCCATTTATGTTAATAACTCACCAGGATTATTATTCAAAAGTAAATCAAGTAGTAAGGTATTGTTTGTCTCAAGTTTCCTTCATTGAGACACACATCAAGCCATGAACTTATATTATTTCATGAGGTGTATATACAGACCCATTTAAATGGAATATAATAAATTTATTCACCATCATGATATTTTATTTTTCATTTTAATATCCTCATTTATGGGGTTTACGATTCATGTTTAGAAAATTGGTATTTATTTTATATTATAATCACATTATTTATTTGAATTGTTTATGGTCAAGTATCCAATGTTGAATCACATGATGAAAATATCATGAATTATAATTAATTATATTATCCTCTATTTATAAATGAAACCATCACGTATTTTAATCATTTTAATTTATTTTGTACTTAGTATAATTAATATTTTTTAAATAATATCTAATTTTATTTCTCCCATCAGTCAAAAATCAATTTTATTTCAAAATAATGTTTCCTAATTTTAATCCAAAATATTTTATTACCTGGTTTTTATTTTGAAAGAAATTTTTAACCATTTCTTGATTTTTTAATTGTTTCATTGAATTTAATCTAAATGTCATTTTCTGAAACAACGGACATCTAGATTTTACCAAAAATATAAAAGGAATATCTATTTCATTGTGCACGAAATGAACATACTATTTCAATATCATGACCAATAATTTCTTAAATTTTTTCATTTATAATTTATAATTTTTTTTCAAAGAAATATTTTGTCAATATTTTTAATTTTTAAAAATGTTTTCGCAAAGAAAAAAGAATATTTTCCTCATGAAATGTTTTAGTTGACCTTTAATTATTTTTTTCCATATAATATGACATCGATCAGAATCACTTATACCTTACTGTAAATATGTTCCTGGAATATCTTTTATATTATTTTTATTAGTTGTTTCTTTTTTTATTAAATGATTTTTATGAAATCCATTTCCTCTCTTTATGTTATACCATGTGGAGAATATTATGAAACCAACTTATTTTCACAGGTAATTATATGATGAAATTATTGTGAAATATGTTCACATTTTTAATGGATATGATATGATGAAGTCATTATGATACCCATTTATTTTCATGTGATATGATATAGTTAATTTTATATCATGATTCATGCATGGACTGAACATGGTCTCAAAGTTTTGATATAACACTCTATTCAGGATGTATTTCCTTATTTTTAAACAACTAATCTTAGGTGATATAATATATATTTAATATTTTTATAATATTATTTATAGGCTCATAGGGCCTCAGAATCAATCCCCATATCAACACTTGGTTTTGATTTTTTGTTATATTTGAATGTATTACATAGAAAATGTAGCCTTAAAAATATGAAATTTTGATCACGATAATGTATAAATATATCTTCCATTTGTTCTTATAATAATTCATGGTGTGTTTTAATGATTAAATTTTAATTTATGATTTCTAAAAGGATAATCATGGCAATTATTTTAGGAATATGCTTGATTTACCGTATGTGAACCGATTATATGAAAATATCTCAATGTTTTTGTTTATGATTTTGGAACCAAATTTCCTCAGTCATGTAAACTCATAGGTTAGTTTAGTGGATAATCCTATAATGTTTTAGGATTTAATTATCTTGGAGACACCCCAAGATGGTTATTGAGGTGTATATCTTCTTTTTTATCTTGATATTATATAATATTTTTGGAATACTTCTACAGGATTATAGATATTGTGAGTTACCTTACCCAAAAGTGTCTCCCAATCATATTGTCCAACTTTTTTCAGAGGGATTTAAATAGATGGAGAATAACGTGACTAATTAATAATTTTTACTAATTCATGTGTAATGATATGAGTATAGTGTGTTCTATGATAATTATAGGTTTGTTCATAGATGTCCAATGATGAAAAGGTACGAGGTGGTTACTTATGCATCTCAATAGTCAAGACCTTATGATAAGAACTATTTAAACCATAATATATGGTTAGAAATAATGTGGTTTTATTAGAATATATAGAGAAAATATCCTCAATTCATGTGGTTTTTAATCTCTATATTTCATTATAGTGTTAGGTTTTCCCTCTCCCAAAAAATAATATAATGTATAGGATGTGTATATAACTACTGAAAACATGAAATCATTGTTTCCTATATTCTAGAGAATGAAAATGTTATGGATGATTCCCACATTATTAAATCCCATTTACAGTTGATGGAGATGGATTTTTATTAGTTAGTACTGATGAATTTTATTTTGGAGTAAGAGGGAGAATTATCCTTCCATCAACTGAGGGTGTCTCCCCCTAAAAATCTTCCCATATTGAGGGAGGTCTAGGTATGTTTAATTAAAAATGGAACCTTACATTATATGATATTTTCATGAGACAAACCATACATAATCTACGAAGGTGGGGAGAACATAATCTACTTCTAATGATATTAAATGGGAAATTTTTGTGTGTGTGATGGTGTGTTGATAGAGTTTCCCACATTTCTATTAGAGATACATCCTTTAATAAGTATGTAATTGAAATAACATGTTTATTTTTTTTTGATAGGAATGATGAATAACGTTGTGATGTTTATATCATAGAGGGCCACCTTCTAAATAGTGATTTCTGAGAACCATGTTCCCACCTATTTAATCTAACCAACTGAGGGTTTAAAGTAAGATAATGACTTTTTATTGATAAATATAATGTTAATTCTTATATTATATATTATTGGACATGATGCTATGTGGATGACTAATTACTGTCTAATTTTTTTTGTAAAATTCCTCTCTATTCAAGAGTATGGTTTTGTGGAGACCATGGGGAGCCAATACATGGATGAAGCTATATAGTTTTACATAGTTCCCCCCCCAACTATCACCTTTGAAAATGATACAAAATCCATATATCTTTTGTGGATAATCATGTATGAGGTATTCAGGACTAGTTGATGATTGAGTATGAGATTCCACCTATTGATAGCTAAATATGATTAATGGAATATTCTAGTTGTTGAGGTTGTGTTGCAGGTTTAGATACAATATTTATGTAGGATATAGGTAGACCTCATACCATTAATGGAGTTTTTGTACACAAATAGTTAATACTCCATTACTGGTATGAATCTTTTTTAGGCCTTATATTGAAGACCTTATAACTCACCAATTTATTTCATAGAGATCATAAAGTATTCACTTATGAGTCTCGAGTTGGTGTTTTTGATGAAATAGATGGTTTTAGTGGTCTAATAGAATATAAAAATATCTTTGAGAATTGACAATTCATTCATGGATATATGAATTATTGAATTATTATTCTATTATGGAATGTATTATTAAAGGTTTGAAATTAGTTGGGATTGATAAAATTTATTATGGGATGAATAATATTGAAAACATTCATATAGATATTCACTTTTATATATTGGATAAGAAAGGGTACATGTCACCTAAAATTACACCCATAGACGGCCTAAGTACACATTGCCTTACATGTGTTATAGATGAGGTCATATGTATAAGATTAATCACTAGTTATTGATTAGGGTGAGCTTCAGATCAATATGAACATTTTTTTCGAGTTCCCAGTAGCTATCATGGATTGCCCAGAGAAGATTCATCATGGATGATCAATTCCTTTAGTGCACAAACAATATTTGAGGCTAATAATCTATAGATCTTGTGGGAGTAAAAAATTTAGATAAAATTTTAATACCCTTCCCACATTGAATGATTTATTCATTTATGGATGATATTTCATTAATATGGGGAGGATTTAACAACCCAATTATTTATATAATCCTTTGAATATTATTAATAATATTTATCAAAGTGTTGGCATGGTTTTCTTCTTTTATATGATTCACAAGATCCTAAATTATTATTTTATATTTACTAAAAAAATATTTTCTTTCATATACACCAATTGTAAAAATATATTAAATTTATAATCAAATAGAAATTCAAATGTTGTGTTTTTCTTGAAATTTTTTAATGTTTCCTTGGATAATTTTAATGTTTTCTTCTTTTCCACCAAACATTATACTCGATTTTTTCTAGTATATTTTTAAATTAATTAATGGGTTTATTAATTGTGTAAAAATATCATTCCAACCCCCCTGAATAATTTATTATCCATATTCAGTGATAAGAAACCCTATACAAGATTTATAGAATAACACAGTGGAGCCTTTCAATTCCATTGGTAAATGGTGAATTCATAGATGAGTCAAGGGGATTTAACACAGTTAGTGGTGCACTAGAATGTTTTTATGTGGTAGAATTTTTTTTTATTATCTCACATTTTTTATTTAAGTTATATAATCTATCATCGATCATGATTTAATTTATCATAAACATAAAATAATTTTATGATCAATGTGTTTGAATATTTTTTTAGAATATTTGAAAATTATTAGGTTATTTTTTAAAAAATATACACTATTTATTTAACATGAATAATTAGATTATTAATCCTTTTTTTTAATTTTACATTGCTTAATTTTATAATTTCATTCCTAAATTATTTTCCCTAATTTAATGTGGTTTTATATAGTTAATTATTGGATCAAATTATTTTCTCAATTCATTTTTGTTGAATCTGCACATTCTTCTCTAAAGATAACTTCTACAATCATTGATCCTTGTAGTTGAGAAATGTTTTTGTCACCACACAACCATATTAAATTCTCATCATTATTTTTTATGAACTATCACTATTATATTTAATTTTGTCCCACTATTTGACATAAATCCCAAAAAGGGTAACGTAAATGGCGAGGGATGATAGTATTATTAGTTTTAGAATTATGATTACTAGGGGGTCTCCAGTGTAGTGGGAGTTATAATGGTGAATGTAATGGAATGAAAGGAAACATGAGGTGATGTAGTTGGGATGAGATGTCATGTATGATGATTCTAGAGAGGGTGGTATAAGGAAAAGTTCTGATAATGTACAAAATAGTGGAAAATCTATTACTGAAAATTAATCCACTCATACATTATGTGTTGTAAAAAAGATGTACTTCGTGTTTATTTTATACTATGATTAAATTTATTATAAAAAAATGTTTGGTATCATGTGAATATTTAACAAATGATGTGTCTCATTTAAGCCTAGTTAGTTGGGTTTCTCCCAGGGGTTAAAAACAAGATGGTGTGTTACTATGAGTCACAAACCTTGCTTTACAGAACCACATGGCATTGGGTGTACTCAAATACATTCCTAGAATAATCCATAGCCCCATAATTCATGTAGAACAATTGGAATGTTATGTGTATTAATGAAATGATTCAATATCATATAACATTACATTCCCAATAAGACCATATGTTTTACATACTACGTCACCATATCGAACATTGTATAGGTTATCAACAAATGATGAGAAGGTGGAAGTATTTGATTAATTACATCTTGTGTAACACACACTATATAAAATGAAGTGAATAACTAGTGGTAAATGTTAGTTTTCCCTTTTTTGTATCTACTCATTTTTATTTCATAAGAATGTATAAAATTATGACTGTTTTTATATGTATAGTGTGCTAGTGTCTATCTCTTTGTTAGTGGAAGATGTTTCTAGATGTCTTTTGGGTAGTTTGAGTTCCTTGTATTTTTTGAGATAGAAAAGAGGCGTTTAAAGAGGTTTAAAGTATACATGGGGTAAACAATCCCCTTTTAGATACATTGATATGATGTTATGGGTCCTTAGTACACATAGTGGAGTTGGTAACCTCAATTTGTAATGGGAATCAGGTCCTCCACATATATATTGTGTAACACCCTCTATTGATAGATATTCCAAACAATGATTCATTTTCCTCCATAGGGTTCTGTACCATATTGAAAGACATAAAATAATTATCAAGGCGTAACCCATCCACCATTTCAATTATTGATAGGTTATGTGGATGTTGGGAACAATTAGTGGTTTTATTTATTAAGGTGTTATAATATTTTTTGTGATCTTTTTTCCTTTTAGTATATTATCTCTATGGATCTAAGACATTTTCAATGCAGATTCACATTTATTCCTAAAAGTATTGATCATTAATATATATATGATTTTTCAATTATATTGAGATAACTTTTTATGTATTTACATTAAAAATTTTAAGAACCTTACTTATTCTTTTTTACACTCACTTTCATGATATTTTTCCCAATCATATTGTGTCTATGTTAATGATACACAACATGGTGATAATTCCTTTGGATATGGATTTTTTAGAGGTAGAGATTAATGGTTCTTAGTTGTGTTTATTTTTAAAAATTATATTGTTAGGTGATGGTGAGATGTGGATTTCCCATTTAATGATTTCAATGGATTATATTCATTTTAGGATGTTGTGATCTTGTATTTTCCAAGGATTTCTGTTGTTTTATATTTTAATATATTTTTTGGGTTTTTATTTTTCGTAACATGAATTATATAATATAGTCTATCATTATTTCTAGTATTGAATTTTTAAATAATGTTATAAATGTTTTAAAATGTGAATTAAATTTCATGGTTTTATCATATCAACAAGAAGGAGGATTCACTAGAAGATAATGTTATCCTAATTGTTCAACTAATTACAATATGAAACTATAATGGGTGGGAAGAATCAATAGAATGTTATTAATTCTAATGATTGCAGGTAGAGTTCCATAAAATATTAAAAAATGTAGTGGTTGAGGTGATGGTAGATACATGGAGTGAATGTTAAATTGGTTTAGGGAATGATGCTCAATAAACTCAAGATGGTGTCACAACTTGTTCAATAAACTGAACAATTCAATAAAATATCGTTGGACCACCTGTATATTTTCTGTATATTATACATAAGTTTTGTATGAAATTACATTATTCTAATTTTCAAATTGAGAATAATTATTCATCTATCTCCAATGTAATAAATTTTAGTATTATTCTCCATTGGACATCGGACAGAAATTCAAAACCATGAAATTCCTATGTGTCATTTTTTGAGTTGATGTTTTCATCCTTCACATGAATTTTGTTTTGTCTATTATTTAAAAGAGTTTGTGAAATGTATGACTTATTATATTGTTTGGAGTGCAAAGGTTTTGTTCAATATGAATAAGCCTCTAGCATGTCTATGATATTTCATTGGATGACATCTCAATATTCATGTGATTTCACATATGTAACTTCATAAAAATGATATTATATCTTCTGATTTTTCTTTATAGAACACTAATTTTTTTTTCAATTAATATTCAAATAAATTCCATGAAATTACATATAAATCCATTATAATTAATATCAATTGAAGAATTTATTCCAATGTAAGTAAAGGTTTGGGGTGATAAATGTTTTGGAACTGACATCAAATTCTGGATAATGTGGATGGAATATTTCATATCCTAAATAATAAGAAATTATATTAATAGTTTTAAATATATAATAAACAATGAAATGTTAATGAGAAATATTGGAAAAAATTAAATCAGATTAGTGAGGTTGTTATTGGCATATACAGTGGCCTTTGAAATCCATGAGAAGAGGTATATGGTTGAATAAATAGAGGAATTATAGGATGTATAAATGATGATTATTAAACATAACATTGTGATTCTCATGTGATGAATTTTAAACATGAGGATATCAGAAGATAGGGAAATGAAATATCAGGTGGATTATTTGAAAATAATATCGAGACACAATGAATTATTGAAGGTTACATTGATATATGATGTGTAAGAAATTTTACTAATATCATCACTATCATTACTTTGGGACGTATGGACACAATTGTGTGAAATAACATTGGGAAAACTAAAATGGTGTATGAGTAAATTTAAAATTAATCTTGAAAAAAGTACACAATAGAAGGGAATTTCAAGATATAATTTGAATTTCATTTAATGAAGAATAATAAGGGTGTTTTCCACCAAAGTGAAGTACATTATGATCAAAAGATAAATCAAGAAAGAGAAGTTGGGGAAATTTAATAGGTCCAAAAGTTATTTAATAGATTTCAGATGTTTAGACATCTGTATATGGATTTTAGGGATTGTATAGTAAATTTTCATATGTTCACCCATTGATCCAACTCCATGATTGAAATTAACGGATGCATCATAATTTTAATATCCTCAATGTTTTGGTGGAGAAATGGGTGGTTGAATCTAGAGAATATTTATATTAAATGATAAAATATGGGTCACAGAATAGAATTAATCATTATTCTTTAGTGTTCATCTAGTGGATGTTAAGGCCATTAAATTTTTAAGAAGGGTTGATGTGAACATATAGATGAATAATAAATTGTTATTAATTATTAAGGGTGTTTGGGGAATCCCCGGGCTATGAAAGAAGATTATTTTCATTGGATTAATCAATGAATATGGTTTAAAATTTATTATTTAATTGGAGTATGGACAGTGAAATAAGGGGCTATGATAGTTGTAGAAGGAGTAAAGCATAAAGCATTGTATTTTTTTATATATTTTAAAAAATTAACATACCCAAGAAAATAACTAAGAATTATTTTGATGTCTCCCATTACAGGATTAGTTATCTCACTTTGAATAATATGAAATATATAGAAGGAAATTAAATATAAATATCAATCATATATATTTATAAGGATTAATCGGTTATGTTATGGGGAAATTGAAGTGGGATCCATTAAATTTGAATAGATGAAATCCGAGTGCCAAGAAGCTATAACTAGATCATTTGGATGTAACAAGGACTACCATTATTCAGTATAACATAGGTTATCTATACATTTACACATTAATTGATGAGTAAAAAAGAATTTTTGGGGTTTACATCCTTCATAAAAAATTTATTACTTCAGTGCCCTTATTTAGGAAAAATCCACGGTGGATATAGAAAGTAGTCTTAAGATAAGGTTCATTAGGTTTGATTATGATGGAGAGTACAACAATTGTATCATATAAACCATTAGTCAAAAGAATGTTATTAGGAAAGAAATGTCAATGACTAGAACACCATAAATATATTTTAGTAGAAAAAATAAACATGAATTTTATAGAAACAAAATTATTCATGTAGATACATTTTAGGGTGATAATTACTATTTGGGTGTAGTCAATCCACATAATTACTTAAATTTCAAAAAAAGTCTACTATGTCAAAAACAAAAATTTAAGATCTATGGTTCAAAAATATACTCAATGTTTTCCATATTAATGTGTTTAGATGTTTAGCATTTTACTATGTTGATTCAAAGTTCATAGAAAAAGTGACTATATGTCTAAGGTTTGTTTCCTTGATGGTTATATGAATGAATTATTTGGTTAATAACTATAGGATGATGATGAGAAAAAATTAATTAGTAGTTTATATGTCATATTTTATTCAACGTTCCAATCTGAAGACAAAAAAATAGTCGGAATATATGATGAGAATAAGGACTCAACAAAAATATATCAAATTTATCTTGATGAAATCACCATATGATCTAAAGAACTAACATTTTTTTATGAATGAAATAAATGTATATATGTTATAGAAGTGGAAGATATTGAATAATTATCAATGACTTTAAAAGGACTAGGGAATGTTCTATATCAAAAAAACATAGATGATTAATCTATTGAGATAAAGAGATGGAAAGTGAAATACAAGAAAGATTTGTTTTTCAAATTATATTGAAAAGAACATATAGAGTTAGGATCCCAGTCCTAGAATTTAGATAAGATAAGAATTTAACACTTACACCAGATACATGAGATATTTAATTCATAGATGAATTGGATATACTTAGTGAATTAGAATAATGGCGTACAAAAATGGTTGAATAGAAAACTTCCTTTATGTTCCAAAGAAATTTGGTGCTTAATAAATATCTAGATGAAAATAAAGAATGTAAATACCCCTTTCTAAAAGGTAACACCTACTAGGTAAAAATAGAAGAAAATTTGATGAGAACCCACTGAGTCCTACATTTAGTAATCCTTGATTTGGAATATGGAACCATGTATATAAATAAGGTAATATATATATGTATGGAATTGGGATCCATAAAAAGGATTATTGGATCTTGAGATATGATTTCCACCACTAAAAAACTCCATAACAACACTAAAGGTAAAATCCAAACTTAAGTGGAAATATTATAATTTCACATGAAAAAATGAAGGTCTCTAGGTAAATAAAAAATTTAATCCTATGGAGAGTACTCAAAAAATCTCTAATTCCCAAGTCAACATTGAAAATATTACTCCATAAAGAACTTGTTTAAAACTAAAACATTGTTTATATATATGTAGGGTGAGTATAATAGGTATAATAAGTATGATTACACAAAAAGAATCTCTTGAAAAAATTGGAATATAATAATAATATTCCATTGAACAAATAATATTATAAAAAATAACATATAAGGTCAACTAGTTCATATCCTTTCCAAGGCTCGCTTCTAAAATATTGTATCCACATTTATTAACATAATACGAAATATATATATATATAATGGGTGTCCTACATCACATTCCCACGGGTGTTATAGTCTCACACCATAATTTCATATATCCCTTTTCTCCAACCTCTTGCATATAATAACCCATCCTGGAGAAGATTGGTAAATTACACCACATCTCACCTAAAGACATATTTCCATCACATCACATCTCAACTAGATCAAGAATCAAGAATTTTTGGGTATCAAAAAATAAAACAATATCAACCTTGTGACCTAATCCTACCATAGATGACAACACTGTTAAGTAACTAATAATCTCATAAATCATCAATACTAGTGAACTTTTGACTTTTATATTTCACAGATCGCATATATTAAACTCATATGGATGAAAAAATGACGAACATGGGGTAGTATGGTCTTCAACCTCTCCATCTAGATGATTTTTGATGACACTAAAAAATATTTATTAGAGAAAATAACTTCTAAAAGTAGGTGGGGGTGTGTATATATGGAATAAAACAATAATATAGTAGTTATACACAAGATCAATCTATAGGATTACACAACCAAAACAACACAACTCCGAAAAACAACATATCACATCTATCACGTGTAATTATCAATGAAATGGATAATGAATCACAATATATTGCCCCCATAAACATGGAACTCAATACCACTTACAATTTCATTTACATTAATTTCTAATATTAACGATATATAATCATACTTATTTCAATACTCCATTCCACTTCATTTTAGTATAACTATTAATTTATCATTAGATTCATTTAAACATATTCAATTAATTGAATCAATTACCAAAAAAATTTAGAATCACTTATCCTTTTGAAATATTCATATTAAATATAATTGCATCATTTACCATCTATTATTTCTATCCCCAATCATATATAACCACAACACAACATGATAAAATCCGTCTCTACAATTCAACCATATATCTATAACAAATATACCTAAAAATAACCATAAATCATCTAATATCAACACATAACAACACACTTCCATTTCCATATAAACCGAAAATCAAATTTAATTCTTTTAAAAAGTTTACTTAATCATTAACATGTGGAATTATCATAAAATTTCAGATTTATATTGAAAAGTATATCATTAATCATATATAAGTGAATAAAATTGTAAGGCATAGTGAGAATAATTAAAAAAATCAAAGAATGGGTCTCATAATCCAAAAAAAATCAATGTGAAAATAAGGTACCCAACATCCATTTTTTTCATCCATGAAAAAATCTAGTATAATACATTAAACAATTTCACAAAATAAGAAAAATTATTCCACACATCCATTTTTCATTGAATGAATATTAATTATCTTTATATGATTATCACATTCTCTTTCAAGGATAATCATTTGATTATCCATATTAATAAAACATATTTTTTATAATAATATCAATAATTATATTCACATTTAATAATAATTTCTTCGGTAATAAATATCTACAACATAATAAAATCATTAAAAATACTGGCAAAACTCCTCATTCCCATCATTTTCATTTAGTCTGATTAATTACAATAATTAGGCTGAGAAATACTGTCCAACCAAACTTGATTTTTTTCTTATTTATTTGTATTTGGAAAATTATTATTCCATATTTGAAATTTAAAAATAGTTTTCATTAGAACCTGAAACATAACATTCATGTAATCAATAAAAATAATTTATAATAGTAATATTCATCTATAAAGGTCTACAGAGTCAAAAATAAACCAAATTTACTAAAAATAACTATCATTTAAAAAACTTATTAAAATTAATAGTCATATACATTTATTAGTTATATAAAAAAACAACAGATTAATATGAACCATGAATTGTTATAAATTATTTGGTGGTACTTTCTGTAATAATGAATACATTATATCTATTATTCAATAAAAAATGAAAAAAAATTAATTGGATTCTATTACAATATTCTTCATATAGAATTTTTTTATCACATTTGATCTAACAATAAACATTTTATATCAACATGATACTTAATATATTCACAATTAACTTTAATATCTAATTTTTTATAATTTTCTAGCGAACCTAATAAAAAAGTGGAAAAAATAAAATTATTTCTATTGAAATTAACTGATATTAATATTGGGGTTTCTAAAAAATGAATGTTTACATCATGCAGAAATGTGATACTTAGGGTTCTTGATTTTTTCAAAAGTACTTTTAGTAAGAATTATGAAAATGTAATTAATGTTTATATTAGTAATGGAGGACCATAATAATTAAAAGTATGGAATATAATTTATATTATTAATACCAATAATTTCATAAATTTATAATGTATATATATGATATCCAATAAAAATGTCACTTGGATTACTGTCCCATGACAATTTATGTGAATGATCTTTCATGATTAATCAGTGCATAATAATTAGTCATTTAGTACATTTAGGGACCATAAATAGATTCAGAGTGAAATAAATGATTCATTTAGTTATATGTACCCAATTATTATTTTCAAATACATCAATACAAATACATTTTTAGTCATTTTTAACTGTAGTAAAATTACATGGAACATAATATATTTCATAATTTTTATACACATTTATTGTCAAATTACTTTATATGATGGAACAATCATTATATGAATGTTCAAATAAAATACACCATGTTTTTAATAACATCATTATCAATGAGATGTGGTGAGAAAAATAAATATTTTCAAGCAACATGATTTGTAACATGAATATTAAAAAATAATAATGCTTTATCATGAAGTGTATCATTAAAAAATTTTAAATTAAACCCTTGGAACAAGGTTTTTTATGGGAGTTGAAAAATATAATTTACATTCTATTTTAACCTAAAATATTATCAAAATATTAATATCCAAAACCTATTTTATATATAATTTGAAAATGTTTTGTATGATATTATTAAATCATGTAGGATATGCATTTTATGGGGCGAAACCCCATACACATTAGTGGTTCACCACATTGTGTATGAATTTTATGGATTAACAAGATGCTTTTTCAAATCCATTCAAGGGATACTTTCTTGTAATTTTTCATTATTTTTGATCATTTCTTCATTCTTGTTTAATCTATCTACAAGTGTTTTCTTTATTAAATTTAGTTTTTTGACCTCAAGTTTAAATTTATATTCATACTATGTTTCCACTCGAGAATATAAAATAGAGATTCCAAAATTTACTCCACTAATAAAATTATATTATTTCATGTAGTTAAATTCCATCCACAGTATTCTCTCAGTACTATTTGAATATAACTCATCTAGTGTTTATCTCCTTAAAAGTAGAGAAAATTAAATATTCATTATTTTTATTAAATATATTAACTAAAAGTAAATTCAGTTATTTTATAATAATTCATGCGTCACACTTTTATTTCACATATCAATATATTAGTTTCTTCATTTTATTCATTTGAGAATCATTCAATTTCACATGAAGTGGAATAAAAAAACTAAAAGGATTTTATTGATCCATATATATATATATATTAATAGAGAAACATTAATATCTATTTTATTAATAATACATTTGAAATATTTTTATGAATTAAAATTGAATAATAGTTTTTTCTTAGTGTTTTATAAGACATAATTGTATTTGTAGGATAATAGGGGTTGATCATAATATTATGGATTTCTTGAACTATTTTTCTATAATTTAAATTTATGTTTGTGATGTTTAGAATATTATTAATATCCCGTAAAATAAATTAAAATTAGTTTTATCATTAATTAAATTTATTCACCGCACAACAAAAAATTACTACATTAAATGATTCATGATTTATGGTTGTTGTATGTAAAATGGTTGTCTTTAGATTAAAATTCATATATATATCTCAAATATATTTTTTGGAATAGGACATTAAGAACGATATATGACCCCATTAATAATGCCATAAAATTAACTTCATCCTATGGGATTCAAAAATTAATACATTAAATATATATATATATATATTATAATAATATAATTAAACGATAGAAAATTAAATTGTAGAGAATATTTTATTATAGTACCATAACAAATGTATTACTTCATTATAAAAAAAATACATTTCTGGTAATAAATGTTAATTAGAACATGAATAATTCTAATAATATCCGTAGAAATGTGGAATTTAATTTTTTTAGATATAATATTTATTCATACTGATTTAAAAAAGAATCACATTTAATAAATATAATTATTTATTTAATGACCTTTACTAACACTACAATTAAATCATGATCTTCATTTTCCTCTATATATTCTCCCATATTATTTTCTACATTCATTATTAGAACTATTGTAATATTCTGGGTAGAATTCATTATAACATGCAGATCAAATATTATAAACAACCTGTTACATTAATGTAATATAATATATATAAGATATATAAGTAATATAATATTTAAATAAAACATTAACCACCTTACAAATATCATTTTTTAGAATCAATTTCATTTAATAAATTTATATATTAACCCCCATAGATGATCTAAATATTTTATCCTAGGTTACCTCTAACATTCAAAACATTATCTAGATGGGAACCACCCTTTAATGGTTTTAACATTCCAAGGAATGGGACATCTTCAATGAAATTTTCACATAATTGTAATTTAGTTTTAGTTTGTAATAATATAATGTGAAAATTGTTTTTAATGATTTTGAGAAAAAAATATTTTTTTATTGTGATACAATTATTAATTTACCATATTCGTAGGGATTAAAATAATTTTTTTTGTGATTCTATTAGGAATGAATCATCATCATATATTCTGCATCAATAATTTCTTTTCTCAAATAAAAATCTTCAATTTTAATAGCCTTCTTATTAAGAACCTATTTTCATTAAAAAATCACCTCATTAATAATCTATAATTCTACTCCATTTTTTTCAATATACCTCAAAAAATAATAAATAATAATAAATGGTAAATTAAAATATAAAATAAAATCCATGACTTATATCAACACAAATAGTGTCACAACTATTTTTGGATCTCACTAGAGTTATAAAACTCTATATTCTTATATTAAAGTAAAAAACTATGTCCCTAAACCATATTAAGAACAAATATTCTATTATCTCATAATTATAGAATAAAAAAAGTGTGTTAATTCATGAATGTATATAAAATTTAAATTTATATATTTTGTAATTTTAATTTAACAAAATCAATTTTATTTATTGATTCCAAATAACAAAATTATACTGGGTCGAATTCCATTAATTTTTTAATATATATATATTTTTTGTGAATACTAAAAATAAACTTTTCAAAAATACATTAACTTTTATGAATAAATAATCTTTCAAGAACTAAATAAGGATTAGGAAACCATTTTCTCATTCAAGGATTTCTTTTTGGAAGAAAATAATTTATTTAGAAATAATATATTGATTTTTGAAACATGTGCTTAATGTTTTAAAGCTAAGTAATATTATATTCTAATAACAAAACATTTTTTTTTCAAATTCCTTTAATTAATAATTCATAAGATGTAATTATATTTTATATTGGTTTAAATTTCACATATCCTTAATTTTTTAACTAGAAACCCATCAAAATAATAAATTGTATTTTTCGAAAATAAGTTTAAATTCAACATTATGCATAAAAATGATTTTTAAATATATTATTTGTGTTAATTACACTTATATTAAAAATAATATTTACAATTTTCTAAATATAGTCAAATAAAATTTATTCCATATTTGTAATTATCAAGTCTAAATTATTTAATTAGGAAATTTCATTTTCGGATACAAAAATGAGTTACATAAGATAAATTTTAGTTACCATGTTAAACGTTAAAAATGTTTAATTGAATAAATTTAGAGAGAATATAAATCCCTTTCGATTAAATGAGTTTATGCGTAATTTATTAATTAAAATTCATATGATCATCATTTATTTTAAATTTTTTCCCACTTTAAATGAATATGAGATTTAATAAATAATAATAAATAAGTATTTATAAAAATATCGGCCCTCACACCAATATAATGAAACATTCACCAACCCATTAACATGAATCTATTTGACTTTTAACATGAATATGCAAAAAAATAATCCCCTAAGCCCCAATCCACAATCTCTATTTTTTAGTCTCGCAAAAAATGAAATTTTTAAGGAATAATCCATATAGCAAAGGTTCTGTCCTAAGAAGAAAGCTTAGAACATTCAATTACACATTATCATTTCTATTTTCCACTTATAAATACTCAATATATATTATTAACATAATAATATAAAGACATTAGTATCATTATTATGCTAAAAAATTATTTTCTTCATTGAATAAACAATATCAACCTTCCTCTTATACATTTTAATAAAATAAAAGGTTTATTGTATTATGTTTGGTTCACCACCATCTAGAAAAATGTATTTCATGTTTCATCACCAAATTACATGGATGGTTTCAAAAATTTATTAATTTAATAAATATATTATTTATGAAATTATTAATATTATTTAATGATAAATTGTGAATTTTATTTTTGATATTAACACAAAATGATAATATTAATTTAATTTTCCCAAAAATGAGTATATTGAGACACCATTCATAATTTGAATCAATTTTGGATAATCTGTGTAACTAAATAACTATTTTATAAGAAAATGATAATTAATTTGTATTCCTACAATTTTGGGGAATATAAAATCATTTTATTACTCTTTTTACCATATTGAAAGTTCCTTAATAGTTTTGGATAAAATATTGATACAACTTGTAGTGTCGAATAAGATAAAAAACTATATGATAGATGAACGAAATATGATAATTATTACCCCCTAAAAATGAAATATATTAGAAAAATGTTATAAGGAATGTATTTAACACCATTTATTTTTTATTTTTTATGTTAGATACATATAATAAGTGACAATAGTCTTAAGTTAAGGCCATTTTCTACACAATGACATTTCATTGAGTTACAATGATTTTTAATGTACTCAAATTATACGAGTTTTAACACCATTATGTATGTTATTTGATATAAATATTTGGATTAAAATGTTTATTGGATTATAAATTAAAAATTATTCCCTTTGTGTTGGTAATTTTTATAAAATAATATAGTCATAATGGTTTTATTGACGACGTTGAATTTAATGTAATTATTTTTATGATATTTCATGTTATTCCACATGTAACTAAAATTTATGTTATTGGAATTTTTCATTACTATTTTAATTTCCATTATAATGAATTGGTAGTAATTTTACCTCTATTATTAAATTATAGATCATTCCTCTATAGTTCTTATGGGTTATGTTCTCTATTACTCATCATATCTCTCTTGAATTTATTTTTCACAACCATGGACTTGTTGTTTAATATTATAGATGTAATATATATAATTTCAACAATTTATATATTAAATTTTCTAATATTGATATAAAAATATTCCTATTACTATATATAATGTTATTTCTATGGGTACTAACCAAGAAAAGTATTATATTTTCCAACTGTGTAAATATTGATATCTAGGGTATATGTTATTTAGAAAAGATATTTTACTGATTGGACTTATTTTTTAAGGGGTGGGGAATATAACATTATTTCCCCTAGATATATAAATAGGTCTCAAGAGTTTTTCTCACATGGGTAATTTTCCTATTCATTTCCTATTTATGTTTTATGTCTCCAAATAAGGCATTTTGGGTAAAATTTTGATGTCCATCAATAAACATTCCATCACTATGAAATAACTTATTATTATACACAGTGTTTTTTAATTTACTATATTATTTATAGATATATTCTGCGATCATATTATTTATTAAATAATTTTTAATTATTTTTTATTCATTCCATATAGATAATGAATTATTTATTCCATGATAGACTCAACTGTATGATATCCCTTTCGGAGTGTCTGAGTTACTCCCAATATTTTATTTTATTTTCCCCAAGGAACAACAAGAGAACTCTAAATAATTTAAAACAAATTATTGAAAAAATAATAATGTTCAAATTGTTTTTTAATTTTTTTAATGTGATCTTATTTAATACATGATCCATGTATATATTTAGACTCTATAGATAACTAATCAATTGGATACATTGTAATGTGGTCCGTTATTAAGAAAATGAGGATTTAATAAGGCATTTCTAAAAAGAATGTAATAAAAGGATATTGGTAAATCAAATATGGTATGATATATATATATATATATATATGGATGAATCCATAATAAATTTATAATATCATATATTTATTATAAAAGAGGTTAAAACATGTATAAAGTAATTTCATATATAAAGTAAGATATTTATAATCACTTATTACACTTGAGAGGCATATTCCATAATCACCACTCGTTTTTTGTATATTTTTTATACTTAATAATGTACACGATATATTATGAATATAATTATTTAATGATACAAAACATTTAATTTTATGTTATTTTTTATAGGTCTTATGATTCAAATTATTCCAATGTAGAAACATATTTTCATTTCTCCTTTATTTCCATGGGAGACATTCTATATTAACCGCTTGTTGCTTCTATGTGGTGTATATGCTACCGAAAAATATCTTCATTTTTTATTCATATTAATCTTATAAGGATTTACATATCCATAAATATTTATTTTTTTCAGGTGTCTTATTATTCAAAAGTTAAAAAATAGGTAATGGGTTTATGCTATAATATAATGTTTTATTGGGATAGTTTATTATTATGCCTCCCCTGATGAAATATTGTAATCTGACATTAAATAAACTAATGAATTTTCTTTTCCTATAATTATTTATTGATAATGTGTTTTTTCTTTTAATTTTCAATTTATTTAATAACTAAAGTGTCTAATTTGGTTTTTTCTCTAAAAATGACTTTATTTATTTCATCGATTAAAAAATAATCTCTTCCCTATCCAAGATTTGAAAAAAAAAATTATTTTCTATATTTCCCAATGATTGAATACATTAATTTATACAATGTATTTAATTTTTACCAACTATTGTAATAGTAATCTTCATGAAAATTTCAAAAAGAATAATTTTTTCTTTTTACCATAACGTAGAAGGAATCATTATTTTTACATCCATGAAATGAACAATATTTTAAACCATAATGGATGTACAATGTTTTAAATATTCCATTATATGTTTAAAATTTTATTTTATGATAAAACCACTTTCACGATGACTTTAGAACTTTTAGTTTTAAAAATCTTATTTTAAAATTAAAATTTTTGTTTTCATCAAGAAAATATCCAAGTGTTCTATCAAAATAATTTTTCCATCTATGATTAAATCATTTTTTATTTAATATTTATTCATTATAAAATCCAATGATACCATCTTTATTATTTCTCAAGAATATTTATAACTATGATATATTTATTTTTATGAAACAAATATATTTTTAATGTGAGATTATATAGTGATGTGATATTATTTTTATGAAACATATTACTTTTATATGAGTTATGTTTGGAAGAAAAGTTTTTGAAAACAAATTCATTTCATGGGATCTTATATCATTCATTCTATGTGATATATTAGAACACATAGGTAATATTATAATTTTTTGAAATGTTATAAATATATCTCACTATAATACATTGGGTAAATATTAATATTTAATCAGACAAAAAGGTCTGGAATGGGGATTGAATCCTATACATTTAGGTTTCTTCCTCTATTATAGTCTTTTGAGTGAACCTTCATCACTATGATGTTTGGGGGATTTAACCCATTCCATTTATAATTGTTCTTTAAATAAACCATGACAACTAAGTAAATATTTTTTTCTTCTTATATGTAAGACAAAAATCTATGTCTTATAGAAATGTAATATTTCCCTTGTTCATGTTATTTGATCCATTTATTATTCATGAATTATTTAATGAAGTGATATATCCATGGAATCATGATTATTTTTATTAACATTCAAGGTATGTTTTGGAAATGTTATGCTATTGTATTCGTTCCTATATTCTCATTTTTGATTATGTGATAATTGATATATCCATTTTTTAATATTTCTGAGAATATGAGCACACCATTTTTTATGTTTCCATTACCTTGGTTAATCATTTTTTATGTATGATATTTATAATAAGGGTTCTAGTACTGATGATCTTAGGGAGATATGTTGTTGTTATCTTATACACTAGGTGATTTGTTATCCATTTTTCAAAATAAACTAATCCATGACAAAAAACCTTATTTCCGCCATGTTTGACACTCTTATGGGATATGTTTGGTAAATTCACATACTCATTAAAAACCATTATGATGGATTTGAATGGTGACCAAGAATTTTCAAGGATATTCCTAAGGTTCCAAGGATTTAAAATAATGTGTTATTATTTAGAAATCATATAAGTGATTTTTTCATATTTTTGATGTTTCCCAATATTTTTGTTGTTTCTCATACTCTAATTTTATTGTTTTTGTCAATGGATGGAACCTAGATAAATCTTGTAAACATTCAATGTAGCAGAAAAATTATGGATTATGAGTAACTAAAATTGATGATGACTTAATGTAATGGTATTCTGATGATTTCTAATCCACTATCAAGAAATTTTATTAACAACAAGAACATTTGTGAGAAACATAACATATCTAATTTGAGTAAGATGGACTTTATAGATTGTAATGTGTTAAATAAAATATTGGAATAAAGATTAAGCTTCATATATACCAAGAATAATGGAAGAAGCATGAAGAAGAATATCTCAAATAGAGGGGAAGACGTTTTCTTTGTTGAAACAATGGACATACAGTAAGTAGTTTCTATGGAATTAATTTTAGAATTTGTCGGGAACATGGGTATTATATTTGTTAATGCCTTAAAGATGGATAGTCTCTAGAATAAGGGAAGGAAAATGTTATTCCAACCATTAAATTGGGAGTATTAAAGTGTGTATCCATTAAGATTCAAAAATTATGTTATATATTTATTTTCAATAATGAAATTTTAGTTATTTTATTAATAAAACATATATGTATTGTGTTTATTTTTGAAGTATATTTGTCTTTATATTGACTAAACATAAGATTTATGGATACCATTATGGGTTTATGAGATCATGGGTTATCATATATTAAATTTATTAATATTAGCATTAGATATTTAAAGTGATTGTATTTAAATGTTATTAAAGAAATATTGGGATAATTTCTATTTGGATAAGGTATATGTATCCATTAGGATCATTATGAAGAACTATTTTTGAAGAATGATCATTTTATATGTATAAATATATTTAAAGACTCTATGATTTTTATGATATTTAAGGATTAATTTTATTTATGTGGATTTTCATAATACTCTTTTAGATGTAATATGAATTGTATTAACACATTTTTTATAAAAAGGAAAATATGTCGTATCAGGTAAGGATATAGGGATTGAACCAACAACTAAAGGTTGATAATATTGAAATTTATACAAATAAAATATGTGAGTTTATCATTTAATTAAATATTTTTTGTGATGTGACATATGATGATTATTTTTATTTTGGAACAAATGTTTTATCATTGAGAAAACCATGGTATTTAAAAAAATATTTGGAGATTTCTTAATCCTCGTTAAAATTGATGGTTCCTATGAAAAGTTACGAAACTCAGGATTTCGAGTTATCTAAATTAGTTTTTACTTTATAGATTCATAAGAATTAAATTTATAAATAATGGAGTGATATATAGAGTGATTAAAAGTTTTTAAAGAATATATTCATATAGAATGAGTTGAAAATTAACCAGAGAATATTGTAGTAGATAATTAAAGACTATAAATAATTAAAAAATAAACAAATTGGGAGTGAGAACAAGGTTTCCAATGAATTATATTGAAAGTGTCATGCTATCTTATCAATTATAAGTTTCCCCTACGTTCTATTATTTCTTTATTTTAAAATTATGGATCATGAAATCATGAACTAAGGGGGGAAAATCTTATCTTGCAAAAATAAGTGTTCCAGCATCAACCTAAGTGATGTTTAAAGAGGTTTATAAAGAAGAAATAGTACTACCAAAGATTGTAAATAATATTCCTTATTTTATCCATGATTATGATGAAATAATATGGTCTAGGAACCTTGTATGTGTTATATCCATACCGATTTAGTGTAGGAGATACTAGAGTAAGCTCATAGTTCTTTATCATCCATTCTTCAGTAAAGTAAAAATAGGTGAAAAAATATAAATGAGTATTTCTAGGGGATGGAATATATATAGATACAATATTATATGTATTTCGGTGCTTGTTATGTCCAAATGTTATGCATGAGAGACAAATTTAAAGATAGATCTTATAACCATTAAGCACACCTGAATTGAAATGGGAAACTATCAACCTAGATTTTATCATTGGACTCCTGAAAATTATTAAAGGGGATAATTCAATATGGGTTATAGGAGATCAATTTATGATGTCACCAAATATCATCAATATTAGGAATCATTTATTTTCTGATAATTCTTCTTGGATAAACATTAATAATGTGGTATAGTCCCATAGAATACCAAATTATATTTTGTATGACATGGATCAAAGGGTTACCTACATGTTTTGATGAATCATTCAGAAATCTTGATTCAAAATTTAGTTTCACTTTTACTATAATTTATACATATATGGTTAGTTTATGATTAAAATTCAATAACTCTTGGTAATTTGTAGATTATTATTAATGTATTTTAAATTTAGTTGATGTCAGAAACTCCCTTTAGACATGTTTTCTTACAATAATTGATTTCAGTCATGAAATTAGATGGATCTTTTGAATCCATCTATAGAATGAACTATAGAATTATAACATTCTAGGATGAATTTTTAGAAATAAAACTGAAGGTTCTTAATTTAGTATAGGAAATAACAATGAAGTATACATATTTTGGGGAATATATAAGGGAATATAAATTCAATATAAATCACATTCTGATAATCATTGGCATAATCTATAGATAATAGTTGGGGGAGAAGTTTTTTTATGAATTTTTTCATGGAACAATGTTATGATATTATAGAATAAAGAGAGATAATCCTAAGGTATATTAGTCACTTTAGATAATTTATTGAGTAGGTACAATTGATTATTGCTTGTTTCTTCCACTAAACATGTTAGAAGTTCACGACATGTTCATTGCATCTCTATTTAGGAACTACCAAAATTATCCATCACATGTTCTAAATTTAGAGGTCATATGTAACACCCCAGGTAAATAAAGAATATGATATTTTCATATTTATCCATATTTGTGAATAAAATATTAATATGACTTTAAATGGGATTCTATGCTCGATGGCGTACCCAACACGCCAGAACGAGTTTCTTGGAAATCTTACATTGCACTCTAATAATAAAATAATATTATTTTAAATGGTAGTTAACATATAGCCTTTGTATTGGAGGGAATGGATATAAATAACTAAAATATGATTATATATGTTTTTAAATGTTTTTACATTTATCCAATAAAATATAAAGGCTTAAAATACGGAAAGAATTCAATTTTAGGCGTATATGCCCTAGTTTTCACTAAAGGTTAACTTATCGCCTTTTGATGGCGAACCGTCATTAAATATAGTTTTTTTCACTCTTATACATTCTATTGGACCAAATAAAACTCTTCTTTAGAATCGGGACATCAAAATTTACTTTGTGTAAATTTTTGGTATCTTTCCGATAAAGTTCATTTTTTAATGAATAGTATAAAATGTTGTATTTTAATTCAAAACCTCTTTTTGATCTAATTTATTTATATGATTAGATTATATTTTGAATTGGTTTTAAATGGAAATTTGAATATATTTTTACCATTAAATCCAATAGTGGTCGTTGGAATTAATTTCACTTTGAAATCAGACTTAAACTAGTGTCAATCTTTTGATACTTATTGTTTCATAAAAACACGCTATTTGCTCTGACAGCGGGAATTAATAATTAAATTAATTAATGTGAATTATATGTTTTAAATTTTTTAAAATAGACTTCATTTTTGAATTCGGAATATCAAATATACCTTAGGGTGAATTTTTGGGATTTTTCTGAAAAACTTCAATTTTTGATGAATAGTGAAACCACTAAGTGGTAGTTATAAAAACTGATTTTTCGTTTAAATGAAATTTAACCACTTATGTGATTTGAATTTCAAAAATCCGACATACATGGTTGTCATTAAGAAGTAAAATGTGGTTCAATGAGATTAAAATAATTTTTTGGTGAATAGTAACTTTTAAGTTCTTAATCGCAATTAGAGGTAATTAGTGTAGTTTAAGGAAAAAATAATGTTTTAATAATATGAAATGAACTTAAAACATGTCCTTACCTCATTGGATGTGTCATGGACGACCAAGAAAACCCATGGGTCATCTTGGGGACCCCATGAAGCCACTTTGGTTGGAAAATGACATTAATATCTTTTTATTTAAAGTTAAAGTAAAAATGAGACAAACATGAAATGTTTTACTAAAACAATTT
This sequence comes from Viscum album, assembly GCA_963277665.1. Lineage (NCBI taxonomy): Eukaryota > Viridiplantae > Streptophyta > Magnoliopsida > Santalales > Viscaceae > Viscum > Viscum album. The sequence continues at coordinate 2,064,361,003 of OY728121.1, forward strand.
TTTCATGGGGTTATACAAATATGAATTTTGACTATAAATATTCATTGGAAAGATAAAAAGATTTCCTACATCATAGTATTTTTTTATAATTTTTATACATTAAATAAATTAAATTATTTATGACATCATGATGATGCAATGATGACCTCATTATTTAACGATTTAAATAAAATGGAAAGATAATGTAATATATAAGACCTAAACATGTCCAAAACCTATTGGATGAGTGGATTTAGAACCCTTATCACCTTATAATCGAATTATATCAATGTGGTACCTCTTAAATCCTAATATCATTTTAAAATAAGGTGACTTTTCTTTACTTTCCAAGAGTGCCCCTCCTCTCCTCTTATAAAAGGCCCCCACCTCTACCTTCTTACCCACACTCCCAAAGCCTTTGGCTCGGCCAAACCCTGACCATGTGTCTCTACACTTCCCTATCGTACTCCTTGAATCCTCACTTTGGGCATAAGTCTTCCCAAGGAATCCTTTGAGCTCAAACCAAAGGGAGTTACCTGATTTTAAGGTAATGTCTTCACTTGAGTCCTTTTGTTTTATTTTGCTTCTCCAACCCCCTAAAATCTTTTTATTCATTTATTTTGTAACAAATACAGTATAATCAATATACTAGGATGTTGTTATATGAAGTATTCGAGCTACACTTTCACACACCAACATCTAATGGTTAAAGAACATACTGTTTCCGTGGATGGCGAATTTTGGCCTCCCGAAACGATGATTGTTCAACATTCTTTTAACACCTTAAAAGGTGGCCATTAAGATGAAAATATATTTATATATGATATATAATATATTTATGTTATCATTAAGCTTCTGAATTTTTCATTTTGGGCATACCATTATGGTTTCCATTATGGGTAAACGTGATATCTTCATTTAAGGAAGTGCGGACTACCGCCCTCTCAAAGTGATGTGATTCGTTAATGCCATGCGTGGGACTTATAAAGGATGGATTTAATGTTATTATATATGATGTTATACTGGAATTATAATATACCTCTATATCATTATTATTTCTTTCCATTAAAGTATGAGATAGAAATGAAAGTAGCATTCATGCGTACGTACGACTTACCGTCTCCATGAACGGTGCATTTCATTTCTTATCCCCAAATGTAATGTACTATTATAAGTACATGTATATAATGGATATATATGATGAATGATACATCTAAATGATGAATATAATTCTGGAATTAAAATATACATACCTCTCATTTAGTTTTAATTCCATTAATATGACAAATAAATGAAAGTAGCGTTCATGAGTACGTACGGCTTACCGTCTCCATGAACGGTGCATTTCATTTCTTACCTCTAAATGATTATGTGATATTATAAATACATGTATATTCTAGATATATATGATATATATTATATCCAAATCAGGAATTTCATTCTGGATATAAAGAACCTTTGACCACACGAACAACATGTAATTGTAAGAAGTCCACTTTCGACTTAAGAACCAAATATCGACAAAACAAACATTATTAACTTAAATGATTACATAATGTTTATAACATATAAATAAGTGATATAAAAGTAATTATGAAATTGAAAAAGGTTGTTAAGAGAAATTAACTCAAGTTTATTATTCAAGATGTTAAAGAACGATCACGTCAAGTCGGACCCGAGGTAAGGGATCCTACTCCTCTCTTTGTTTTTATGTACACTCTTTTATGTCATTCCTTTTAAGCCCATCTTTCTTGTGATTGGGATGTTCTTTTATATTACTCTTAATTTAATTTTTATGTTCATATGTTGAGAGACCCTATTCTCTCTCATCAAACCATTTTGGATGTTTTGAGTGGCGCCGTTAGGCTACCGAATTTTCGTAAGAGATCTAACCTCTCTCTTTCTTTTTAAGTACTCTCCTTTATGTCACTTCTTTTAAGCTTCTCTTTGTTATGTTGGGGGATGTTATTTTATATTACTCTTTCTGTAAAATTTATGTTAATATTATGAGAGACCCTATTTGATCTCATCAATCCATTTTTGTGGCGCCATTAGGCTACCAAGTTTTCGTAAGGGATTTTTCATCTCACTCTTATTCCCGTGAGATTTATGCTAACATTTGCCACAATTTACTTTTAGTGGTGTATGTACTGCCCATTATTTTAGTCATTGTGTAATATAATTTCATTTATGAGTATTTACATCAATGTTGTATAGTCCTTCTTTCACAGGGTGTATGTTTCGAAAGTTACCCAAGTCGGTAAGGGAACCTTTCAACCTCCTCTTTTTAATAGACTTCTTTTGTTATGTCTTTTAATTCACATATTATTATGTTTGGATATGCTATTATATATCCTTATTGATGTAAATTTTATGTCCAAGTGATGAGATACCCTTTTTATCTCTCATCAACTCATTTTATGAATTTTAATGTGACGCCGTTAGGTTGTCAAATTTTACCAAGGGAACTTTTTAACCCAATTTTGATTTCTTTAGGTTCAACATGTAGTTATTGAATATGTCATCCTTTGAATATGTGTGAATGACCTTTTATTGTTTTACACTTAATATCCACTTATATTGGGTGTATTTATATTTGTCACACATAATTCTGAGATTTATTTCTTCTTAATTTAAGGATACCTTCTTTATAATGGATTTTATCTCATTTTACATTTCTTTTGATACTTCATTGTTGTTATGCACCAATTCACTCTTATATAGTGTGTATACTGTCCTTTCACATGTTATATCATGAATCCCTTTATTCTCATGATATTATAAAGTTCGGATTAAATGTTATTCCGCTATTATTTGTATTCAAGAGTCTCTCTTTTTGTTAAAAACTATTTAACAAAAATATCATTTTAAATGTTTTAAAGATTTATTATTCTAAATATTTATCTTAAATGTCCATGTTTTCGAAATGGTTTTCAGTATTTATTTATACGTACATTAATGTTTTAAAATTATAATTCCATTAAAAGCTTCAAAGTGGTATGGGACACTTTGATTCACAAATCTCTTTTAAATGGTTTTTGAAAATGGATTGATTAATTCAATATCTGGGAATTACTTATTGTGATTGGAAATGAAATGTTGTTATTGAAATGTTTATATTTTGAATATTTTATGTGTAATGATGGTACTTGGACATTTTATGGGTGGTTACGTGATAAATCATATGATGGGTGGTGTCGTGAAAACCAGGACGGGTGGTTACGTTATAACCTCCAATGCATTGGGTATGGAAGTCGGTCGTATGGATATTCCATTAAGTATGTATGGAAGTTGGCGGAATGGATATTCTATTAAGTGTTATGTGTGGAAGTTGACATTATGGTTATTCCACTTAAGTATGATTATGTCCCAAGTTACCTTTATATGTTATGTGATCTTTATATGAGTTTTATGGTAATCTTTTGGTTACAGAAGGGTAAGTAATGAACTTTTATTCAGCGAAGAGTTTTTACTACTTCTAAAAGGTGAAAAGTATTACTTTGATAAAGTATACATGGTTTACTTGTTGTTTTGAAAAACTAACAGTTTTCATTCTTTGTGTATCCCTTACTAAGCTTTTTATGCTCATCCCAAGTTTTTGAAATGTTTTTCACAGGACTTTGTGTGGAATAGGGTCAAGGATGGGATCAAGGGAAAGTCGTGCTACCTAAAACATGGAACTAGACATGTTTCTTTTTAAGAGTTTTTATTTTATGGAAATTTAGTAGAAGAGACTACTTTGTAATCTTTTGAGATGTAATAGTTATGTCCTAATTCTCTAAAACTCTAAACCTGAGAAGATCCTCAATGTGAATTATTCATTTAATTCAATATTAAGTAATGTTTAAGGCTGGGGCCTTATATTATATCTCTAGATCATTATCCATTTTATTGGGAACAACATATGGATTTTGAAATAAAGAGAAAAATATATATGAAACAATACCGGTCACCCCGTAAATGTTTTATGTTAAAACCACCAATGTGGGGATGCTATATGGTAACCTAATCTTATGATAAGGCCAAAGAATCCAGAATTATTTAATTCATTGTGAAGGTATTTCAATGTTGAAATTTATTTTTTTGGGATATAATGTAATTCCTAGATATTTTTTTGATATATATATATATATATATTCTTATTAATTTAATTTCTCTGATAGCTTGTGTTACACACAACATCAAGATTAGCGAACCATAATATACTATTAATAGTATTAATTATACATGAACATTATATATTAACCATTAGATATAGAGGTCTAAATAGGATTCGTTTTATTTAAATTATTTATAATGTTTTTATATAATAGTATATATTTATTAAAAAAGTACATAATTTTTGGTAATGTATTTTAATGTTTGGAAAATAAATACTTCTCAAAAAATATATCCTTTCGTAAAAAAAAAATAAAATTAATTTGTGACAATTATAAAATATTTTTGAAAAAACTAACATTATTTTTTGTATCAAAATTTCAAATTTTTCGTACTGTAAAATTTTTGGATTTTTTTAAAATAATAATTTTTAAAGAATTGTGAAAAAAAACTAGTTCTTATTGAAAATTGTATTTTCATTTTAATTCATTTACAAATCACATTTTTTAAAATTTCTTAGAAAAGTGAAATTAGTAAAATTACGAATAATTTATCTCGTTTAGGTCAATTTATAAATTCAATATTAATTTTTTTGTAAATCTTTTTATAAAAATGGAAAAAATTTCATTGGAATTGCAATTTTTTACTATCAATGAGTTTTACTTCATGTTAAATTCTCCAACTTATGTTAAATGAATTTGATAAAATGGATTAAAAATTTACAATAATTATAATAATTTATATTACATAAATTGGTGAAAATAAAATTTTTCTATAATGGATAGTAAAAACTATAAACAAATCATAATTATTAATATTATATTAAAAAGATTGTTTTTATAATTATATATTCAAGTTATAAAAATAATGTAAATCACATAAAGGATATTATTTAAAAAAATTATTTCATATTTATTATTATTGGGTCGAAATTATCTAATAATTATAACTTTTTATTAACAGAGAAAGTATATAGGTAAATAAAAAGATACTAGTTATTGTGGTGAATAGTAAAATGGTAAAAATGAGTAAAAATATAGGCCTATTGAATAACATGTTTTAATAAAATGTTTTTTTCTATAGGTTTTTATCCAACATATAATCCACAAAATCCATTAATCATCATTTTTAGTTTCTCATGACCCGAGGGTGACTTTCCATTATTGAATAGTTTTTGGTATTTACAAAAATTTTACCCCTCTTAAAATACAAATGGGGACCTAATCACCATACTTATTCACACTCTTATACCATTTTTATCAACCAAAATGTAGCAAAATATCATAAAAAATTCTTTATAAAAACTATTGTAATAATTGTATTCCAAGAATAAAAACCCTATGGTCCTTAATAAGATATCCCAATGATGTTTTTCTATGAAAATGTAATTGTAATCACTATTCTCATTCTTGTTTACTTATTATATTACAAAATTAATTATTGTATTTATTATTCCAATATTAAAACATAAGTATAAAAATTAAATTGATATTTTATTTTTTTAATATAATAACCTATATCCATTTTCTATTCTATCAAACTAGAATGGAAGTCATTGATCATGTGTATAATGAACAACCGCCTCATGCACTTATGTAATTCATTTTCAATCCCTGCCTATAACTGGTGTATATATTAATGTATTTAATGTTTAGATATGAAATTTTTACAAATTATACTAATATTAGTATAAAAAATTTAAATTCATACCTAATAATCCTTTTATGTGGGATAATATTGCTCGTTCATATGTGTTAACTATCACCTCTACATAACGTTGTGATACCTTATTTTTTCACATGGATGGTTATAAGGGAATATTTAATGAATTTATATTATATATATGACCTAAATATAACTCTATAATGGTAATATATTATTTATCCCCCTATAAATCCATCGATTAAGAAAATGGAAACGCGTTTTATGCATAGGTATGACCTACCACCTCTATAAACAATGTAATTCCATTCATATATCTATATTTCATTGATATATATAAATACATATAAAATTAATATATATGATATTTTTTCAAGGATAATATTATTTATATTATAAAACCATAGTAAATAAAAATGTTCTGAAAATACCAAATAAAAATAGAAATGAAAAATGAAGGAGTTATTACTCACAATGTGATTTTATCAAGTAATGTTACATAAGAGAGTAATAAAATGCATCAGGGAATCAAATATGTTATGATATATATAATTATTCTTCTATACTAAATATATATATATATATATATATAGTAAACACATATTTATTATATAATAGTTTCTAATGTGTATGAATGAATTTGATACTTAAGGTGAGGGACTTCTAGTATCTATTTATTTTCTAGGAGAAATATTTCATATTAGAATATAATATATTTTATCTGGTGTATATATGTCCCCTTATATTTTTTATATACCAAATTTTATTATTTAATAATATTTAATGACTAATTTTATGTAATTATTTAATGGGACTTATGAGTCAAATGTTTCTGATGTTGACATCAATTTTCATCTCACTTTTATTTCCTTAGGGCACATTCCATATTAACCACTTGTCTCATTTATTTTTCCTATATACAAAACATTAATTTATTTTATAACTAATCTTATAAATTTTATTTATATTGAAATTTTAATATAAGATTATTTATTTAATGGGGATTATGATTCAAACGTTTACAATATATTAAGGGTTTTTTGTTACAATGTGATTACCTATAAGGACTATTAAGGATTATGATTCTGATGATGAAATCTTATGATCTTCCTCTAAATAAATTCATTAATTTTACCCTCCAATATTTATTACTATAAACCACATTGTTTACATTCATTTTTTTAAAATCTAAAATGTAAAAAAAAATTAATGAAAAAGTGCATTTTTACTATAAAATAACATTATTTAACTCTTTAATAAAAAAATAATTTCTCTTTCATGCCTATGATTTATAAACTGGTATCTAGAATATTTACAAAATTAGATATTTAATATTAATGATATTTTTACCCAATATTTTATTTTTACAAATTTATTTATATTTATTATATTTATTTGATTTTTCCTCTTGAGATTATTATTAGTTTTTACCAAAAATGATAAAGGAATCAATGTTTTAATGTGTACAACATGAAAGGTATTTTCCTCTATCATGAACAATAATTTATTTAAATATGTTTTTATTTGTTTAAATTTTTTTTAAAAGTGAATTATTTTAAAAAATATTTAGGAACATTAGGTTTTATAAATGTTATCGTAAATGTGATATTGTAATTTTCAACTAGAATGTTCCAAGTGATCTTTCAAATTAATTTTCCCCTCTAATATGACATCCTTTTTTGTTACATAATCATTTTTAGAGATTTCATCCAATGATAAAATCATTATTTATTATCTATATTGTTTTAAATTCTGGTAAAAATATGTTTATGAATCCGATTATTTTTCAAATGGTTATTCTATAATGAAATGAGGAAATTCTTATGAAATATTTTTCATTTCCATGGGATACACATTGATGAAATATTTTTGAAACACGATTATTATCATGGTTTCTAATATGATAATTTTTATGATCATGTGGCACACTAATGTATGATTTTTATTATTTGACTTGAAGGACCTCAATCTACATCCAAATCATTGGGTATATATTAATATCTCTTGAGATAATCTGTATTAAAATGTGATTGAATCCATTTTATAAATGTAATTTTTATACAATGACATTGTTTTAAGGATACCATGACTAATAAAATAGTTAGAGAGGTGATCCCATTCCAAAATGATAGTTAGAGAAATATTCATAAAAAAGAAATTACTTTCTATACTAATTTATAAACCACAAAGCTACGTCTAATTACCATGTTATATTCGGATGACTCATGTTCTTTTATTACCTTAATATACATGTCTTATGAACTAACAATATTCAGGTCATGAATCAATTTTAGCCAATTTGATATTCTCATTATTCTTTTTTACAATTTATGATTGTATTCTCATATCATTATGCTCATGTTATTCTTATGTGGTCATTGAAATATCAATTGTTTACTCATACTAATATTATAAGGTCACCCATTAATATGTTTCATTTCACAATGTTATGAAGTAATTTTATATGTATGATAAGTATATGAAGGGTTCTTGTTATGGAAAACACAGTGGGAGATGATATAGCTCACTAATGAACCTGTTTTTTTCCTTTTTTAAAGATACTAGAAATTTATTGTCCTCATGTGTGATTTTACAAGATGAAATTAATATTCTTATTATAATATGTAATATTTATGTATGATAATTTTGGCTTATTAATTCATTATTTATAAAATTATATTTTTAAATGTATTGAAACTAAACAAGGTCTTTTTTTAGATCAGGTTCTAAAATGGTGTATCCTTTTTAGATGTTTCTTGGATCAGATTGGTCCCTAGATTTTGTAAGGACTCTTCTAATGGAGACTTCATTTTAAAAAGGATCAATGATGAAAAATCATTTTTATTTTTTCAGATAATCGTGTGATTTTATAGGAATGTTCTATTTGAGTTCAAGTCTCAAATTTATTAGTGTAGGACCTCAAGAAAGATATTGAAAAAAGGTAGGGTTCCAACCACTATGGGATTCCCCCTCCTTCTAGTTTTGACACTGTCAATGATCTTAATTGAGTTGTATGTGTTTTTATTTTCATTTATGGGTGTGTCTTGGAATTATCCCTAAAAGTGTTCACTTTTTGATTCTTACTTTGTACATTATATGTCATGTGGTTTAGACAATGATCCTTGGTTTTATAAAATAACCTTATAGGGACAATATTATGGGAAAATCATATAGGGGGCCTAGTTTGGGTTTTGGTTCGTTTGAGATCAGAGATGTTTTTTATTTATGGTGTGACCATTATTTTATGGCCAAACTAGGTGTTTGGGGGTGTCTCATTTTTATGAGAATATATTTTCAAATTTATTCTTGGTTAGATTGTATAAGTTAACATTTTTTTAAATTCTCTGTAAGTGTATTCATTAGGTTCCATTTCTATTGTTCTTTCTGAGTAATGCTTGTTTGAGGAATGTTTATGACACATTTCTTGGTGGTTATTAACTTTTATTATTCATGGTGTAATCAATGATTTATGTTATTGGTTTATTTTTTTGGACATGGATTGACCTTGGGTTTTTATATGGATGACTGGGCATGTGTTTTTTTAGTGGACCATGGTTATCACTGATATGAGATTCATATAGAAAACATCAAGCCTTGGTATTCCCGGTTTTTTGATATAAACACCCTCATATTAATTTTATAACTATATGTTTTCATCTATGTTGTTTTATGATGGGGAATTCATCAATTTTTTATGTGCCTCAATTTCAGAGATTTTTTGTATTTGGTAATCTGATTTGTTGATATTTTGTGTTGTTTTATAGTTTAGTACATCCTTTGTGGTTTCGACACATATTTTACTTGATGATGAAGTTGTAAAACTCTATCAATATATCTTTATTATAATGTTTTTTTGGTGTTAAGATGTTTTTATAAAAATTAATATGTTGTTATTCTACCATTATAGATCAATTATAATTATTGAGAGACATATTCTAGGTCATCATATTCATAAAGCATCATATTTTGTATTTAAAAATTGGACACTTTTGGAGGAGCAATCTAGTTTCCTGAGGATTCATCATAATGTATTAAGAATTTGACTTTTCTCAATTATTTTGCTTTTTTCATTATTCCTTAGGTAGAATGTTTAGAAATTTATACTAGACATTCTTAGAATTTGATTTGTTTAAACGTCTACGTTTTCCACATACATTCAGCGGTATAATGTGGCATGGTGGAGAAAATTATTACAAATTCCATGTCGTAGTAGATTTTATTTTATATTATATGATATTGTTAAGGGTTATTTTATGTTTTTGCGGAATTTTAGATCCAAACATTGAAAATATGGGATGTTTCCTCTTGTGCATGGTGTGCATGAACCATTTAGGGGAAACCCAAAAAATTCCCTTTTTAGTTGATTTTTAGTTGATATTTTCATATTCAATTTAGACTATACTAGTAATTCATGGTTTATTCTAAACCAATAAAAACAATAAAAACCATGCAAGATGTTTAATGAATATGGGAAATGGTACATGGCTTTTGGATAATTAGGTAAGTCACATGAAAATTTTGTGAAGTGGGTTTTCAATTAGATTATTTGATTTATCATTGTTGGGACATATTCATTTACACCATGTGATATAACTGTGTGTAATCTTGTGAGGTGGGTTTTCCTTATTAGTGGTTTCAAAACAATTTGTGTATGAATTGGTAAACCATGTTCACAAACCACGTTTTCTACACAGATTCATTAAAAAGGGAAATTCTAATTCTACCCCGACATGATATTGACACTCGTAAAATCCACCACTTCCACATATCATTAAAATAGACTAAGAACACTAAAAGGGAGATTTTAACCTTCCCTATCTAATGTTCATGTTAATTTACCACATATTCAGGTAGATAATTTTAGTATTATCCTTCATATTTCATCATTTATCCTTTTGTTCTATCTCACCATCCTAACCCCCATGGTTTTTCATATCACATAGGACCCTTAGGGATCCCATGAAGATGATATGTGTCATGTGGGGTGCTTAATTTTGGGGTTTTGGTTGTTAGGTGTGGGGAACAGTCTCTTGAGGCTTGGATGGGTGTTCAACATCGAGGCCAAAAACATCAGATTTTGTTTTTTATTGAATGAGGTTAGTGATTCAATGAATTTTATTTATAATTAATTCTATGATATGACTTGTTTTAATAAATTTGTTAGTTATATAAATTAGTGTAATATATGAATCATGTAACGGTTGAAATGGTAATTTAAAAACGTTTTATCCCTTTTAATTAAATAGGTTCTATGAAATGTTTTACTATAAATGTCTATCTTTTATTAGTGGAATAAAACGGTTATAAAATTGCGAGTGATCGTTGAAATTAGGTTTGTAGTTGCGGGTTTCACATCTATTATACTCCACAAAAGTATTTTGGGAGTTGAAAGTGATTATGTTAGTCAATGTGGGTTGATTAATCTAATAAGGGGTGTGTTAACCCATGTGAGTGATATTTTGAATCCTTTTTAATGATATTTAAATATTTAAATGGTGTTATTAAGGAAAGGGTGAGTCTCCAAAATAGATTTTACAATTTTTTATAATAATATTGGAATCAAAATTTGATTAAGATGTGAATTTAAATAGTCTTAGTTGGAATTAAATTCCAATCATATTTTAATAGTTCCATTTGAAATAGTATGAAAAATGAGTTTTCATGAGTGTGATGGCATATATATCATACCCCATGTCTCTAAAAATCAATTTTTATTATGTGTGGCACTTTGTTTCTATGGAGACATGATTACTATTAACTAGGGTGTTTAATATGAGTGGGTTTGCGGTTGGGTTTATATTTAGTTAAAATTTTGTTCAACTGGTGGGATTAATTATGTATGTTAATCCATAATTTCTAACCACATTCTTTGATAAAATTATATTCCTAGAATACTTGGTGCAGATCTAGACAAGTGATATCACTAGTGTAGATGGCACATTTACCAAAGAGGATAGTCCACTAGAATGGTTGAGCTAGATGGTAATTTTATGATTTTTAGTAAAAGGGGAGTAATATGAGATATTATTATGGCTTAAGGAATTAGTTTTCTGCTGATAGGATTATCTTAAGATAGTTTGAGGTGAAAAACTGGGCCATGATAGGTTTATTAGTGATAGACTAGTATTCTTGGTTTTGTTTTCGATTATGTATGGGAGTCCTATGAACATTACTACGATTTTAGGACCCTATTTTGAATATTTTTAGGGATTCTTTTTTTATATGGTTGTATCTAATGTTTATTATATAATTACATGGAACACATTATTTTTTTATTCTATTTTACCTTCTTATTGATCTTGCTGATTTTAATTTATATTTTTCCATTTTGGGATAATTTGGGGTGTTACTCAAAAATATTTTATAAATGGGGGTTGAGAGTTGTATCTCCTTGAAATTTAAATGGTTATGTTTTGAAAGATTGGTGCATGGGATTAAAACATAGTTTCAGGAATCCATTATCTTATTAATTTCTAATATATTTTTCAATCATGTTTTGGAAAAAAATTTCCAACTAAATACATTATTTAGGTATTCTCAAAGTAAAAATTTAAATTGGGGAATTTATAATAGGGAATTATAAGTGGAGGTCCCAAAAAATGATTTGATAAGAGAGGCTATATATAGGGGAAAATGATTTCCATGTGATGGTTTTTATTTAATGGAAATAAATAGTAATTTTTTAAAATAACCATGATATGATATTGTATTCAATATTTTTCATCTTAGAGAATATATATTAACTATTGTATTTCAAAATTGTATGCACATAATGTAATATGAAAGAGGATATATAAATTTGTTGGTCGGTGACCTACTTGGATATATATCCAACACACATATTTATATGTCCACATCCCATTTAGTTTATTCTTCTACATTAATAATTGAAGGGAGAAATTTTGTATGAGATAGGTATCTTTTTTCATGCAGACGTACCTTGTCATATCCTAAGATTATATATTAGTTATTAGGATTTACATCAATAATTTTTGTCTATTGTATTTTACCCTAAGGATATATCTATATTTTCTCTTGATGTACATATATCTTTTCTTAAATAGTAAATTTCGTGGTGGATACTAATGATTCTTATCCAATTTTTTGAACGTTTATTATTTTCTATTTATACTTATTATTTATCTTATTATCAGAGGTATAAATCATTTCCAAAGTGTTGTTTCTAATGACCATATACTAATTTTTGTACCATGGGGATTTGGAATCTCTTTTGGCCATATGAGGAGTATGGTTGGGTGGAAATATAAATGGTACCCCATCCAATTTGTTAATACAATAAATATTATAGACTATATATGTAATAATGAAAGAAATTTTAATCACTTATTTAAAGGATAATCCATTTCCTTTAAATACAATTCATCACACAGTAATTTTCTACATATTATGATATTGTATCATGTTCCATAAATATAGATATAATATTCTTCATATAATAGTTTTTAAAAAAACAAGAGAAGTAGAGGATGAACGATCACCTTTTCATGAGAAATTTAGTGATGGATTAAAATAGAAATATGATATGTCCAATATGTTATAATTTGGGAATGAAAAAACCTATTACATGGTATAAGGTAATGAAAATTTTCTTCATGTGTGTAGAAAAATTCCTTTACGATCATGAATTAATTTTATAATGTTCAATTCATTAACAATAATGAAATATGTAATTATTCATGTCAATTTTCCATTTCAAAAAGGAAATTTACCTAAGAAGGGGTCGTGGTTGAAAATCAAATATTATCCTCTTACTAAAGTTGATTTTAACATTATAAATGACAGGAAAACATGCACATTTATTATAAACACAAATTTATCCAATTAACTGTTTCATTAAGGATGTACACACTCTTTTATATCTTCCATGTTTATTTAGAAAAAAAATTCTCTCCTAGATCACTCGGTAAGGGGTTTTCAATTAGAACACCTGGTGGAAATATTATTTAATTAAGGATATATCAAGTAATATATGCAGTGTTATATATATATAACCTAGTTGAAATTTTTATATACTTATTCAGCTATCAATGTATAATGATTTAATTTATTACTGATGTAATGAGATTACATTTTTTCAAGGATGAAAAACACCTTATTTTTTAGAGAGAGTGTTCATTATCTGATTCATGCATGAATCCACCTCTAGTACGCTAGGACTGAAAAATTATGGGAGAAGAGGATTAGAATAAAAAATCTATCTGTGGTTCCAAAAATATAACAAAGGATTATTTAAATTCTAAAAAGCTAGACCATAGTTTCCAATAGTCAATGGTTAGTTAATTACATTGGTATAAAATACTAGGAATCACATCACAATGGACTGAGTAGTTTAGTGGCCTTGGTAAACTAGATATATACTCAAAAACCACATTGAATTTTAATACATAAAATAAAAAAATATTTTTCTTGTGTCTTACATTATTCCCCATTTTTGAAGCCCTACATATCATCCATAATATACATCTTGGAATCTTGGAGGAAATTGAAACAAATGAAAGGGGTGAGATCAAATGATCCGTAAGGGTATGTATACAACAGATGATATCATAAATAAATATGATGTAAAGGTAGTTAAATAAAACAAATTCCTTTTAATAAAATTATCAATAATAATTTTCCTATAAAAATATGTTATAATGATTCCATATAAAAACTCCCATAATCTAGAACACTTATCATTGGAAATTCTAATAACTAAATAATCACATGGAAATAAATAATTATTCTTTTAATGGTGGAATGAATAATTAAGGAAATTTGAAATAAACCATTAAGTATTTATACTAATAATCTGTTAATGTCATTGACTTTATCCATGAATATATTATTATCAATGATTTGTACCAGAATGTAATAAATGGATAAGGCCATGGTCAGAACATAGTCCTTATAGTATCATGAGACCAACCGATAATTCGAGGGGTTATAGTGGGAATTCCAATCAATTACTATTTCCAATTCATTCCTCATATTAATTGGTTTAAGCATAAAAATATTATATATAAAAAATATATAAAACATTCCCCTATCAATAAGAACCATCACAAAAAATTCTGAGTAATATGGTGAATGGTATCCAAATAGAAGATCCACTATCAAAAAAATCCTAAACCATTTAATAAAATATGTTTTATTATATCAAAATATATCAATCTAAATAATGTAAAATATTTATTAAATTTTTTTGCATATATGAAAATAATACAAAAAAAATCATTGAAAATTCTTAAGTGAAATACTCTTTAACCTTGAAATCATTTATTTAAAATGTTGTGTCATTATAAAAGAATATATTTTCTTTGAAAATAATATTTTAACCATATAAATGAATCCTAAAATACATAAGGAGTGCTGATAGTGGAAAAATAAACACTTTCTATATAACTTTACAGAAGAAATTTCTTCAATATTTTTGTAAAAAATATATAAAGTATAGTGTTTAAAAAAACATATTCCCTTTAAAACATATTATAAAATGTCTAATAGGTGTAAAAATACAATAATTATTTTTAGGATAAGATTAAAATCCATTTTGAAAATACTTTAGAATAAAATTTAATGAAGGAGAAATAATCCACTATAGATACTTAAAACTAAAAAATTTCAATTAATGATGAGATTGTGAATTAAAAACTTATCTTATAGTTTCTTATAGATGAACAAGAATTAACCTCATTCAAAATTGTTATAATAATTTTTTTAGTTTATTACAAAACCATATCCATAGTTTTGATATAATATATGATCCTTTGATATCATTTTGTAAATAATATTTTATTATAACCCATGTTTCTGGGGTTAATTACTTCATTTTCCTCTGCATGTTTTGTCTCAGATATCCTATTTATTTTTCATAAGAAATATTTAATTCATCTCTAAAATGATATAATGTTTAGAGGTATAATATTTATCCATTAAATTCATATTATTTTCATTCTTGAATGGTTGACATGGCAAAATAATGACATTACATCGTGGAGATGGTAGACCATACACGTGCAAGAGCGATGGTATCATTACCTTAATGGTTAATGGGTAAGGAAATTGATGTTATATTAATTAGTCCAAAATCATTATTATGTCATAATTGTATGATATATCAATTATTTCAATCATTATATAATTCCAAGTAAAGTGGTGATTAAAAACATATTATTGTAGGTTGTATATATGGTAATCCGTACAAAAAAACAAACAAACAAACACACAAACACACACACACACTATGTTTTCATTTAGAATAGGATAGATAAAAGGTGGAATATGGTTTTAACCTAATAATAATAACATACCATAATCTATATGACAATATATTTATTAAATTAGCATGTAAACAAAAAATTAATAGGAAGTGGAAAAATAAATGAACTTGAATGAGTTGGTAAAAATGAAAACCACTTCTTTGATGGACTTCTTTTAGATCTATTTTTTTGGGATCTAGGGATGATCTTTTATGAAGAACAAGATATCAAAAAATTTGATAAGGTTTTAGTGATGATTTATTTTATGGGTTTTCTCATTATAGAAGGCTCATGGTTCTGTGAAGAAGTGAGGGAGGATGTACCATTTTATAATTATGGTGAGGGGAAATTTTGAAATATCTCAAAATATTAAAATAAATAAAATAATTATTAAATAAAAATGGTTCCAAATTTATATATTTTGAATATATGTTTAGTGTGGGTATACATACTCTCATCCAATAATGGTTTCAAATCTTTATGTGACATTATTAACCTTTTCATTCAGTTTGAACCCTTATTTAACACATTTATATCTTATCGTGATAATATAGATTTTAATTTTCAAGTGACAATATTGTAACAAAAAAAAGAAAAAAGAATAATAAATGAAACTTGGATAAAATATTAAATTTTACGCCAATAATGTGAAAAAAGTTTTTATTTTTGTGATTTTTTAAAATTAAAAGGTATTAATTTTTAAATATCGTAAATGTCAATTTTGACACTATTCAATACATTAATTTTTTATAAAATCATAATATTAAGATATCACTATAAAAACTATTTGGAACATTTCCCAATATTTCAATGTAATCTATAATTTTTTTGAATGACATAAATTATATCAAATAATATTTAAATTGATATTTTTAATATTATATATTTGATCTTTCCTTTAATTAAAAAATCACTTCATCAATGTTGTGTAATTATTTTAAGTATTTATTTGTTAATTAAACTTTAAAATAAAATTCCATTATATAAATAAATATTTTTTCATTGAAAAAAATATTTATAGCAAAAAATATCACATTGATAACCACATGAAAAATATTTATCTTTGTAAAAAAAGTATGGTAAGTATGAATTTTCCACAAATAAAATATTTTGAAAGTTATATTCTCAAAAAAATTGGCATAAATGGTCACATGACTGATAATTTATTTCTTAGTGATGAGAAAATAACCATATAGTATAATTGGGGAAATTTATATTGTAATTTTATAATATTATTTTTACCCTTAATAACAAATTTATCCTTAACCGTAGTAATAAAAATTCCCAAAGTTACTATTTAATTTGTGCAATAAATAAAAAAGGCCTTTTTAGTAAACTTGGACCTTATAATTCCAAATATAAAATCAATTTTTCAAAATTAAATACTAATAATTTGATAAAAATAATTTAAAATTAATCCCATAGAAGGTATAAAAAGATGAGTTTTTAAATTAAAAACATTCAACAGGTTGAAATGTTTAAAATTCCAAATTGAGTGAAAAATTGATGGCAATTACTTAAATTGGAATGAATGATATAAAATAAATGTACATATACATTAAAACCCACAAAGAATATAATTTAATTCTAGAATTTTTTTTTGAAGAATTAAATATTTTTCAATGAAAATTTATTAATTGTTCACTAGTCATCAAAATTATAAACTTATAAAAAAAATATAAAAAGTCAATCGATGTAAATTTTTATATTATATATTCAACATAATTTTTTTGGTCAAATATAATTTTTACAATATCCCAATTTTTTTGAAACAACTACGCCTATAAATGTTGAAAAATTTCCTTTGTAAAATATTGATTTTTATGTTTATATTTCGATTTACTATTATATTGGGCATATAAAATATATTTGGATGAATGTAAAAACCTTATATTAAATATTTCATTTATAAATTTCATAATTTGGTTTAATACTGTCAATTGTCTGCAATTTAATAGGAATGTTATAAAGAGTGTGTTAAAATAATGATATTTAATCATATATCACTGTTTGTTTATGATTGATGTCATGAACAATGTTATATATAAAAGAAAATAAATTTATTTAAAAAGGTACATAATATAATATCATGTGGTGTTACATTCTCCCATCCGTCATTAAATTTTATCATTATTTAACATCCGAAATCAATGATTGATACTTGAAAATTCAATTATGGTAAAACCATAATCGAAATATGGTTAATAAAACATTCTTTTATTAAGAGGGATTGAGAAATATGAAGGTAAACATAAAATTAGGATTTCGAATAGGATAACATTTAGTGGAAATTGAAAACATGAAAATGAATGGGTACTCTAACTATCACATTCTAAAAGAGAGTGATTTAGAATATGGTCATTGTAATGTTAACCACCACAAGAAATTAAATTTGTTAATGGTTAGATGACTATTGATATATCAGAATGAAAAGTAAATAGATTTTTTTTAAAAAAAATTCCTTTCCTAGAGCTAATGAATTCTTTCACAATCATGATACTGAAGTCAATAATATTTTCTTGACTTATTTCCATGTCATAATCTCATCCATTGGTTGTGATTTGATCTGTTTCTATGTTATTTATTAAACCAGAATATGGATATTAAAATTGAATTTTACACCTAATGAACGTTTATCTAAAGCACTATAAGTCATTAATTCAACCTTTAAATTTTATAAAAAATTAAAATGGATATAACTGGTTATCCAATATGATAAATCATTCATTAATGATAAGAAATAATATCAAATTTTCAACTTAATCAATTCAATGAGTAGTTACCTTAAGACTCATATACAAATACTTATATCCAAGTTTATAGACCAAAAATTTAGAGGGATGGTCATTAATTTCCAAAATCAACTTAACATTAGATTCCCCAAACTATATAATTTAGTTCATGTTGGCATATAAAAAATATTTTATCCAATTAAAAATAGGAATGATAAAATTTTATGATACCAAATCCTTAATGAAAAAGTATTGTATTACAATATATTTTTATTCCATGATTATTTTTATGAACCAACCAAAGTTGTCAAACAAACAGGAACCCGACCCAGTCCATGGAATATACCAAAGCCCATTTCAAAACCCCACGTGTTGTAACAAGTTCTCGAGTATCAAATAAATCATGTGGGAATGATTTACCCAGAGTAATAATAATAAATGACTGACATGATAAATTAACCAAGACTAATGATAGAAAATAAAATATAATAGACACAACTTTTCAGTATTTAATTTACAATTTTAAACAAGACAAAGGATGATACATCAATCGAAAACCCCAGTACTATAACAAATATATATGAAATAGGAGGATCAATATCCTCAAGACACATCCACTGAGACCCACAAATGAAACCATGAGAAACCAAACCGCCACTACAGAACACCATGCCTTTACCTGGAACAAATAGATAACAAGATCTACATACAACCAAGAGTGTATGTAGGGCGTGATCTAATGCCCAATGTGATTCCAAAAATATAAAATGAATTCCCTGAGAAATCTTTTTAAATAAAATTTAAAATTACAATTTTTGTAAATTGTTTTAAAACATTTCCCGGAAAAACATTTATAATGTTAATAGTTCAAAAATGAACACTTCCATGGAAGAAAATTTAACAATAAATTGTTTAAAAGAGATTGGTGATTTATATAAAATCAACACCAACACACAAATAGTAATGACCATTGTTTTCAATGGATATTCCATTTTTACAAATATTTCATAAATTCACATTAAATCTGAACATAATGAACTACTATGTGATATGTGACCTTTAAACCTAATTTTTTTTTCTTCTGTGTTTGGAATTTCTAAAATCTGACATACACGGTTACAATCAGTAATTTATTTGCAGTCTGATGAGAAAAACATAAATTTTGGTGAATAGTAACCTACCATTATGAATAGTAACATAGCCTTATGAAAAGTGGTATACCTAATTAATAGTAAATTTTCCTATGATATTATATAAATAATAATCATGTTGAATGTATGATATACATACATTTTAGAATAAGTAAATAATTTTTTTAAAACTGGTTTTTGATAATAAATGATGATTTTAGTTAAATATTTAGAAAATCATATTTTGAAAATTATATTGGAAAAATGGCTTTCATTTTTGGATTTTAAACATCAAAAAATGGTTAGGGTGAATTTTTTAGTTTTTTATGAATTACTTGAATTTTTAGTCAATAGTAAAATACATTAATTTACCGTATGAATACACTAAAGTGAAAATCCACTATTAGTAACATCACATGTGATGTAAGAACACAAATCTCGATCTCACATGAATTTTTTTTCTATTCTTGTTCATGGAATACATAATATTCCATTTCTTGTTTTGAAAAAATAAATTAATGATTATAATATTATGAAAACCCTCCTCCCCTCCACTATAAATAGAACCCATTCTTACCTATTCTTTTCGCTATTCTCAATCTTTGTACCTTTATAATATTCATCCCAAATCTCTCTCCAAGCTCCTCCACCATGTCCAAAGTCCCCTTTCCACTTCTAAATACCAAAATCATTCCCCTTAAGAGGTTCTCATAGGAGGAAATCTCAAGAGTTAAATTCCTCTTTTCAATTCCATCATTTTTTTAGTTCTTTTCTTTTTGTTTATTTCCTCACCTACCTTCACCAAAATGGCATGATAACTCCAGTAACAAAAGTGTATTATAATGCTATAATTCTAATGGGATTATTCGTTATCTTCTCTCCTTTCTCCACATTTTATTTGAAAGAAATGAAAGCACTGCTTGTGATGTGCTAATTTATCACATTCAAGGACAACAATTTATCAATTTCTATTATGTTCATTAATTTTTTCATCAATACATTTGTGTTATATTTGAACCTGATTATTATATATGTAATATATCCTTTTTTTGGTTTTTTAATCCTTTTCTACCAATGGTATTATGTTATAAATCAAAACATGTTCATTGTAATCAAACCTACCGTTTAACCATAATGGTTATCACTACAATTATATATATAAGAATTCTACTTCAATATAAGTAACAAAATTAAATTTAAAATCATGTAATATCCTTGATGTTCAAAAATATCATATAACATCAATTCTGGACAACCACTTTAATCTTACATGTTAATCCAAACATGAATATAAGTGAACTAGTCGTTAAAACCATGTAAAGAAACGAGCCCAAACAATGAAATTGAACATCATAACCAAAAAAAATTTGTTATAAATGAACTTAAAATGATTATACTAAACCAATTACATGTCGAATAGGTTCTATAATTATTAATTATAAAACATAATTTTTCTATTCAAGTCTTTAATAACAACTGGGGAACACCAATAGATTTATGGTAATGGATCCTCTCCATTTCACTCTTAAATCATGTTTGTCCTCTATATAATGCCTTTTTATGTGTAATAAATAATGATGGGGTATGATTACACACCTCCCCCATACTTACCTCATGATTTTTAATTGATGAGAAACCCATTTTATCTCTCATCAGGCCCTCTTAGGTACACTGGACAATATGCTAACAAACCGTAACAAATTCTACCCGAACCCCTTTTGTTAATTTTGGTTGCCTTATCATTATTTATATCATTGTTGAGTTATCTTATCTGATTATGTACATATAAAAAATTATTTTCAGTTTTTCAAAATTCATCTATAAATACCATTTAATTATTATATTTTTGGGATATACATGCTTTTAGATGATTCCATCCTTATAACTTTCCAATAAGAAAACCTATTTTAAGGGAATACCCTTAAATGTTTACCCAATTTCATGTTCACACTACCCCATATTTTATGATTTTTTTTATAAAATCTGAAATTTTATTAAGAAATCCTTCTTAGTTTAATTTTGGGTTTATATAAATGATTTTTATCTTTACTATTTTAAAATCTCTATAGTAATTATCCTTAAAACCGCACAAAAATATTTTAATTCTAATGTTTCTAAATTAAATTTCTTGTATGTTGCCACTTCTGTTTGACACCACATACCATGTTATATTCCTATTTTACCTTATGAACATCCATGTATGTTCTAATTCCTTTCTTTCATGGACACTCTCATGATACTCTCATTGGTTATGCTTTATGTCATGATAGTGGTACCCAATTATATCCATGGGTAACCTTATGTTTATGTATTGTTGATTATGTATGATTTTTTATGAGTCATTAATATTAATGAAAATTTTTAGATGGGTGTGCCTAGATATTGCAAAAATTCAATGGTAAATGTTATGTTTCACGAGATCCGATGTGAAATGGGATTTTCCAATAGTCTTGACCCGTACTAAAATGGGAAACAGGATTGGAAGTTAGCCTTGACCCATACTAAAGACATGTTTTATGAATCTGACACATTTATATTATTTCATGTTTATAAGATTTCAGGCTTATATGATATGATTTTATTTGTTCCATTCTTAGGATATCATTAGGTCATGCCTCCTAACTCATGTGCTTAAGACGCATACTTATGTTCATTCCCTTACTGGGCATTTCAGCTCATCCCTTTGTTCATGTGTTTCCCAGGGTACCCTATGTAGTTGTAAGGGCTCAAAAGACGAGAAAAGATCTTTGTGGAGATTAAATAACTAAATGTTTTTGCCCCATGTTTTATGTTTTATGTACCTTGTTTTCAAAGACACTAGACTTATGGATCCTTGACTTATACTCTGATGTATAATTTTGCTTTAAATCCAGATTTTTTTATGTAAAAAGATTTGGTTGCTATAGTTTGTATCAAAGGATGGTCTAGTTATTTTTTGAGATTAGGAATAGATCCCCTTGGTGATAACCATAAGAATTTGAATACGTAAAATAAAATAGTCCTAAATTTTGGTGATTATTGAGTAAGTGGTTTATCAGGAAAATATATCCCTATCTGGATACAAGCTGGAAGAGGCGGCTCTAACACATATGTACCTTTGAGTAAAAACATTAAAAAAGTGTTTCGAGCTTGACCCATTGTATCCCTGTACTTGAAAATTAGTCTTGAATAACTCTTGGTTATAGAATTCCCTGAGGATATGCTATGATAGATTTACAGGCTCAGTAAAATCCATTATTAATAGATAAAAAATATATTTAGAATATAAGTTACGTAATATATTGATAATAACCTAGATTTAAACCCAAGGAATCACAAGTAAAGAAAAACATATTCTTTATATGTTTATACTTTTATGTTCAAATTTTCCTTTTGTATGCACAGTAGATAAGTATTCAAGACCTCAAACTATACATTATTTTTCTTTGGTAATGGTGAGAAATAGAAGAACATGTTCCAACAACCAATGTGATAGGAAATGTGTATAATGCCCTAATGAAATGCATTAAATGAAATGATAAGGTGATAAGAAAATCATGACAGTAATGGATCAACTGGATTGAGTAATGAATAATAACATGAATCATGCATAACACCCTCCTCCTCCAAGGGAAGAGAAAGTTTCTGTATAATTTTTCATTTGGAAAAGGCCTCCCATATTGAGCAGATATTTTGATCCCCTCATTACAGAAGAACATATTATATCCATTTAAAATATATGATCCATCCTCCAGTTCTCAGAAGAATATAAGGTTGTATTGGAGGTATATCATTTTAATGGAGAGGATGATCAGTGGTGTAAACTCATCAAGAATACAAAGTCACAAGAGGGAATTGATTCCATTGATTGGGATGAATTCAAAAGGATGTTTTCCAACAAGTATTTACCATGAACCCTCCATCTCATGATAGAAAGAGAGTTCCTTGGACTCATGCAGAAGGGATATGAGTCCATCAGGGTGTATGAATCAAACAATACAAGTCCTGCATGGTATGCCTCCGGAATTTCCTGGAACACTGAAAGCAAGGTGGATCACTTTTTTAGCAGACTAATCTTGAGTCTACATAATGTGTTGGTGATTCGATACTTCGATAGTTATGAGGATATTGTCCGTTTCCCCCACAAGGTTGAAATGTAGAATGGAGACTCTTAGTGGTCTCGTGGGCCCAGTGAAAAGAAGTGTAAAATGGAGAACAACATGTGAGGTTCATCAAAAAAATCCCATGATAGAATAAATCCTAACTTTTACCCCTGTAAAAGTTGTGGGAATATGAATCTTAGTCACTATATGAAGGGAACCATGAATTACTTCAAATGTGGAATTATTGGCCTTCTAGACAAGAACTGCCATCCGGATATGAAGAATACCACCAATGAGGAAGAAGAATGAATGGTTCAAATAAAAACTCAGCCTACAATGCAGTGTTACCACTGCAAGGAGCATGATCATTATATAGAAAATTTCCCTAAACCAAGGGATTTTGGAAGCAATCAACAACAACCTCCAAGGAAATAAGGAAGGGCATATGCTATCACTACTGCTTAGGTGGATCGGGACAATGATGTGGTGATTGGTATGATTTTTATTCATTCAAGAATAGTATACATACTATTTGATTCTGGTTCTACACATTATTTCATATCTTGCAAGTGTAGTAGAACTATTAAAACACCACCTCAAAATTTGGTGGAAAAGTTATCTATAAGAACATAGAAATGGGAAAATTATTGCCTCTATGGTTTATAACTCATCCCCGATTAATGTTCGGGGACAGAACCTCCTGATAAATCTCATCAAACATTCTATAGTAGAGTTTGACGCTATATTGGGCATGTATTACCAATCTTGGTACAAGGCTAACATAAAATATTGGAAATGGGAGATTACTATTCAGATGCTGAACCATCCTCATATTCTATAGAAGCATAAGGAGGAGGATAAATCTCCTTTAGAATCTTCATCTAATGTGTGGAAATTGTTTTCTTATAAGAAAGCGTATCTGGCTCAAATGATTGAAGGAAAGGAGAGAATCTTTCTTGAAGACATGCCCATCATGAGGGATTACACTGATGTATTCTTTAAAGGGTTGCATGGTGTTCCTCTTGACTGAGAGGTTGAGTTCTTAATTGAACTTATCTCGGGATCTCTGCCTATCTAAAAAACACCTTAAATAATGGCCACAGTAGAGATGGAAGAGCTGAAGAAGCAGTTACATGGGAACATGGAGAAGGGTTTTATGTACCTGAGTGCATCACTGTGGGGTGTAGCAGTCCTATTTATCAAGAATAATGATGGGTCGATGTGCCTTTGCATTGAAAATTGTGATCTCAATAAAATCTAAATAAAGAACATGTATAACCTATCACAGATAGATGGCTTGTCTGATTAGCTTCGTGGGGCCAGTTATTTCTCTAAGGGGGACATTTGGTCAGGATATCTCAAATTAAAGAAGAGAAAGGATGATATTCCCTTGACTACCTTTCAAAAAATTTAAGGATATTATGAGATCATAGTGATTCCCTTCAGACTCACTAATGCTCCGACAATTTTCCTGGATTTAATGTATAGAGTCTCTAGATACTACCTCGACAAATTTGTGGTAGTCATTATTGATGATATTCTGAAACAGTCCAAGAGAAAGGAGGAACTTGATGGGAATTTTAATATTATGTTAAAGACATTAAAAAGTTTGAAGTTGTATAAAATGTACGGTAAATGTGAGTTCTGAATAGAAAAAGTGTCATTCATGGGGAATTTTATCACTATAAATGGAATATCATTGGACCCTTCGAAGACGAATGAAATTAAAGAGTGGCCCATGTAATCTTGTATAATGATGATCCATAGTTTTTTTGGTCTAGCTGGGTATTTTCAAATATTTGTGATGAACTTATGAAAATTTTCAAACCAAATGACCATGCTGACACGGATGGGAGTACAGTTTTTCTAGACTCATGAATGTAAAGATTGTTTCATAGAGTTGAAAAATATTCTTATCACTGTGCTATCTCTCACACTACCTGCTTGTGGAAAACTCTACGTGGTGTATAGTGATGATTATATGAAGGGATTTAGTTTTTTGATAATGAAAAATGATAAATTGATATCATATGCCTCAAGGTAGATGAAATTACCTTAGAAAAACTATACAATGCATGATCTGGAGTTGGCCGTGGTTATCTTTGCATTGAATGTCTGGTGGCATTATCTCTATCTGGAGAAGTGTGAGATATATACTGACCAAAAGTGTCTCAAACATATATTCAAACAAAAATAATTCAATATGGTCCAACAAAGATGTACATATCTCATTAAGGATTATGAATTCTCAATCCACTACCACCCTAGTAAGGAAAACTAGGTGGAATATTATCTATGTAGAAAGGATCATGAATCATTATCAATGATGAGAATTAAAAAGGATCTCATCATCTTAGATTTGTAAGGGATGGACGTGTGAAACATTAAGGGAGGAAAATTATAAATCCTTTCTTAAATTATTCCTCACCCATCACTCTTGGAGAATATAAAATATGTACAATGAAAGGATGTAGAAATTCTTAAAAGGGTGAAAGATGTTATGAATTGGAAATCCTTATAGTTCAAGGATGATGAGGGAGGAGTTGTAAAATTTGGTAAACGATTATGTGGACCATCCAATATAGAGATAAAGAATGAGATTTTGAATGATGCACATTGCTCGACCTTCTCTATCCACCTAGGGAGCATAGAGATATATCAAGATCTCTACAAAAACTTTTGTTAAGACAATATGAAAAGGGAGATTTTCCAAATATACATCAAAGTTCCTGTTAAGTTAGCAACTGAAGGTTGAGAGGAAAATTTATAATTGGATGAAGAAACCACTACCCATGCATCATGGAAGTGGGAGAACATTAACATGGACTTTTTCACTAGTCATACAAGGAAATATATAGGAAACAGTGCAATATGCTTCATCATGGATCATCTTACAAAGACAACTCACTTTATCACGATTCAAGAGGAAATCTCATTGGATCAACTTGCACGGATTTACATCAAAGATGTGGTATTCTCGAATGGGGTACCACTATCTATTGTATCTGATCGTGATTTGAGATTCACCTCAATGTTTTGGAAAATTATCCAACATGATCAAAGAAGTGAACTAAACATCAGTACGACCTATCTTCATCATACAGATGGCAAATCTGAGCGATCAATTCATACAGTGGAAGACATGATGAGAGCATGCTCTAATGGATTCAAAGGAAGATGGTACCATCATCTTCCACGGGTTGAATTCTCCTACAACAACAGTTTCCACTTGAGCATCTGAATGTCTCCATATGAAGCCCTTTATGGGGAAAGTTGAAGAAAACTGACGTGTTGGGATGAATTTGGTGAGCTTAAGTTCCTAAGACCAAAAATGGTAAATGAAATGGTGGAGAAGATGAAAACTATTCAGCAGAATATAAAGGAAGACCAAAAACAACATAAATGTTATGCAGACTATCATTGACCATACCTTGAGATTAAAGTTGAAGTCATGGTATTTCTATGAATATATCTATGAAATAAGGCCATGAGGTTTGGAATGAAAGGGAAGTTAAGTACCATGAAAATCGGCCCCTTCAAGATCCTTGATCGAGTAGGAGTTGTGGCCTATCAACTTTCATTTCCACCAACCATGTCTAATTTACATGATGTCTTTATGGTATCCCTTTTTAGGAAGTACATATCCAACCATTCACATGTACTCTCTTCAGTAGTTGTACAGTTAGAGGTTGATATTTCTTTTGAAGAGCAGCGAGTGATGATCTTGGATCATAGAGACAAAGTTCTATGCAACAAGACTACTCATCTGGTCATGTTACTATGGTGAAACCATAAGTACGAAGAGTAAACATGGGAATTGGAGAAGAAATGAAGGAAAAGTACCGCCACAACTATTTTCCCTAGAATGTAAAATGAAATGTTGAGGGCGAAATTTCATAATGGGGTAAGAATGTAACGACCCAATGTTTTTCAATGCAAATTCCCCTCTTAAAAAATGTCATAAAATCACATTAAATCACAAAGTAATGTACTTCTATGTAAAATTTGACCTATAAACTAATGTTTTTCACTTCGATGTCTGGAATTTAAAAAATCTGACATACACGGTTCCAATCAGTATGTTATTTGGACTCAAATAAGAACAACATAATTTTTGGTAAACAGTAACATACCCTTATGAATAGTAACATACAATTATGAATAGTAGCATAACATTATGAATAGTTATGTACCCAAATGAATAGTAATGTGACCTATGATATTATATAAATAATATTCAAGTTGAAAGAATGATATACCTATATTTTAAAATAAGTAAATGAATGTTTTAAAACTTTTTTTTGATAATAAATTATGATTTTAATTAAATATTAAAATAATAACACATAGAAAACTATTTTTGAAAAATGGTTTTCATTTTTGGATTCTAAATGTCGAAATATGGTTAGGGTGAATTTTGGTGTTTTTCTGAAATACATGAATTTTTAGTGAATAGTAAAATACATTAGTTTACCATATAAATACACTATAGAGATGATCCAATATTCTTGACATCACAAGTGATGTAAGCACCCAAATCCAAAAATCACATTTATTTATTACTATTCTTAGTCCTGGAATATTTAATATTTCTTGTCTGGTGAATAAAAAATAAATTAATGATTATAATATTATAAAAACCCTCCTCTCATCCACTATAAATACCACCCATTTTTTTCAAATATCACAAATACTCTCAAGCCTTGTTCCTTGCCAATATTCTACCCAAATATCACACCAATTCTCTCCACCATGTCCAAAATCCCCTAGCCTCTTAAAAATACCAAAACCTCTCCCCTTAAGTGGATCTCAAAGGAGGATGTCCCAAGAGGTAAATTCCTCCTTCCAATTCCTTCATTTCATTTATGTTCTTTTATTTTTGTTTATTTCCGAACCTCCCTTCACCAAAATGATATGATAACCTGAGTAACATAAATATACTACAATTATACTATTCTAATGGGATAATTCATTATCTTCTATCCTTTCTCCACCTTTTATTTGAGTGAAATTAATGCACCGTTTGAGATGTGCTAAATTAGAACATTCAAGGACAAAAGTTTTTCAATTTCTATTACCATCATTAATTCGGGTCATGAAACTATTTTTGTTATGGGTGAACCAAATTATTATATTTGTAATATATCCTTTATTTGTTACTGTAATCCTTTTATTCTAATGGTTTTATGTTATATAGAAAACATGTTCATTATAATCAAAACCAATGATTAACCAAAACGGTTGTCAGTAAGGATATATATATATATAAATTTGACATCACTCTAGGTATAAAAATTAAATTTAAAACCATTTAATCTCCATTATTTTCACTAATAGAATATATCTTAAATTCATTACAACCACTTACATCTTACATGTTTATCCAAAAATTAATATAAGCGAACTTGTCATTACAACCAAGTAAACAAACGAGCCTGAACAATGAAATTAAACCTCATAACCAATTAAAATTGTTATAAATGAACATTGAATGATTATGATAAAAAATTAAATATATAATTGGTTCTGGAATTAGTAATTAATAAACCTAATTTTTTGTTTCAAGTCTTTAATAACAAGTGAAAAAGACCAACAGATTTAAGGTAAGTGATCCTCTACATTTCCACTCTTAAAACAAGATTGTTCTCTATACTATTCCTTTTTATGTGTAATCCGCAATGACGGGGTCTGATTACGCACATCCCCCTTACATTCCTCATGCGTTATATGTTTTTAGAAACCAATTTTCTTTATCATCAGTCCCTCTTAGGTGAACTCGACACCATGCCAATAAACTGTAAAAAATTCAACCCAAACCCCTTTTTTCATCCAGGTAACTTTATCATTCCTTATATCAAGGTGGCTTTATCTTATCTATTTATGTAAATATTCTAAATTATGTTTAGTTTTAAAAAATTCTTATACGAATACTGTTTCATAACTCTCTTTTTGGGATACACTATTTTTTAAAAGATTCCCTCCATAGAACTTTCTGATAAGAAAACATGTTTTCAGGGAACTTCTCGACTACGTTAACCAATTTCAACTGCACACTATAAACTGTTTTAAGAAAAATTATCTTTATAAAATTAGTATTTATATTATTAAATGATTCATGGTTCAATAATGGTGTTATATAAAATATTTTCCTCTTTTCTACTTTAAAATCTCTATATTATTTTCCTTAAAACTGTACAAAAATGTTTTAATACTAATGTTTCTCAAATACATTTCTTATATATTTTATGTTATATTTGACACGACATTCCTTGTTATATGACTATTTTAACCTATAAATTTCCATGTATGTTCTAATACCTTTATTTCATGGACACATTAATGATACACTCATTGGTTATGCTTTATGTCATGATTGTGGTACCCAGTTCTTTCCATGGGTATCCTTATGTTTATAAATGGTTGATTATATATGACTATTTATGTGGCAAGAATATTAATGAAAATTTTGAGATGGGTTCCCCTAGATAATGCTCCAATGCATTGGGAAAAGTTATGTCTCAAGAGATGCGATGGGAAATGAGATTGGTGGTTAGCCTTAACCTGTACAAAAATGCGAAACGAGATTGACAGTTAGCCTTGACCCTTATTAAAGAAATGTTTTATGGTTCTTCCACATTTATATGATTCCATGATTATATGATTACAAGATTATATGATGCGATTTTAAATGTTCCATTCTTTGGATATCATTATGTCATGCCTCATAACTCATGTGCTTATAATGCATCCTTATGTTCATTCCCTTACTAGGCTTTTCAGCTTATCCTTTGTTTATGTGTTCCCTAGGGTACCATATTTAGATGTAAGGGATTAAAGGATGTTATAGGATCTTTAGTTAGATTAAATAACGAAATGTTTTTCCCCATGTTTTAGGTTTTATGTACCTAGACTTTAAAGACACTAGACTTAATGATCCTTGTCTTATACTCTGATGTATAATTATGATTAAAATCATGTAATACTTTTTTTAAAAGGCATCGATCACTATACCAACATAAAAACAACGGTTCCACTATATTTTTAAGGATTAAAACAAATCATATACAGTATAGCACTGTGGGTAAGTCTGCTAGGGTTAATCTAGATTATGTGGGACACTAGAACCTCATACATCAGTGTAAAATGTATTAGAAACCCCCTATATCATTATTATCATTGATGAGATGCTAGTATGGGACACCCCAAAAATCTAGTGGTCTCCAATCATAAAATTTTAGTTAGTGTTGGAAGCATCAATTCTTCTAAGTGAATCATGGATGCAACCACAACTAGATCACTATCATACTATAAATAATAATCCCACCAAGATACTAGTGATTCCCTTGTTCTCATGTTCATGTTCACATCTCACACAATCACAATCCTCCAAAACATCTCCACGCATCCCATCTTTTTATCACAAACAAGTCACATTTCATTTTACCCATAGAAAGCCCATTTCAAAAACACACATAACACAATATAAAAACGTCAGAAAAACTGATTTATCTTCATCATAAGATAAATATTAGATCAACCAACCATAGCCATGGTCCAAGACCCTTTGTAAAATTTTACATAAACCACGATCAATTTTAAAAAATTCATTTCACAATTTAAAGCCGTATATAATTCATATGGAAAAGTGAACAACATATTCAAAATTTCATGTGTCTCATTTAAATTTTTAAACATATTCCAAATCCATATACCCCTTATGTTCCCTTAAATAAAAGGATTACACCCTTAAAACATTCCATTATACATTTCCCTAAAACATCAAACCAAATCACTCACACATAATATAGCCAATATCCATTATAATATTCACTCTCATAACATAAATATTCCAAACCCTTCTAAAAATGATTTCACACCTCATAAAAAATTTATAGAACATGGATAAATACACAAACATATATATAAAAAACATCTAAAAATGTTAAATCATGGAATCACCAACTATATAAGAAGAATATTTAGGAATTTTGTGGGAAACTGAAACCACACCACAAGTAAACCCTAAAAAAGGAAAGATCAAAAATAAGTTATCAACATCTGCAATTAATGAACAAGAAAAATACCTAAAAATGGAGCCCCAACCACTGGAGAAAAGAGTGAACTATGAAAGGGGGAAGGAAACCTAACAATATGAAATAAAACAATATAGAGACGACTTACCTGAAGATCCCTCGAATATTCGAAACAAAAAATGCCCATAAATGGATGTCCAAGTGAGAAAAGAGAGGGAGAGGTAGTGCTTAGGGAAGATGATCTCTAATGGGGATGACATAGTGGATTGTTGGGTTCTAAAATCATGGAGAGGGAAAAGAAACCCCAAAACATTAATGACGAGACATGTTGTACGTTTAGATTGTATAGTTTGTTAAGAAGTGTGGTGAACATGTGATTGCCTCTACCGAGATGGAGACCTACCACATGGGAAACCCGCATGGTCTGACTATGCATGTGGCTGTCATGTGGTCTCTGCTATCCAGGTCTCAACCTACTATATGGTTACCTCAGTCTTGGTGCATGGTTACCAATAACCATGTTCTACCTATGTGAAATAGTCTTCCCAAATATTTTCAATATTTTTCATGAAATTTCAATGGTGAACTCATTGGAAAGAACTAATATTTGGATTAGAAAATGGAAATGCATCTAAAATTCAATTTTGTTAAACCCGACTCCTGACAAAAAAAACTGAGAACTAGACCTGAACCCAAAAAATGTAATATCAAAAATCCCATGTGCAAATATTATACCTACAATAAAACTTTCCTCCCCCCGAAATCCAAAAAAGGCATGATCTGAAGGAAAACCCCACAACCACTTACAACCCCAGGATATTTTCAATGAATGAAAACTGGTAAGGAGACATGAATACCACCTATAAGAAAAGTGGTTTACGAGTTGAACTTAGGAGACAAGACTGGAGTCCTCGTTATTTGTCACCCACCCCCAAAAGCTAAAAATAATTTGGATTATCGATCAATGGAATGGAGACTCTCACAATATATAAACCAAACCCTAAAACCAAAAAACCATTAAAAATGTCAATGAAACTCAAACCACTAGATTGAAATAAGTAAAGAGGATCAAATAAAATCCTAATGATTATGCACATGATTTTGATTTAACAAAACTATAGGGCACGCTCTGATTGTAACATTTACTCTAGAGTGGAGCTTGGTGTTAGATGGATCCATAAGATACCACATATTTCATAGCTAATTAATAGTAATGAAAGAAATTTACTTACATGGGGAGGCCCAAATGGACTCCCCACCATAATAAATAACTTAATCCCTGATACAGAACTAATTCGCTAATTGGGAGAGGCCCGAACGAACATCCCACCATAAGGAGTAGAGTAAAATCTATTATTTGTAGATGGTTTTCGAAAAGACCCACAATTATTCTCCCCACCATATGAACTAAACAAAATTTCATTCTAGGATACACCATAACAAATGAAACCTGATATGAACTAATTGGGGAGCTTCTAACACAACCAAATTCTCCACAAAATGGTACCTGAATAATGAAACTCCAAACCAAATAGAGGACTCTACAAGGTTCACCACTTCCATAGGAATTACTATCCTTGGATGATCACAAGCAGAGCTGAAATTGAAATGAAGTCACTAGGTTGATTAATCATGGACAT
Organism: Viscum album; assembly: GCA_963277665.1. NCBI lineage: Eukaryota > Viridiplantae > Streptophyta > Magnoliopsida > Santalales > Viscaceae > Viscum > Viscum album. The sequence goes on from OY728121.1 coordinate 2,064,394,621, forward strand.
CCACACAAATATTTTAAACCAAAATGGTACAATCACAAAGGTTCAAAAAAATGGAACAACCCTGAATAAGTTTTTCCATCGAAGGACCATTCCACCTACATGGGCCAGAACATTGGGGAAGATGGTCCCCATGCCTACTTTCTCCACAAAGGACCACTTAAAATGAAAAAACCATATTGAATGCTTGAATTATACCTATTAAAAATACTGAAGACATAAATCGGACCAATACCCATTATATACATGAGGTTCCTAACTACACTACCTATTCACACTGGGATGTATGGATGGAGCTATGATGTTTAAAAAATCTCTTTCCTCCCAATGTGGCATAGAAACCCCTTGAACAGATGTTACCTTATTGGTGCCACAATTAACCATACCATGTCCTAGATGACACTAATTGAAACAACACACCCCTACACCCACTGAGTACGAATTGAATCTCTACAAAAATAGGGTGTAAGAATATACAAATTAATCATCACTTTCACCAAAAATAAGAAGCATTGGAAATAAGAACCCACAATAAACAACCCTGTTAGAAACATGAAAATTTGTAATTCCCCAAAAAACCCTAATATTAAATTATAATAACTTGGAAGGTCCCACACATCCACCTTTTCATTTATATAGGAACATAACACAACAATATTTAACTGATATTTACACTTTTTATTTATAGAAGAATCCCTGGGAGAGGGACCTCTAACCGTGTTCAAGAAAACATGAGATTACTAAAAGCGGTCATGATAAATTCTTAAGACCAGATTCTCCACCAAGGTGGCCAAGAATGATCCCTCTATTATAAGGAATACAACATAAAATCCAAGGATCTTATTATTCCAATTTCCATCAACAACAACCGAGACCACATTCCAAATTTACCCACTAGAATTCCCTTAACCACTTCCATGTGGAAACTATAGACTAATCAATTCCAACATCAAATTTGAACATTAAATCACAAGGAATCCATTATTTATTCTAACTTCTTCTGCATCCACTATCCCTATATAAGAGGGTCCACTTTACCAAACAAATAAGTGTGCTAAATTCAATCTACAATGGTCATGAAGAAATAATATACAATGAGAGTCTTAAAGGTCTACCAATGGTGAATCATTTGTGGCTGCACTATGACTATGCATAGATTATTTATGGGGGGTGTACAGTAATCAACATGGAAAACATAAGACCCAATTGAACTGGTCTATTGGTCAAAACAGAACACACGAAAACACCAAACACAAAAAATTGAACCTAATCATTGGTATCCCAAATTTTTTTTAGAAAAAACCCACTAACCATAATCTCTAAACTAACTTACCAAAAAATGAGAAACATAAAACATCATTCAATCAATAAATGTTTTTAAACACTCATAAAATTGAAAGGATCATTCTAAAATCATATTTAAATACACCACACCATTTCCTTAAGTCTTCCATTAGAAATGTAATATGATTTATGGGTTACACACTCACCGATCGTACATCATGAAGTTTCACACATGAAATTCCCCATTCCATTCTAGCTACCGAACCACTTTATGAAAATATCCCATTATTTTGTTCTCTCATGACAATAATAAATGCCAAAAAAACATTTTTACCTTCCAAAACAAAACATTTGACCTGCACAATCAAATCATCTATTAAACTCCCATTTGAAAATTTTATAAGGATTTTTGAAATTCACTAACCACCATATCGAAAACCACCTCCATCAAAACTCTATTACAAAAACTAAATTTCAATTCCAAAACAATTTTCAAATTTTACAACACTTATAGTCACATATAAACCAAATTTTATAAATAAAAATTTATTTCTAAACTCATTTATTATCCTTTAATACTAGTTTCTAAAATCTGTAAAACTTTTCAAAGGTCCACTAGTTAATATATGAAATTCCATTTTCAAGAGACATGCATAAATTCAATTGAAAAGAGAATTTCAAAACCCAATTCAAAATCATACATGTATTTTAAACCACCATGTTTATTTTCCACAAATTTCAATTTCAAAATTCCATTATGGATGATTAGATCTCCATTTAATAAAAAATATCATAAAAACCAACCTTTCAAATGATTATTTAAGAAATAGAATTTATAAAATCAAATTTTAACCTTTAAAAAAAACATTCCAATATAAGTCCATATTTTCACAATTCCTAAATTAGGGTTCTTAAAATAACATTTAGAACCCCTGAAGAAATAAATAAATTCAAGGGGATACTTTTGTCGATGGGTTACTCAGAAATATGTTCATAAGCCATATTCTAGTCACACCACCTTTATGGAGAGTGTTCTAGGACCATGTATCTGGATCCACATGGATTAATTGGCCCTACAAGATCACTAATACCATTGAACAAACACCCTTTTCATTTCCCAACCTATAAACAACCACATGAACCATGAAACCCACTTAACACCTAACATCCCATGGTAACATGAGTCTTTTCATGAGGTGTGCTAGATTGACACCACACATGTAAATAGAAAATCAAGTCCAAACAATCCTAACACTGGTCTAGCAAGACTCTTACCTAGATAACATCAAAAAAGATAGAACATCCCATATATACAATTTTTTCTCATACCAATCTCGGTCTTCATCCAAACCACCACCCCACTCAGTTTGTGGCATGTAAAAAAGGGAGTTCATGATACCCACATGCTCAAAAAAGATCCCACGTATCAAATTAAACATGTGGGAACAATGTACCTGGAGTCATAATAATAAATTACGTAGAGTATATGTAAACCAAAATGGATGATAGACAAGCAAACATTACATACAAAAATTATCATAATTTACTTTACAACATTAAATAAGTCTAATAAATCTAAAAAAAGGGGGAAACAAAAACACTATACCAAACCACCATGAAATTATAAGATCAAATTCCTGAAGTCACCTCCACCAAGACCCACAAAACAAACCCCATGAAACCAAACTACCTCTACCAAACACCATTACTTTACCTGAAAAAATAGACTACTAGATCTACATAAAACCAAAGGTGTATGGATGGTGTGAGCCAAGCCCCAGTCAGATTCCCCTTGTAAAAAAAGGCTTCCATGCCAAACATTTTTAATATAATATAACATGATCATTTAAGAAAAATATTTTAAAAAACCTCTAATAAAATCATTATGAGGTAAATAGTATAAAAAGAAACACATCCAAGGAAGGCCATTTCAAAATCACTAGCTTAAAAGAGAGAGGGGATTTATAAAAAATAAACAGACAAACACATATAGAAAAGGGGCCCACCGTATAGTAACATATGGCACCAGAAAATGTATAATAGAGCACCATGGGTAAATACTATAGGGTTAATCTAGCTCAAGTTGGACACTATATCCTCATACCTCAGTGTGAAGAGGTTTAGAAACAATGACCATTACCATTCTTGTGCACGAGCCACTCGTAGGGGCACCCTAATAACTTAGTGTTCTCCAATCCTTAGAGTATAGTTAGTGTTGAAAGAATAAATCCTGCTATGTGAAACCTTGCATTAGCCACATCCATATCACTAGCTAAATAGAACTAGCCAGTCCACCTAGATACTTGGTAATCCATTAGGCTCACGTTCATGTTCACATCTCAGATAATCACAATACTTAAAATAATATCGATTAATGACACATTTTTTTTCAAAAACAGGATACCATTCATTTTCCACACCATATAACCATTTAAAAAACACACTTAGTGTGACATTCTAATTTCATAAAATGTCATCTAGATTCATAACAACAAACATATATTATCAACCAACCAAATCAATGTGCCATGGACCTTTTTAAACCTCACATCAACCAAGATCATTTCAAAAACATACCTTTCAAAATTTAAATACATATAAAATTCATATTAATAAGTTCACATTATGTTAAAAATTTCTAGTATTTAATTTACCTTTTTAAAACCTAATCCAAATTTATCATCACCTTATATTCCCATAAAAACAATTTTCACACCTTTAAAATAATTCATAAAACTATCCCCAAAACAAAATACAAAATAACTGAAAAAAATATGGCCAATTACATTTAAAAAATTCACTCTCATAACTTAAGTATTACAAGCTCATCTCAAAATAATTTCTCATCCCACAAACAATTTAGAGAACATGAATAAATACACAAACAAGTATATTAAAAACATCCAAAAATTTTATCTCATGAAATCACTTACCTCATAAGAAGAATCTTCCAGAAATTAGTGTGAAATCAAAACCTCACCTAAAGAAAACCTTAATAAGTAATAATAAAACATATGATACCATGATATACGATAAATGAACAATAATATACCCTAAAAAAGAATCCCTAGAAGCAGTAGAAAAGGGTGTCCCCCAAAAAGTGTGTAGGATACCTAAAAATATAGAAGAAAATAAGGGATATAGGACTAACTTGAAGATACCTTGAATAATCTGTGCCAAAATTTCCAAAAAATTGGAGGTCCAAGGGAGACAAGGGAGGGGAGGAGGGGTATTGGGTTGAGGATCCTTAAAATGGATTATAGAGGGGGGGGGGGGTTTAAATCATGGATAGAGAATAGAATGCTCAAAATTTTAATGACATGGACTGGATGCATGGTTAGTCTGCATGGTTTGTCAATCCATGCAGTGACCATGACACTACCGCTTTCAAGAAGGATACCTTCCACACATGAAATTTGCATTGTCTAAATAACCATGTGGTAGCTATGTGGTCTCTTCTAGTTGGGACCCGGCCAACCACACCAATACATGGGCCGAGGTGAACAGTTACCATTAACTGTGCACCAACCATATACTAAGGTATTTACACATATATTTAATATTTTTCTTGAATATTCATGGGATAAATCATTGTAAAAAACTAGGATATGGATAGGAAAATATAAATACCTCAAAACTTCAAACCCATCACACCAAACTCAAATGAAAAACCTCTGAGAACAGAAAACTAACTTAAATATTGGAAAATCCAAAATACCAGGTGTGCCAATTCTTATGACCAGTAAATCAATAATCAAATACTCAGAAAAAATCATTAATCCAAAAATAATAAAATTTATCTTCCCTCTTTGCCTACGGTAACATCATAATCTTAACCAAGATCCATTATCTTATTTTAATGAATTTTCCTTTTATTCTTGAGCCATTTATTTGTGTAGTTCCCCATATCATGGAAGTTGAAGCATTGTATATTGGAAACCATTTTCTTACATTATTAATCACAAGAATGGTGGAATTTTTCTGAAAACTAGTAGCAAACTCACATTATAAAAAAATACTATCATGATTCATTCTATAATGATCACATGTGGAAAAAATACATATTTATGTTATAATGTTTATCCATATAGCCACACTCTTATTCTCATGCTTCCCCATGAATACATATAAATTTGTATAATTTTTCTTGGTCACATTAGTATACAATAATTTTGCCTCCAATGATGAGAATGTCTGGGAGAGTTATTCGCTTTGAAATATTATCCAAACCCCATATATGAAATAATCATTATTAGTATTTTTATGGTTTTCATTAATGAAGTTCCAATTCTTCTACTGGGTTCCCTTTAAAAAAATGGTATACAATATTTTATATCATAACATTATGAAACATAATTTATCTTCTCAAAACTAGTGATTCACATAACATGAAATGAACGTTTAGGTAAAAAGAATTTCTAAATCAGAATCATAGTTTGTTTGGATATATTTCCAAATTATTTTATATGGTTTCATTCTCTATTTTTTGTTCTTAAATATAGTACCCATTTTATTGAATATTTCATTGTCATTAACTGTAAAGACCCCAACCATAGTTTCCTAGAGTAGGTGGTCATTTTAGTACATTTTCATAAGATACAAGGAATCACATCACAAATGAATTTATAGTTTTGTAGTCATGGTACAATATATGTATACTCATTATCCAAATTACATTTTAATACATAAACTAAAAAATAAAATTCAGTGACATTTCAATTAATTCCTCTTTATGTTACCCTACATTTCAATCATAATATACATTTTTAAATCCTATGAAATAAAGAAATATATGTAAGAGGTGAGCTCAAATTAAAATTAAGGGCATGTACCCAATGAAATATATCTTAATTAACAATTTTGGAGAGGTATGTAACTGTAAAATTTTCCCTTCAATTAACTACATGGACTAAATATTTATGAAAAATAAATTTTATCAAATAATTCTATATAAACCATCCCATGAGCTAAAAAACATATCCATAGAAATTATTCTAACTGCATAATCACATGTAAATAAATAACTAATCTCATAATGATGAAATTAATGATGATAGACATTTAAAACATACAGTCAAGAAATCTTACCCAAAATGTAATACATTCAAGGATTCATGCTAGGAATATGATATTATCATGGATTCATACAAATAATCGAAGAAATAGGAAACGCCTTGGACAAAACCTATTATTGTTTTTTCTCATGAGACCTACCAATGTATTTAGACGATATAGATGGAATGTAAAATAACGTAATATTTCAAATTAATTCCACATATTAATAGAGTGATATATAAAAAACATATACATATGAAATTTAAATAAATATCACCAATTAGTAAACAAAATCACAATACCTTTTGATAAATATGGTGAATTGTATAGAAATAGAACATCCACTTTAAAAATGATATTAAAAAATTTAATAAAATATGTTATAGGATATCATAATAGATCAATCTCAGTGAATCATATGATTAAACAATGAGTTTTTACATAGATTAAAATACAAAAATAAAATCATTGAAAAATATTGAGAGAAATTCCATTCTATCACAATCTAATAATTTTTTAAAAAATATGACAGATTATTAAAAAAATAAAATCAAAAGTATCATTTAATATTATATATGATTCTTAAAATACATAAGATTTCATGATGGTGGAAAAACATGCTCATGCTGTATATGTTAAATAAACATTCCATCCATTTTTTGTCAAATAATTTATAAAGTGAATTGTTTAGTAAATACAAAAAAGATTCCTTTCAAAATATTTTATAATAACAAGGAAATGGATAGGAAGAATTTAAAAATATGATGGATAACAGTGAAAATAGTTTTGAAAAAAATTTGGAAGACATTTACTTAAAAGAAAACTTTTTCCATGAAGAGACTTAAACAGAAACAATCTAGATTAATGATGAAATTGTTAATTATACATTTACCATGAATATTCCATTAGTATAATATAATTTAAACTCAATTATAATTGTTTAGAGAGTGTTATTAATTTAATAAATAATCATATCCATATTTTTGATATCATATATTAGCATCTAAAATCATTTTGACAATAATATCTTTCTAATACCCATGTTTCTGGTGTTAACTCCTTTATTTTCTTATGAATTTACTATCATGTAAATCATATTTATCATGAATATGATATATTTATTTCGTATATGTAATTATATTAAGATCATAAATATCATATTTATTTGTTATATACATGTTATAATCATTCATGAATTGTAAACATGTAAAATGAATCATATCGCGTCGTGGAGACAGTATGCCATACGTACACCGGAGAGACAATATAAGTCACTTAATGGTGAATGGGTAAGTAATAAGATGATATATTAATTTTTATAGAATATTTTTTATGTCACAATTTTCATATATTTCCATTATTTAATCATTATACACATCAATGAATAGTAATGATGAAAATTGATTACACCATGGAATGGGAAAGGTAAGTGGTGTGTACACACATGAAATGTTTTCATTTATCATAGGATGGATAAAAGAAATAAAATGGTTATAAAATAATGAAAAACATATATACATATATATGATAAAGACTTAATTACATAATTATCGAAACAACACATAAATATGAAGTAAATGAAGAAATGATTTTTTATGATGTAGGAAATATGATTACCTCTTCTTTAGAAAACATCCCTTAGAAATTTTCTTAAGTGATATAGGGTTGGTATTGTTGATTCAATAATATTATATTATGATTTATCCATTTCTTATGGTTTTATGTTTTGAAATTCACAAACTCTTTTTCTTATGTTCGTATTTTCTCTTTCTGTTTTACTTACTGAATTCTCATTACATTTACTTACAGAATTGTCATTACATTTACTTATAGAATTCTCATTACATTTTACAATAATATCTCTCATTATGTTTACATATCAAATTCTCATTATGATTACTTACATAATTTTCATAACGTTTATCTACATAAATCTCATTCCCTTATACTTACATAATTTTTCATTTCATTTACTTACAAATTTGTCATTTCATTACAAATGTCATACTGTTTTTTTGTGATACTGATATTGGTACAAATGTCATACACTTTTTATGATACTGATTCCGATAAAAATTTCATACCATTTTCATGATACAGATTCTGGTACAAATGTCATACCGATTTCATGATACTGATTCCAGTACAAATGTCATACTGATTTCATGATACCGATTCTAGTATAAATGTCATACTGATTTTATAGAACCAATACCGAAAGATAATGATACTATTTTCCCAATCCTATTTTCATTTTCTTAAGTTTACCTTTTTTTATATTGTAATAATTTCTTAAAGTATCATTCCAGTATTATCGGAGTCGATGTTTTCATATACATAACATTTACCTTAAACTTAACATCATTTATTATACATGAAACAATGTTATACAATTTGTTACAAACTGAATGTTGTCTATTTGAAATGTGTCCATGTTCCTCTAAAAGTTAAGGAAAACATCACCGTTGGAGTGGAGTAGACCGTTGAGAAGTATTTCCTATAAATACAAGTTCATTTGAATGAGCCATATATAGAGTGATCTTCTATGATGAATAGTGAATTGAATAGCGATATTTGATTGTGAAGTTATTTCTAGAGAGAGTCTCTTACATCTCTCAGTGATTCATGTGGCTGTTGTGAACTACTTGTTCTGGCATGAACAACTTGTTCAGAATTTCATTGTTCTTACTCTGATTATACTGATCCAGGGCTTTTGGATTTGGAAGGCAGATGTTCATATTTTCTTCTCAATCAATGACTTGAGAGGATAGTAAGATAAATACTGATCTTTTGATTTAGGTCTTACTTGGGTTCGAGTAAGACATACATTCTTGAAAATATAAATCAAGGAACCTTTATCCAAGGTTCTTGGATACCCTTCTCCTTGGGTTAAAATAATCTTATTGTTACTTTCATTCTATTTCAAGTTGTTTTTATTTTAATGCTAATTTAACATTGTTAATTTTAGAAATAAAAACTTTATTATACTTTCTAATTCCTTTACTATGATTATATTTAAGATTCCATAATCCTTAACACAGAATCAATCCATTAAGAAAATCATTCTTAAGTTCTCATCTTATGGTTATAATGATTAAAAAGGTATCTTTATGAGGGTTTGTGAATTTTTATTAACATTGTTAAACTATGTTTTCTTGAAATTGAAAGCTAGCATTAAGAAACAGATTTCGTTAAGGTTAAGATACTTTCTTTAAGAATGTTATTTACCATCATTAAAGGTTTAAAAGGAATTTTTAATGTATACAACTCACCCCCTCTTGTATTTGAGCATTTCATTGTACATATTCGATCCTACAATTGGTATTAGAGGATGTATCAGAAATACTTATATTATCATATAGGTTTTCTTTCTCAAGAATTCATTGTTCATAACTTCTTCATATTTTTTAATTCTTGTTTACAAACTATTATTTCTAATAAGATTTGTGGAAAAAAGTCTTCTTTTAATTATAATGTGAATTCATGTTGGATATCTAGACAATCTCAATATTATTAGTCCACCGATTTTTGATGGAAATGACTATGACTACTAGAGAGATAGAATGATGTTCTTTTTGATAAGCAAAGGTGTATACAAAAAAATATGTTAACTGGATATTATAAGATTCTTTATAAGTTACCCAAAACCTTTACTAATCCATAAAAAGTGTAATACAATCTGATCTTTAAGGTACATAATACTTTTTTTGTTCCATAATTAGAAATATATATAGACAAATTTCATCTTGTGATGCTACTAATAGTATTTTGAAGAAGCTTGATGTAACTCACGTTGGATCTTCATATGTCATTGAAACATGAAGAGCCATGCTGAGTATCATAGTTTCTGTTTTCCTTATGGAGAAACCATATGTTAGGTACAATAAAGATTCATTAATATTGTCAATAGCTTAAATAAATGTTTGAGAATGGTTTAGATGATGATATTATTGTAGAAAATATTATAAAAATCATGCCTAATGAATGGGAATCAAATTGGAAAGTTGTACATGAGAATAATAATGTCACTCAGATTTCTCTTGATGAGCTGTTTGGATGTCTTCTTCAACATGAAACAAAAATGATGAGTAATGATGATTAAATTAAGAAAAATAATGGAAATAGAGGTGATGCTTTTAAAACTATTTCAAAACATATAAATTCCATGACTTCTATGAAGAGTTACATGATCTAAATCTAAGAAGGTTGTTATTCAATCAGAATATAGTGTAAGTGAAGCTTTGGAAAATGACTTAGAAAATATTTCTTGGAGAATGAACTATATTTCAGGACAGAAGACATTAAAATATAGATACACGAATAAATATGGGAAATATAATAAATATGGAGAAGTGACATTCTATGAATAGAGAAGAACTAGTCATATTAGTCCAATTTGTCCCTTGCTTAAGAAAAGAGGCATGAGAGAAAGTAATTCTGAAAGGAACATGAAGAAGTTATATAGATCAAATCATAAGAATGTCGTGGAAGAAAATGACAATTAGAGTGAAATTGGGGGAGATTCATCTAATGATTCTTTTGAATATGAATCTTATAAGAAAAATAATATTGTTCTAATATCCAGATCTCCATTTCAAAATAATTGTCTGAAGGTTATGGTAAGAACTGCTGAGTCCTTAACCAATATGTCATTAAGTGACAATTTTCCTGATAAAGGTTTTCATCAGATGGAGAATACACTTCATCATAAAACAGTAATTATTTTTCTTTCTTATGAGTATGTTTTTAGATTTTCTAAGTTTTACGAAATTATAAATTGTAAAGTCTCTATGAAACATGAGAAAGAAAATTCTAGAGAATTTATTTTAACAAAATAAATCTTGGATGTTCCCAAATATCTTGATATGAAAATTGATTTAATAGAAAATATTTCTCTAAAACTTGATGAATTTAATTCTGGGAAGGATAAAATTTCTTATGATCTTAAAATTTTGTTTTTGGAAAAAGTTTTTTCAGAGGATAAACATAACTCTGAAGATATTATTCTAGAGGATAATAATTTAGTCCTGAGACTAAAATATGAAATATTTTCCTCAAAGAAACTTCTTGAAAATTTTACTTCTGTAAAGGAAACTTTGATAAAAATGTATTCTCAAATCTGACCTCATGATAATAATCAAAGATTATGTTATTCTCCAAAAAAAATCAGAAACAATAATTTTGTTCCTTCAAGAGCTCCCTTTGGAACTAAATTTCAGAGTAGTGGGCATTGGATGAAGAAACATTATTTAAATTACATTCATTCCGTTGTGTTTAATAATACTTACTTTTCTAAAAAATGTGGTTACCCATGATTTTATTATGAAACAATACTGGATCCAAGCATGTTTGGATACTGAAAACCTAACTATTTCTTTTTCAGGATAATGATGGAAGTACCAACAACTTCTGGTATATGGATAGAGGATGTTCCCTACACATGAATAGTAACACATACTATTTCAAAATGATTATAAATTCTAAAGGTGGAAATGTTACTTTTGCAGATAACTTTCAAGGAGAAATTCTCAGTAAAGGAAACGTTATTCTTCTTGGAAAAGAAATTATTTCAAATGTTATTTTTGTAATAGGCCATAAGAATAACCTCATTACCATAATCCAATTATGTGATGAAGGTTACCTTGTGAATTTTATAATTGATAAATTTTTAGATCACAATTCGAAGGTTGAGTTTCTTTTCTCTGCCCTTCGGCATGAGAATGTGTACACCTAAAACCTAGAAGAACATAGAATTCATGATCTACCATGCCTTAATGTATTTTAAGATCAGTCTCGGATTTGGCATAGAAGACTAGAACACTGTAAATTAAGTAATCCAAGTAAAAATTCTATGAAATAACTTGTTAAGTATATACCTGAACATAGGTTTGATACTTCAAAAATCAGTGTTCCTTGTCAATATAGAAAGCAACATAAATCTAGATTTAAATCTATAAGTGAAGATACAAGTTCAAATGCCTTATATTTAGTGAAAATGGACTTATTTGGTCCCACACAAAATGTATGTATTGGAGGAAAATACATTGAGGGTGTGTTATTTTATGACTACACTAGATTTACATTTGTCTATTTTCATGAAATGCAATCTGTAGCCTTTTCTTATTTCAAAAATACTTGAGATAATGAAAAAAATGAGAAAAATATACTGTTGATAACTACTTTTAGTGATCATGGTGGAGAATATGAAAATTCAGATTTTGAAACTTTTTGTAGTAAGAAATATATTACACACCTCTTTTTAGTTCCAAGAACTCCTCAACAAAATGGTGCTGTTGAAAGAAGAAATCATATTCTTCAAGATATGACTAGAACCATGTGGAGTGAATATTCTATAGCTAAAAGTTTTTTGGGATGATGCTATAAGTACTATTTGTTATAATATAAATTTAGTTTTAATAAGACCGTATCTTAATAAAACACCATACAAGTTATGTAATGGCTGAAAACTGAAATATTCATACTTCTATTTTTGGGTGGCAAAGTATTCATCTTGGATACTAAAGATAAATTATATAAATTTTCACCCAAATCCAATAAAATAATTTTCATATGATATTACACTAACTCAAAGTCATATAGAGTTCTTAATAAAAACACTTGTACTATGGAAGAAATAGTACATATTAAATTTGATGAAACAAATCCATTTGTTTTCAATCAACCTAAACTTATTTCTAATATATTTTCTAAAAATTATCACCAACCATTGATAGAAGATACTTATGTTATTGTAAATATTCTTAATGTCATTTCGAAGACATTTACTCCTGAATATTTTCTACCCTATGTTGATGAACATGTTTTTTATAACCCATGTCAGTTGTTACTTAGGAATCATCCCAGTGACAATATCACTGGTAATATTAATCGACCAGTAAGAACTAGAAGTTCATTAAGTAATGAAGTTGGACATGTTTCATTTCATTTCCAATTTTAACCAAAGTCTTTTGAATAATCATGGGGTGTTGGATATTTTATAAAGTCCATGCAAGATGAACTCTATGAATTCATAAGAAATAATGTTTGGACCATGGTTGAAAAACCTAAAGAAACATCTGTTATTGTAGTAAGATGGGTTTTCAGAAATAAATGTGATGAAAATGGAATTGTTGTTAGAAATAAGGCAATATTTGTAGCTAATGTCTATAACCTACAAGAAGGATTAGACTATGAAGAAACCTATGTTCCAATTTCAAGACATGAATCTCTCTATATTATTTTATCCTTTGCATCATTCTTTAATTTTTAAACATTATCACATGGATGTGATGTTTTCTTTCCTCAACGGTTATGTATAGTAGCACATCTATGTAGATTAATCCCCTATTTTTGAAGATAAAAAATATCCTAATTGTGTTTACAAACTTACCAATGCTTTATATGGACTTAAACAAGCCCCTAGATCTTGGTATGATATACTTTCAAGATTTTAGCTTCAAAATAACTATGGAAAAGGGAACCGCTAATCCAACCATTTCATTAAGAAAGTTAAAAAATATGTTTGGATTTTTGAAATTTATTTTGGTGACATCATCTTTGGATATACTCATCTATCCTAAACTAATTCCATTGAGAATATTATGAAATTTGAGTTTGAGATGAGTATGATAGGTGAGTTAACAATTTCACATGGTTTTCCAATTTCCTTGAAAATAGAAGGAACATACATATCTCAACATAAATATATCAAAGATCTTCTAATGAAGTTTGGGTATGAAAATACTATGAGTATATGTACTCATATTGGAACCTATAATACTATTGATATTGATTAAGTAGGAAAACATGTTCATCAAACATCTTATAGAGGAATGATAGGTAACTTACCTTACATAACTGCTCGTTGACCAGACATAATGTTTTCAGAATGTTTATGTGAAAGATATCATGAAAATCCTAAATAATCCCATTTAATGGCGGTATTTGTTTTGGGTATTTAAAGGGAACTATAGATTTGGGACTATTTTATTATTATAGAAATTCTCTTGAACTTAAATTTTTTTCAGATGCTAACTTTCATTGTTGTAAAATGGATAGTAAGTGTACATCTGGAACTTGTAATTTCATAGTAGATTACATAGTTTCTTAGTTTTGTAGGAAACCACATTATGTAGAACATTCCACTACTGAAGTTGAATATGTAGGAGCTAGAAGTTGTTTTTCTTATGTGTTGTGGATGCAACACACACTCATAAGCTATGGTATGAGTTTTAATGAAACTCAAATAATGTGTTATAACACAAGTTCCATTTCCCTACATAAAAACCTTGCACATCACTAACGTACAAAGAACATAGTTATTATAAATCACTTTCTTAGGTATCACATACTTAAAGGAGATATTATTCATCAATTCATCAGAATGAAAAAACAACTTTCTCATATTTTTACAAAACCCTTACCTTTTGATAGATTTGAATCCATTGAACAAAAGATATGAATGATCACTATAAGGTAATCAATCATATCTACTTCTTTTTCAAATCGTCTCCTATTATTATGTAACTTTGTATTTCAAGGGGAGTACATATGCGTGTTTATTTTTCCTTCTTAATCTTTCTTTATAAAAATTATTATTTTTTCATTTCTATGAAAATACATATTAACTATATGTTTGGAATTGAAATTCTAAAAATTTAAATTTTTGGAATTGAAATTATCAGAAATAAAATTCATGGAATTGTACTTCCCGGTGTTTAATGCTTCCATGAGGATTCTTATAATACTGATAAATTCATCAAAATATTCCAAAAGGTATATTTTCTTACTCTTTTGTTTCTAATTTTATGTCCCAATTGTTGGTAATTCATGATTATAATTTAATTTTTTATCTTACCTCAAAAGATTGGAATTCATATTTTCTATATTAATCCTTAACCATTAGATCATATCTTGTTATTTTCAGCTGTTTGATTATTTTATGGGTGTAGATAGGTCTTACATATGTCTATATAAGGGTTTCTTCATTTATTGAATGCCACTTCATCTTCCCAGATCTATGTGCCAATTTTTTGTTAACTTCAATGACTTCTGTCCGACTTCCCAATTTCGTACACTTCGAATGTATCTTGAATCCTTAGCATATCAAATGATGATTATCAAAGAAATAAATGGTTGGTAGATCGTTAGGGAAAGACTGGTATTACCTAACTTTTTTTCAAAGTATGACTCCCTCATTTCTATGGTCATTAGAACTAACGGATGGGAATGTGTATGTGTGGCTATGGAGAAATCCCAAGATCCAGTTTTCCCTGATCCAGTCATGCAATTCTATGAATCCGTTTCATTCTTAAAAAAGGATGGAAAGGATATGTTTATGTTCAAATGTTATGAAAATTCTTATACAGTTTTTATAAGAAGGCAGGAAATGATCAAAATATACCGTATGATGGAGAGGCTATTTTGCGCTCTCACAGATATCCCGTAATGGAAGGTTCTTTTAAAAAATACAAGGATCTAGACTACCATGGTCTTATGTATGTCAAGAATCCAAAAATTAAAAATCTTACAACAAATAAAAATCTACTAGCTCTTTTGAAGAATGGATACTTTATTCCAAGAAAATGATATAAGGACTCTCTAATGATATATGATATCTTTCTATTAGACTATCTTTTCAATGTAATGAAGATCCACATGATTAAGTACATCTTAATCACCATCCAAGAAGTAAAAGGAAGAAGCATCAGATCTCTATTTCTTATGTATTAGGGAACTATCTCCATGATAATTGTTATGTGTTTTCAAGATATGAATGTCACATGCCGATCAGTCTCTAAGACGTTTATGATTTTTTTTCTCAGTAATGACACTCTTAGGAGAATGAAGGTAGTGTTTCTACTAGAATCCAAATATTTTGAAGAAATTGTTTTTCAGAAAAAGTGTGTTCTTCCGGAATCATCAAAATCGTCACGTAAGAAAAGAAAACATTAAGAACCAATCTTACAAGAACCATTTCATGATGTTTAGGTATCATCACCTCCTCCTAAAAAGAAGTGAAAAACCTATTCAGATGCAACAGTTCCAAAATGGATAGAGATGGTGGATAACAAAAAGGACGGGGATCCATCCTTTGTCTTAAATCCTATAGAGGCTAAGGCCTTAACAATCAATCAATCTGAAAATCTAGAGATATACAAGTATGAGAATATATTGATTAAGAAATACTTGGAAGCTCAAGTGTGTTATTATTTACGGAAAGTTGTAGGGAAGAAATCTTAATAAGTACTGGAAACTCTAGTTGTTCATAAGAAACTAGTTTCCACTCCAGAAACCCAGAAAGCCAAGAAATTATTACCGTTTTCAGATCCTATTCAAGAAATTGATGATCAAATCATTAAGGAAGACAATGATTATGTGTTAAGGGATGTGGAAGAATACATTGGAACTCCTCATAGTTCAAATTATAAATTTGTTTTTTATGATTAAGAGATTGAAGAAGAAGTTGAAGTAAAAGATGAAGAACAAGTTGAGATTGAAGTAGGAGAAGAAGAGAAAGAAGAGGTTGAACAACAAAGAGATGAAGGGGAAGAGATCCCAGATGAAGAAAGACAAGAAGGATCTCAAGAACAAGAGTCCCAAGGGGAACAAGATGAACATGGAGATCTTAATGTTATTCATGTACCAGATTAAAAAACCCCAATTCGAAATCATATCAATGTAAAAAGTGTTTTTGTAATGTCATCTGAAAATTAAACACATTATAAGTCATAAAATGTACAGAGAATCCAGATTTCATAACTCCAAGAAGAGTTGAGAATGGAAAAGATGATTCAGATTCTGAATCCTCATCCTCTGTTGAGCATGACTTTGTCAATTTTCTCGAAGAAATATGGTCAGTATAATTCCAGTTCTTACAAATATAGATTCCCATTGTCTAATGATTAAAAAGAGACCATGAATTAAAAGATGGAATCTACCAATATTCTTATGGACATAGTGGTCAATAACGAACCAGACTTCAATAATCTTTTTATTGATTATAATGCTCAGAAGGTGACTTGTGAGAATGTCTTCAACCACATCAAAACCCTCAATGAAGAGCTTAGACCGTTCAGTGACTTCAAGTATTCAACAAATAGAGAATTCAATACTTGTGAATCTAAGTTCAAAGAATTCAAGGAATCCATTTCTGAGAAAGTTATTAATCTCAATTCTGTTTCCCGGTTTTTATGTAGTGAGAATGATGTTAGGGCCGAATTATTGAAAAAGGTGGCTACTCAAAAAGAGTTCAATAAGAATCTAGATCATAGAATCAATGCTCAAGAAGAAAGGATCTTGTCCATAGAAAAAAAGAATCACGATCCGGAGATCTTATGGAAGATTCTTCATGAAGATCATAAGAATGTGAAGAAACTTAATGTATTGATTAAGAAAATTTTGTCTGATCAGAATAAGGATGGATGTTTTTTTTAGATTCTTCTGTATTTTTGTAATCTAAAAGTTATTTCAAAAATTTCCTATTAAAATTTTCAGGCATATCTTTCTTTTTTTCAAATGAATGTTTCCTTAACCATACAGTTATATCTTATACTTCTCCATTCCTCTTTGAAAATCACAATGGGGGAGAATTTATTTTGAAGTAAGAATTTAATGAAGACTCCAAATATGAAGAATCTACTAAGGGGGAGTATGGTAAGAAAGAATAATGACAAAGTAAGGGGGAGTTTCTTTTAAGATGAAATGTTTTTCTAAGGGGGTGATATTTCATTATGAAAGAAAACCAGATGGTAATGTTCAAGAATATGATCTTTTGGAGGCATAACCTAAGGGGTAGTTAGTCATATTCATTCTAAATCTCATTCAAAGTCAGAGATAAGTTTTTGGTACTTATTTATCAAAGTCAATATATTCTTCATTAACAATGTTGTTAGTTCTTTGAATAAACGGGGAGATTGTTGAGTCAATAAGGTTATCTTATGATATCTCCATTCCTTAGGGTTTTATGTTTTGAAAATCACAAACACTTTTTCTTATGTTCTGATTTTGTCATTCTATTTTACATACAGAATTATCATTACGTTTACTTAAAAAATTCTCATTATTTTTACTTATAGAATTCTCATTATGTTTTACTTATAGAAATATCATTATTTTTACTTAGATAATTCATATTTCGTTTACATACCGATTTCTCATAATGTTTATCGACAGAAATATAATTTTGTTATACTTACAGAATTTTTCATTATGATTACATAAATATTTTTCATTTCGTTAAAAATGTCATAACATTTTTTTATTATAATGATATTATTACAAATGTCATACTGTTATAATGATACTGATTCTGATACAAATTTCATATCATTTTCATGATACTTATTCTGGTATAAATTAAATAGAAATTTGAAGACACTAATTTCGGTACAAATGTCATACTAATTTCATGATACCGATTCATGTAAAAATGTCATACCGATTTTATGGAACTGGTACCCAATGATAGTGATGCCGTTTTACCAATCCGATTTTCATTTTCATAAGAATCCATACATTTGATAATGTTAGAATTCCATAGTGTATCATTTGAATATTATGAGATTCTATGTTTTATTATACACAACATTCAACTAAAACTTAACATCATTCTTATACATGAAACAATGTCGTACAATTTGATACAAAATAACTGTTGTCTGTTTGACACGTGTACAGGTCCCTTTGATGTTTAATGAAGATATGACTATTGGAGTGGAGTTGATGCATGAGAAGTTTGGCCTATAAATAAGAGTTCATTTGAAAAAGAAAAGTACTGAGTGATCTTCGATGATGAACAACAAATTGAAAATAAATCAATCTTTTTGAAGTGATTTATAGAGAGAGTGGCTCTTACAACTCTCAGTGCTTCATGGGAATGTCAAGAACAACTTGTTTAGACATGAACCACTTGTTCATACTTGCTTTGTGCAGACTCTGATCGTACTGATCATGTGCATCTGGATTGGGAAGACATTTTTTATTACTTCCTTCTAAATCAAGGTCTTGCAGGGATAGAAAGACAACTACCGATATTCCGAATGATGGTTTACATGTGTTTGAGTAAGATAGATTTCTTGAAAGTATTAATCAATGAACATTTATACACGGTTGTTGGATACCATTCTCTTTGGGTTAAAATAATCTCATTGTTACTTGTTTTCTATTTCATGTTGTTTTTATTCCTCTTCAATTTTAACTTTGTTAATGTTTGAAAGTATACCGTTCTAATACAGTCTAATTCCATTACATTGATTATATTAAAGATTCTATACGCTTTAAAGTAGAATCATTCCATTAAGAAAATCATTCTTATGTTTTCATCATAAGGTTATAAATTTTAATAAAATGATTCATTAATAGGGTTTGTGATTTTTTTAGCATTGTTAAACTATGTTTTCTTAATATTAAAATCTATCTTTATCAAATATATTTTTTATGGTTAAAAACGTTCTTTATGAAATTTCTTTCCCAACATTAAAGGTTCCAAAGGAATTTTTAAATAATACAATTCATCCCCTCTTATATATGAGCATCTCATTGTACATATTGGATCATATAGGTATTTTTGGAATAAAAGGATCTCAAAAACACGAATAAGGATAGACGAAGGATAAATGGGTAGGTTTTTTTGGAGATAGAATGATCATGGTTGTTTAACAAAGTGTGTGTTGAGAATCCCTTTTATAATTGAGGTGTGGGATACTTTTAGAAACTCTTGAAATATTAAGTTAACTTAAATTAATATTCAATTGAAAATGGATCCAAAGTGACTTATTTAGAATATAAGATGGGTATTGTTTTAAATAATGTCATAGAATAATTTTATGAAATGTTTAGGTCACATTATTACCCTCATAATTTTGTTTTAACAAATATTTACGTCATTTAACTCTTACCATTATCATATGGATTTTACTCTTCCAGTGTTAATTTTTTAAACAACAAATTAAAAATTAACCAAAAATTAAGCATGGATGAAATTATAAACATTATACCAATTAGGTGGATGAAATTCATATTTTTATGAATATTATATCATTAAATAAAATTTTATTTATTTTAAAATTTGAATAATGAAAATTTTAACACTATTCATTAATTTACATTCTAAAAATATCACAACTAAATGATATATTCGAACCAAAAACTTTTATCATATTCCAAATATTTGAAATTAATATTTTAATTTAATTGATAATACAAATTATCTGAAATTATTATTTTTACTTTAATGTTTGTAATAAAATTTATTTGATATTTCCATTAAAAAACAATTACTCCATTATTGATGTGTAATTTTTTGTGGTATTAATTTTTTCACTAATAATTTAAAATAAATTTCAATGATGAATTTGAGTATTTAAAATTTAAAAATTTTATTTATTGTTAAACATGTCACCTATATATCTGTAATAAAAATTAACCTATTAAAAATAAATGCATGAAAACTTTTACTTTTATCTGAATAAAATTTTGTAAAGGATATATTCTTATACTAATGGAAATAAAATCTAGAATAACCCAAACATTAATGCTTCAGGATGGAAAATACTAACACAAATAAATGTGGAATATTTTTGGTTCATTTTAAAATATTTATAATATTATATTTTCCCTTAAATATTCTATTTACCCATTGTTGTGATAATAAAAATTTCCAAAGTTACTAATCATATTGTCTAAAATTAAAAGGGACATATTTATAAAATTTAGAGCTTCTAATTCGAAATATGGTATCAATTTTTGAAAAATAAAAAATATATTATTGAACAGAATTATTTTAAAATTAATCCAAGAGATAGAACAGGATGATAAGTTTCAAAATTTAAAACATTCAAAATATTGAACTGTTTTTATATCATAATTTTATATGAAATTGATTAAAATGACATATATTGGAATAAAGGATAAAAACCTATACAATTATACATGAAAACCAACAAAAAATATATATTTTAACTCTATAAAATAATTAGAAGAAAAATATATTTTTAAATTATTTTTTATTATTTTTTCACTATTAATAAAAACATGAATGTTATCATAAAAATTAAAAAAATAGAAGTAAATATTAGTAATCTACTTTCAACATAGATGTTTATTTTATCAAATAAAATTTATTCATGATTAAAAATTTAGTTTTAAAAAAGATATCCTTTAAACGGTGATAAAATTTCTTTTAGAAAAAGATAGGTTTTTTTGTTTAATATTTTATTTATTCATATCTTATTCCTATAAAATATATTTGGATAAATATATTCAAATTTGATTAAATATATCATATTTAAATGCCATTATTTCTTCAATACTCTTATGTCCTTACAATTTAGCAAATATGATATAATGGTCGTGTAAAATTAATGAAATTTAATTGTATATTATTGTTCATTTAAGCTTGGTGTTGGGTGAAGCATAAGCTATCAATGAAATTATTTTAAAAAAAAGATAGTAATCATTAAATCATGGGGTATTACATTACTATTATTATGGAATACAGTTATGAATATTCAAAAAAATTATCTAGAGATCCACTTGAGTGTGATGTTTCATTTTCTATTATCTTATAATCCATTCAAATCATATTATGAGGAAACACTCTAGAATTCCTAAAATGTTAACAGTAGAGTTTATGTAGCAATTATAAGAGTTTTGTGATAGGGGATTCCTATACATTTTTGTTTTATCATGAGGGAACCTGTTCTATTTTTCATATATAATTATGTGTCTATATGTATGTGAAAATATTACACGTAAATCAATTCAATTACTATAATGAATAAGTATCCCTTTCCACAAATTGATGACTTATTGGATCATATTTATGGTTCTCATTTCATTTTAAAAATGTATAATTATTCTAGTCATTATCAATTAAGACTGAATAAAGATGATATGATAAAGAATTTCAATCAACTTATAGACTTAATGAGCTTATGGTAACATCCTTTGTATTAATTAATTCCCCCTAATTATTTATGGTTTTTATGGATAATGTTTTCATGGATTAACATGATAACATTATTTTGGGTATTTATTAATGATATATTGGAAATCACTAAATTATATAAAGAATTAAAGAATAAATTAAAAATAATTATTAGGAATCAAAGAGGAAATTATTTATATAGAAAATAAAATATGCGGGAATTTATACATGTGTATGTTTATTTTCATAGAAATGTTATACATATTTATAAACATTTAGTTGATGATTCAGAGATAATTTTATTTAGTAGAATAGATCACCCTGAATAATATAACTTAAATACATAGTATCCGTAGCTTAGATGTTTTATATTGATGATTATTTTAAATTGTTTCCTGATTTTTCTTTCCATAAACCAAGATGACACATAATGGGGTGAAATTATCATTATAAATGAAATTTGAATATATTTTTAAGGATGTCATCTGTGAAATTGGTGAATGAAATAGTATTAAAATTACTATCAATGAAGTAATTAGTCATGGTATATAATGATTCATTGATTAATGGATTGTTGTTCATCCTTATAAAAAATTATCGAGTGTTTTCTTAAGGGTAAATGAAATTAATAATCTATATAATAACTATATAACTAATTATATTGGGTTAGAAACTTTAATATCTTAATTAAATATATTTATATTATTTATATGTAGTGAAATATTTGAAATATATACGGTTTATAAATGTTTCTAGAGCACATTATCTCATAATGAACATACAATGAGAGAAAAAATATTGATTTAATTACACAAGGACTATGGGAACTTGAAACCCTATAACCATTAGATGAAAAATAATGTTGTTGATTAATTGAGTATGAGGGACCATTGTGTTATTACCATGTTGAGAATAGAAAAGGAAAATATATTCATGAATTTAGTCATGTTTTATAAGGAAATTATTAGGTATAGGGGAAGATTAATCCATTTCTAAGTAATGAAAAAAATATTTTCTAGATAAGATAAATAAAAATTCACATGCGGATAAGTGAAAACAAAAAAAATTTAAGGCCACAAAAATTTTGACATTGATTGCAATCATACATAAAGAAAGTGTATTACTGTTAGAAAATTAGTTTTTTATTTTTTACATACATTATTTGAATAAATAATTACCATATGCACCTCAAAGTTGAGATATATCTATACACCTTGTTAGTACTATGATTTAGAGTGACATAAAGGATCATTTTTAGTAGACCAACATTAAGTGGGAAACTATTGATTACATGTCAAGATGATGGGCATGAAAACATGTAATGGTTGAGACATAAAATCCTAAGACAACCTTGAAACCCCCCTATATTCCATTGTATAATTTGGATAATATTAACAGGGATAGTTTTACAAGTGTTTCAAGGACCCCTAGTTGGAATGATGTTATATAAGGTGTTATATATCATCATACAAATTCTGCAGATTTAATTTAAATAACAGTGGATATAAAACAACACCACCTTGAAAACCCCATTAATTATATATGTTTTTAGACATCATGATGTACCTCAATAAATTGTATTTGATCACGACCTTCAACTCACGTCAAAATTTTGGTTGGGTTTTTAAAGGTTAATACAAAATGAAAAACATTTGAGCATCACCTATCATCCTCAAATAGATGGGAAGGATGAAAGGAAATTTTTTTCATCAGATGATGTGTTTAGATAATTCTAACATGATTTTTAATGAAAATGGAACTAGTAACTACCTTTTTGTAGTTTTCATACAATAATAAAATCCATTCAAGCATTCAAATGTAACCCTATAAATCATTTTATGAGAAGGTATATTGTACCTCTATTTGTTTTGGATGATGTTTTAGAAAGGAACCTAATAGCCCCATTTGTTTTTGAATATACAAATATAATGGTGTGATATATTCAGTATCATATCATGATATCTGAATGTAGATAGAAGAGGTATGCTGATAATTAGAGGAAGGTTTTTTAATTTCGAGTGTGAGATCATGAATTCTTAAAGGAATCTCCATGGAAGGGAGTTGAAATCATTGTATAGAAGGGGAAATTAAGTCTTTGAAAGATCATAACTTTTAAATATTTATATAGAATGGAATTTTTATCTTATTATTGGGTAATGTATCCCCATCTTCTATGATGTTCTAGATATTTCCATATTTCTCTATTGTGGAGGCACATGTTAGTCCATACTCACATAATCGTAAATTTTAAAATATAGTTGGAACCCAAATTTTCATGTAATGAATATAATATTATTATTATAAATATTATATATATATATATATTCTATTTTGTCAAAAACATGATTTTGGAATGAAAATAAGTATAATTACAAGTTAAAGATTGAAATATGGGTGGGGCAAATGATAAAAAACATATATTTATTTTAAATTTCAAAAATATTTTAAATATTTTCCGGAATAAATTATTAAATGGGGGTATAATATAAGATCTGATATTATACTATAATATGAAAAAACTATATATAAAAAACTATAAAAACACAAATTTTATTATATCAACATTACAATAGAGGAATAATGTTTTTCATGAATGTTTTCAATTGTTATATTAAAATTATTTAAAATATAAATTTTATGAAATTGAAATAATTTTTTTTTAGAAATTTAAATTTTCATTATGTCAAATTTTTTAATTTTTATAAAATTATAGTTTTATGTGAATAGTGAAAATATTGTTTGAAAAAATTCGGTAAACTTTATAGTATCACAGTGATATAAAAACGAATTATAATTTTATAATACCATTTTCTAAACATAATATTTGATTTAGTAGTAAAATAATGTTTTATGAAAAGATATATTGCATTTTTAAAACCATGATAGTAATTTTAGATCATATGTTTCATTATTTTCTAATAAATTTTTTCTTTCAATTTTTTTTAATTTTGTTTTTATATGATTCCATTAAATTTTCTCTTGGATTGAAATTAAAATAAACCTAAATTTTTAAATCATATTCTAAAAAATATCATTCAAATAAAAGATATTCATATCCTTTTTTCTAAATAATTTCAAATTCAATTTTATGCTAAAGGATACATGTGTTATAAAACCTAGTTTGATTTGTTATACATATTTTAATTAAAATATATCTGTATAGATTTTAGAAATTAAATATATTAAAATAGAATAAATATTTTCAAATGGAATTAAAAAACTAGTTAATAATTTTAATTTCATTATATTAATAAGAATATGTCACCAAATATAACATTCAGTCCCCATTGTAGTGGTTAATATAGTAAGGATAGTTAAATTAAAAAATTATCTCACAAAAAACTTATCGTTAAATGAATTAATGAGGTATTAATCAAACTACCCTTATCTTATTTCCCTTATTTTTTATTTTGGATCCACCTGACATGAATATGTCATTCCTTTTATATTAATAATTTTGTATTGACCAAAATTATAGAACTCTCATTAATAAAATAACCCCTTCACCACCCCACTTCTCCTTACAACATTATCCTTTTTTATCATAAATTATTACCAATAACCCTCTATAGAACACATAGATATGTCCTGGATGTTCTGTTCTCATCAAAAGACCTCAATTTTAGGGCCTAATATACATATAAAATGTGTTTTCCCATAATTTATAATGAGAACATCCAATTACATTTTTTCATTTATATTTTCATCTTCTTCGCCATAAAAATATACTCACTAAATTCAATTATAATTAAATAAATACAATTAATATAGTGATATATTATTAGGGAAATGAAACATTATAATGAACCATCCCTGGTCGACCTATAATTTCACCTATACTATTCTGTTATAATGTAGGATCTATGATCCTGATTAACATGAGGTGGTGACAAGAACAAGGTATCAAAAAACAAAACATTGGGAATGACATTACCAATACAAAAAACAATTCATATACAATTTATAAAAAAGTAAGATAAATAATAATGGTATACTGTAGAATTTTTGATTCACAACTATGAGACAGGGGCAACCATTTCAAAAAGAAAATACCAAGAGAGAAAAAAAGAATGAACAAAGACATGGCCTTATATAAAAACCCTACATTACCAACCCAATCCATTAAAAATTTAATATCATTCAAGAGAATATTTCATGCGATATGATTCATTTCAATTTACATATATCCTAAAAAACTATGGATATAAATTCCCAATGTAAAAAAGTATCTTATGAGCATTAAAGCATCATAGGATACTACCAATGAATCAATAAAAACTCATTCACCAAGAAAATATTAGTTTTATTATAAAAAACATGTTCCATAAAGTACATCATATGAAAGAACATTTTCAAAAATATACCAGTAATTTTCCTTTTTCAAGTCAATAAATATAAAAATACTTATAAATCTTGATGTAAAGCATTTTTTATTTATGTAAGGGAAAACTGAGAAATTCCTACATTAAAAAATGTGGTGATTCAGATAAATTGAATTCATGTAATGTCTACTAACAAGGAAAAAATTGTTTATAATACTAGGTATTTGATACTAGGATTTTTGAGGAACTCTAGTGGGTAGAGTTAATTTTAAATCCCTACTAACCACATATCCCAATGTATTCATCAACTAGAATATTCTACCAATACATTTAATAGAATAATATCCCAAAGTTATCAAATAATTGTTTAGGATTTTCATTGAACACTTATAGTATATGAAACTATTTTAAATGAAACTTGAATGTAACAAAATTTTCATCACCACTACGGATTGATTAAAAATCATGGTTTCCAATTTATCCCTTAAGAACATCAAACCAATAATAAAAATATCCCAAAATCAATGTAATTCACAAAAACATTCATGTATTCCATGGGAAATAATACCATATATCCATACACTAATGACACCTATGTAAAATGAATGTATCCTTAAAAGTTGAACATAGATGAAAATATATATCCATTCCTCTCTAGATTAGATCCATTAGAAACATAATAAATTATCCCTATAAATCATAGATCAGGTGATAATACCTTATATAGGTTTCTATTAAATCAAGATAATGAGGGATAAAAGGTAGATATAGAATTAGGAGAAGAAAAAACCCCAAAAAATATACATACCTTAAACGGATCTGTCAATATAGATGGAGATTCACCATGTGACCAAGGGAATAACCCCCAATATCAACAAGGGGAGGCTGGTATATGATAATGAGTAAAAAGGGGGGGAAATAGTGGTTACATCAAATGACATTATCATTGTAATTTTCTATTTTATGATGTTAGATATTGTCGAATGATTAGGATGGAAAATTATATAAAACATTCAAGAACCAAGTTGTAGTCATTGTCCCTAAAAAACTATTCCCTAGTAATCCATACGAATAGGAGGATGGTTTGAAAAACCATTACCAAGTCATCTGATATCCTTTGGACTCAAACCATCCACTAACATGGATTTATTTGACACTCATATGGTTAGACAAACCACATATAAACCATGTAAATAAAACCTATAAATGAGAGAGAAATCCAACACGGTTATCACGTGGCTACTAATAACCATGTGAGCACCATGAACCTATCATATTTTACCAAAATGTCCAAATTTTTTACCCCAACTCAAAAAGACTTTGATAAATAATAAGTGATGAACTGTCACGACCCGTCCTCAGGGCTTGTGCTGTGACTACCCCAAGCCCACCTTCCATAGGACAGGGGGTGACGACTTGCACGAAAGGCATAAATCCTGGTAAAAGGGAAGGCATTGCCATTACAAAAGTTAAAATAAACAACAAAGTACGCAAGTGAAGTAAGCACTAAGTAAAACTGAGTACAAAAGTAAGTGCTAGAAAGTAAATGGGCCATTATACAAACACAACTGAATTTACAGTATACCTGGAAATAAAGTACAACATCAGTAATTAAAGCCACAACCATCGAGTCGTCCTCCAGATATCCCAACTTAAGGGTGGGTACAGATGGTCTCCTCAGCTCCGTGGGTCTGGTCGTCCGCTTTGTGTACGTCCTGTCTAGTGGACCAACTCTCAGTACCATCCAGATCCACAAGCCTCCACCTCGATTAGTGATGTATATCATCTACATCCAACAAAACATAGTGCGGTCATAGCCTGCGTAGGGGTGAGTATACGATACTCAATACGGACTATAAGACCCCTGAAGGTCTCCCTGAATCCATGAAGTATAAACCACAAAGGAAAGATACAATCATGAAGTATAAACCATCTATTATTAGGTATATTCCCATACATATACCTACGTAATAAATTCCAGTACAGCTCTAATTCTCAGGCCCATGCACATCCCAGTCCACACAAGAAAGAAGTCAATCACACCAATGGTAATGATTAAATAGTCAAGACTCAGCTCACACAGGTATAATTCTCACGAAGAGGGGTGTGGATGATTAGGTGTAGCCTTTGAATCGTCTTCTCTGTCAAACCCACATAGGATCCAAGTACATAAGTCATCGTTGAAGAAGCCACATAGTATCCAATTACTGTAACCATCGCTGCCGAACCCACGTAGGATCCAAGTACAGTCGTCATCACTATCAAATCAACAGAGGATCCAAGTACAGTCATCCCCGCTGCCGAACCCACGTAGGATCCAACTACAGTCATCATCATCATCACAATCGCAGCAAGTTCTAGGGTTCCTGCACATAGCGTACTCGATTTCGGGAGGGTCTGCTCCACGAGTAAAAGGGTTCGATACATAAACAATAATGATGTCCAAATTTGATGTATCCCGAAGTTCCGTCTCGCCAAATGGAACCCTACATGACAGAAGGTTCGTCAAACAGACTTCTGGTCTGAGAGATATTGCATTTTTCGTTCTAGGGGCCCAGTTAGAAATATGATCATTCCAAACCGAGCTGTTTACCAAAGTTGTCCAAAACACACTTAGAGTATCACAAAAGGACTGTCTCTTCGAAAGGGTCCCAGTGCAGTAGACGGCACATCGATTGGACGCTCGGTCATTTATTTATTCATGTTTAAGAGAATAACGGGCCCAGACCGTTTAGCCCAATGGGCCCATGGGTCGGGTTAACCCATTTTGAAGGGTCTGACCCAGCAGGGGTGTCAGACCGGTCCGAAGGAAAATACAGCTTGGCTCAAAAGACGCGTCCCGGGCCGGCAGGGCATGGCCTAGCATGGAGGGGCCCGGCCTGGCCCGGCAAGGTGTGTCGTGGTCCGGACGGGCACGTGGCACCCTGCGGCTAGAACCGGTCGCGCTAAGTTCCACTGCCCTCCTAAACAGGCCGGCTAGGTCGGCCGGCCTTCTGGTGCAAGCGGCCCGCATGGCAGGCCGCCAGTTTCTTCAGTGTGGTGCCCTCCGGGGACTGCGGTTCGGCTCCGCCTGGCCGGCCTATGGACCGGCCCTTTTTCTAGTGCAGCGCCCTCCTGGTGTTGCGGCTCCCCTTCGCCCGGCCGGCCGATTATTCTGCCGAAGTTTCCGGCAAAGTGAGACATGGTTCTCACTGCATAGCCGGCGTGACGGCACCAACTCCCTCCTCCGCGAACTATGCTGGCTGCGGATCCGCAACCCCAGAACGACACGAAGGTGTCATACTTCCTCAGTCGCGTCTCGCTTGGTTACGGCTTTTCTAAGCGTGTGCGACGACGGCCCTTGCACCACCAGCCTCTTCCGAGTTCCACCTCAAATCGCCAATTCCATCAATAAACATGATTAAAAGGAGGGTATTTGGGCCATGTTTTTTCGGCCCAAACCCTCCACGTTAAGCTATAGCAATAGGTCGGACAAACAAGATTATACAACAACTAACTGAGGCACAATATTAATCCATTAAAATTGAACTTAACCCTTACCTCGATAGTTGATGTCACAAGTCGGGCATCGTGGAAGATGGAATCATGGAGAAAAAATTTGTAGGCGATGTCGGAGTGCTTTTGAGGAGGAAGCAGTGTTTCCTCACCTATCACGGAGAATAGAATGGTCAGCGTGTCGTCGTTCATCGTGGATGAGATGACGTTCTTCATCGAAAGAGGGGTTCTCTTCTTCTTAACAACATTTCTCTCCCAATATTCTTTAGCACAACAAAAAACCTCCCCAAAATAAAATAATAGTCTTCCCTTATTATTTTATTATCACTTGCAATTTAAAATTAAAATTCAATCCTCTTCATTAATTAATTGATGTTGTTGAATTCATTAAATTAATTTGTTGGCAAGAGTTAAAGAGGCAGATAGGAGGAGGTGAGAGGTCTCACATTTAAGAAGAGTTAACAAATTAATGAAGGGGGGTTTTAGGGGTTTAGGGGGAGGTGAAAGGTTGGGGATCATATGGGCCCACCTCTCATATATCCACTTGTGGGAAGTTGGGTGGGTCTGGGCCCCACCAATAACATCCCATGGGAGGAATTGACCTCCTTAGATATAAAATAAAATTGTACAAAAAATTTTATTTACTTCTTAATTAATTCCCAAAAATTAATTCTCCACCCCTAAAAACACAACTATGGTAAAGGTCCCATTATGCAATTATCGGCATTGCGAGTTCATCGGTGCCCTCAGATTTCAATTCTGAGCACCGGTTCAAAAGATAGAAAACCCCACTTGTTCGTTCAATAAACATACCCATGATAAACTTTGTAAATTGATTCCGGGCACACCAGACCTCAGAATCAAGTGTTATTAAAAGCCACACACTCGTAAAATTAAAAAGTATTTAAGAAAAAAATTTCCATGAAACTTCCGGGTTTTTACATTACTCCCACCTCAGGGCTTTATGTCCCCGTAAAGCTAAAAATAAACTAGGAAAACAAATGATGGTACTGAGCATGCATATGAGCCTCTCACTCCCATATGCTCTCCTGGAGGTTCCCGTGCTGACAACGAATGCGCACTAGAGGAATCAACTATCCACGTAGGACCCGCTCATGTCGATCCTCTATCTCCACTGGGTCCTTCACAAATGTCGCACCATAATCGATGTCTAGCTCCCCCTGAACAATGATGTGGGTTTGGTCATGCACGTATCTTCTCAGATGAGATACGTGGAAGACGTTATGCACCCGGTGCAACTGAGGTGGAAGGGACAGGCGATCAGCCACCTCGCCTACCCTACTAAGGACCTGGAATAGTCCAATGACGCGTGTAGATAACTTTCCACTCTAGCCAAATCTCTATAATCCACGTCGAGGTGAGACCCGTAAGAAGACGTGGTCGCCATCCTTGAACTCCAATGGTCTCCCTCTTCTATCAGCATAGGACATCTGTCTGCTCTGTGGAGTCCTCATCTGCTCTTGGATGATCTACACCTTCTCTATCGTATCCTGATCCATCTCTGGTCCTATGAGTCCTGGCTCCCCAGGGTTAGTCCAACATAGAGGTGAACTGTACGGTGGGCCGTACAGTGCCTCGTATGGTACCATCCCAATGGTGGAGTGGTAGATGTTA
Source organism: Viscum album (assembly GCA_963277665.1). Taxonomy (NCBI): domain Eukaryota; kingdom Viridiplantae; phylum Streptophyta; class Magnoliopsida; order Santalales; family Viscaceae; genus Viscum; species Viscum album. The sequence goes on from OY728121.1 coordinate 2,064,426,337, forward strand.
TTGTAGGAAAACCTCACAAAGGGTAGGTGATCCTTCCAACTGTGACCTAGTTCAAGGACACATGCATGGATCATGTCCTCAAGTGTCTGAATGGTCCTCTCCGTCTGGCCATCCGTATGAGGATGAATGGCGGTGCTCAGGTGTAACTGCGTCCCAAATGCCTCATACAACCCCTTCCAATGCTAGGAAGTAAAGCGAGCATCTCGATCAGAGATGATAAACCATGGAACTCCATGAAGTCGTACTATCTACTGAACGTAGATGCATCACATGATCTATACTGTGCCCTGCTCTCTGATCTGAAGGAAGTGGGCCAACATGGTGAGTTGGTCGGCGATTACCCAGATGGAGTCGTGTCCTCTGGAAGTACGTGGATGCTCTGTCATGAAATCCATGGATATCCTGTCCCACTTCCACTATGAAACCTCTAATTGTTGTACCAAGACTACTGGTACCTGGTGATCCACCTTCACTTGCTAGGAAGTGAGGCATCGTGAAACGAACTTTGCTACAACCTTCTTCATAATCGGCCACTAGTGCTGTCGTCTGAGGTCCTGGTACATCTTCACCACTCCTGGATGTACCGCTATAGGGGAACTATGAAACTCCCTCAGCACTTTCTCCTATAGTAAAACTAGTACCATGGTATGTCCCCTGAATAGGATGACATGCTCTCCTCCTTCAGAAAATCCATCAGGCACTGGCCCTATGGAAATCTGAGCACGTCGCGTCTCACATTCAACATCCCCATGTTGTGCCTCTCTGACCCGCTGAAGTAGAGGAGGAGTGACTGTGAGGGACTATATAAAGGCTTCCCCATCTCTTTCCACGAAGTATATCTGCAAAGCGTCTAACTACTTCGTCACCTCACCAAGTAGTTGAATGTCCGATCTCCTTCTGAGAGCATCAGCTACTACGTTCCCCTTCCAAGGAGTATAGACTATCTCAAAGTCATAATCCTAGAGAAACTCGAGCCATAACTGTTGTTTCAGGTTCATGTACTTCTGTGAGAAAATGTACCTCAGACTCAGGTGGTTAGAGTAGACTGTAAAGAGCTTCCCATCTGATAGTGCCGCCACATCTTCAAGGCAATGACCACTGCTGCTAACTCCAGGTCATGGGTAGTGTAGTTCAACTCGTGTTGACTCAACTGTCATGAACCATAGGTGATCACTTCCCGCTCTTGCATCAGGACAGACCCGAGTCTAGTCCCTAATGCGTTGCATGAAACCACGTACCCAACACCCTCCTACAGTAGCCTCAAGATAGGTGCAATAGTCAATCTTTGTCTAAGCTCCTGGAAGCTCTGCTATAATCTATCCGACTACAAAATGGGTTTCCACTTCTTCATCAAAGCTGAATGTGGTGATGCAACTCAGGATAAGTCTGGCACAAATCTCCAATAGTACCCAACCAGAACTAGGAAACTCCGCATCTCTGTCACACTCCTGGGTGGCTCCCAATAAAGTACTTCCTCGATCTTCGCAGGATCCATAGAAACTCCCACCTCCGAGATGACGTGCCCCAAGAAGTGGACCTCTTTAATCCAGAACTGGAACTTCGAGAGCTTACCATAAAGCTGGTGCTCTCGGAGTGTGTCCATTACAACCCACAAGTGGTAGGCATGCTCCTCCTCAGTAGTCAAGTAAATCAGTATTCCATCAATGAAGACTACAAAAAAACTATCGAGGTAATGTTGGAAGATCCTGTTCATGAGACTCATGAACACTGATGATGTGTTGGTTATGCTGAAGGGCATAAAAAGAAACTTGTAGTGGCCATACCGACTCTGGAAGGTCGTCTTCTTCATATCCTCATCTCAAACTCTGAGCTGATGATTGCCTGACTTGAGGTCTATCTTCAAGAACCATCGTTATCCCGTGAGATTATCAATGAGGTCTCCAATCCATGGGAGTGGATAGTTGTTCTTCACGGTCACATGATTCATGAGACGGTAGTCGACACATAGTCATAAGCTCTCATCCTCCTTCTTGGAAAATAAAATCAGAGAAGCCCAGGGTGAAACACTAGGTCGGATGAATCCCTTTCCTTATAAGTCCTCTAGCTGTACCTTTAGCTCACGAAGCTTGGCGGGAGCTATCCAATATGCTGGAGTAGATATCAGTGCTATCCCAGGGTTCAGGTTAATGTAGAAGTCTACCTCTCTGAGAAAAGGTAGTCCTGGAACGTCGTCAGGAAAAACATCCGCATACTGATCCACCACAACCGGAAAACTCGGACTCCACACATCAACTGCTCCTAGGATAAGACTAGCCAACTGATAGGTTATCGGTTACCATCTCCTCTGCATAAGTCCATCCTGCACTGCAAAGGCTCCCTTCTTGCCAGTGAAGGTGAACCTGCTCCCATTTGTGTGGACACACCGCACTTTGTGCCTAAAATAGTCGATCTGAGCATGGACTGTAGATAACCAATCCATTCCCAAGATGACGTCCTAAGGCCTCAACGCCACTATAAGAAGATCCCAAACAAAGCTCTCGCCACCTAGAGTAAGATCACCTTTCCGGCACCAGTTCTTAATCATCATGTCTGCTCCTGTAGGAGTCTCTAGTCTTAAGGATAGAGCCAACGCCTCCATCAAACTCTCTGAGATCCGAACGAGGGCAGTGGTAATAAAAAAATAACTCGCTCTTGTGTCTATAAGAACGGCAGAAAGGGTGGAGCAGACACAAATAGTACCTAGAATCTTCTTAGGAGTTCCTTGGTCATAGGTCTCGACTGCCTAGAGATGAGCCTGCCCATGTCTTCCAGCTCCCTGTGGTCGGGGTGGTCCTCCTGGTGGTGGTGGTGGTAGTGCCTCGAAACGTCTCCCACCACCTAATGCTCGGCCAGCACCTCTGCCTCGTCCGCCTGCTCCCTGCGGACCGCCACAGTTGAACCTCTTCCTCTGCATGGGTGGTCCCTCTACTGTATGCTGCTCCTCTGCATGGTGGGTCAGGCAGTCATGAGCCATGTGGCCCTACCCGCTGCATGCATAGCACTGCCTGCCCCTTGTTTGGCTGGCTCTGCTCAATGTGCCCTGCACATCTGAACCAGTATCCTGAGGTCACCCACCTAATGGCCTGGTCCTCTTGGACCTCTGCAACATCTGTCAACTGCAGGCTGCAGAAGACTCCGCTACACGTCACCCTGTGGTGGGTCTCGCTACTAGCGTAGGCTCAGCAAGGAAGCTCTCCGCAAGAAGGGTGTGCTCCAGTACTCTGGCCTACGTCGAAATACTGAGGGAGATCATCAAAGCCCTGATCTCATGTCTCAGTCCCCTCTCAAAGGTCCGGGCCCGGAAGAATGGGTCCCATACCAGGTCTATGGAGTAGCGCGAGAGGTTGGAAAACCATGCCGAGTACTAGGCTACTGTCATGATGCCCTACAACAGCCATAATAACATCCTGGATGGGAACCACACTAAGGGTGGCTTGAAGAAACTCCATGCAGAAGAGGATCTTGAAGTCCGTCCGATGTAGAGATGCCTTGTCGTGCACCTGGAGAATCAGGCTCCACCATCAACCTGTAGCTGCGTGCAGGAGACTCACGACAAGGAACACTATATGGTCTGGTAGTGTCCCTACCAATCTGAAGACTCTAAAGATATCCTCCATCCAATTCTCGGCTTCCTGAGGATCCATCTCTCCGTGGAACCTGGGCAGCCTCTGTCGCTAAAACATGTGCAACGTAATTAGGCAGTGTGCACTCTCCACTACTGGAGATGGTTGTATCGGTGGCCCAGCAGGTAGTGGTACCGCTGGTGCCTCCGCTGTAATGGGGCCTTGCACCGAGGCCTCATTGCTCGGTGGGCTTCCATCTCACACGTAACTAGGAATCCTAGCTAGCTACCTTTGTGGGGATATCCTAAAAAGAAACAGGTGTGATAGGGTCATACAGTATACCTCGTGAGCTGACACAAAGTAATCACAAAGAAACATTTTGAATCACAAATTCAATCAGTGTTTTCATGCACTTAGTCGGAAATCAGAATTCAAGGTCCTGGTGTATGGATATGTCAGTCGCCGCACCAACACTGGACTCCTTGGACAGAAAACCACACTCAGTACTCTTAACACTATTTCTTCAGAGAGAAGAGATTATCAGAGTCTTGAATTATGTGGTAGAACAAACTCCTCTGATACCAATTTGTCACGACCCTTCCTCGAGGCTTGTGCCGTGACTTCCCCAAGGCCGCCTTGCATAGGCCAGTGGCTGGCGACTAGCACCAAAGGCGTAAATCCCGATAAAAGAAAAGGAATTGCCTTTATAAAACGAAACATACACAACAGAGTATGCAAGTGAAGTAAGCAATAAGTAAAACAGAGTACAAAAGAAAGTGTTGGAAAGTAAATGGGCCTGTATACAAACCCAACTAAAAGTACAGTACAACTGAAAGGAAAGTACGATAGCATTAAGTAAAGCAGCAACCACAAAGTCATCCTCTGAAAATCCCACCTGAAGGGTTCGTATAGATGGTCTCCTCAGCTCCCTGGTTCCGGTCATATGCTCTGTGTACGTCTCATCTAGTGGACCACCTCCGGGTACCGTCCATCTCCACAAGCCTCCACCTCGATCAGTGTTGTTCCTCATCTGCATCCAACATAATGTAGTGCAGGCATGGTCCATGTAGGGGTGAGTATACGATACTCAGTAGGGACCCCAAGACCCCTGAAGGTCTCATAGAATACACCAAATATAAAACACAAAGGAATGATACGAACATGAAGTATCAACCATCTCTACTTAGGTATATGCCCATACATATACCTAAGTCATCAATTCTAGTACAACTATAATTCTCTGGCCCATGCACATCCCTGTCCACACAGGAAAGAAGTCAGTCACACCAATGGTAATGATTGAATAGTCAAGACTCAACTCACACAGGTATACTTCTCACAAAGAGGGGTTGATATGATTAGATGTAGCCTCTGAATGATCTCATCTACCGAACCCACGTAGGATCCAAGTACAGAAGTCACCGCTGCCAAACCCACATAGGATCCAAGTATAGTATCCATCGCCGCCGAACCCATGTAGGATCCAAGTACCATCGTCATTGTTGCCGAACCCACGGAGGATCCAAGTACAGTCGTCCTCGCTGCCAAACCCTCGTAGGATCCAAGTATAGTTGTCATTGTCGTCGCAGTCACAGCCATCTCTAGGGTTCCTGCAAATAGCGTACTCGATTCCAGGAGCGTCTGCTCCACAAGTAAAAGGGGTCGATACATCAACTATCTGGAAGTCTAGATTTTATGTATCCATAAGTTTATTCTTGTCAAAAGGAACCCAACGCGACAGACAACACATCAAAGAGATGCCTGGTTTGAGAGATATTGGCTTTTTTGTTCCTGGGGCACGGTTGGAAATATGCTCGTTCCCAACCCGTCCATTTACGAAAGTTGTCCCAAACTCACTTAGAGTATCTCAAAAGGACCGTATCGTCGAAAGGGTCCCAGTTCCGCAGGCGGCGCGTCGATCGGACGCATGATCTTTATGTTATTCATGTTTAAGTGAATAACGGGCCCAACCCGTTTAGCCCAGTGGGCCCACGGGTCAGGTTAACTCAGTTTGACGGATCCGACCTGGAAGTGGTGTCAGACCAGTCCAAAGGAAAACGAAGCTCATCCTGAAGGACGTGGCCCAACCCAATGGAGCACGGTCCGGCCCGACGCGGCCCGGTATAGCGCGGCCCTACTGGGAATGCGGCCAGGCTGCCTCGACCCAAAGGCTGTGCGGTCCGAGGCGGGGCGCGTCCTACGGCTGCCTGAACCAGGGGCACCAAGTGACACCACCCTCCCAAACTGGCCAGCTAGGCCAGCCGACCTTTTGACATAAGAGGCCCGCATGGTGGGCCCCTGGTTTCTTCAGTGAGGCGCCCTCCTAGCGCCGTGTTTTGGCTCCGCCCGGCCTGCCGACGGGCCGGCCAGTCATTCTGCCAAAGCGGCCCCCAAAGCGGGCCGCAGTTCCCACTACATAGACAGCACCGACTCCCTCCACCATGGCCTATGTTGGTCATGGCTCCGCATCCCCGGCACGGCACGACAGATTCGTACTTCCTCCGGCACGGCTCGCTTGGCCGCGACTTTTCTTAGTGTGTGTGTGGGCGTCCCTTGCGCTGCCGACATCTTCTGAGTTCCGCCTCCGATGGCCAATTCCATCAATAAATAGGATCATACAGAGGGTCTTCGGGCTATGATTTTTCGTACTGCGCCCTTTGCGTTAGGCGATAGAAATAGGTCAGAAAAACAAGATTACACAATAATGATCTGATGCACAATTTTAATCCATTAAAATTGAACTTAACCCCTAACTCGATAGTTGATGTCGCACGTCGGGCGTCGAGGAAGATGGCGTTGTGGGGAAAGAATTTCTAGGTGATTTCGGAGTGCGTCCGAGGAGGAAGCGGGGTTTCCTCACCTGTCGCGGAGAAGTTAATGGTTGGTGTGTCGTCATTCTTCGTGGAACCGACATTCTTCGTGGATGAAACGTCTTTCTTCATCGAGAGAGGATTTCTCTTCTTCTTCACAAGAGTTCTCTCCCAATCGTCCTTAGCACAACAAAAACCCTCCCCAAAATAAAATAATAGGCTTCCCTTATTATTTTATTATCACATGCAATTTAAAATTCAAATTCAAACCACTTCATTAATTAATTGATGTGGTTGAAATCATTATATTAATGTGTTTGAAAGAGATTAAGAGGGAGAGAGGAAGAGGTGATAGGTCTCACATTTAAGAGGAGTTAAAAAATTAATGAAGGGGGTTTTAGGGGTTTTAGGGGTTTAAGGGGAGGTAAAATGATGGGGCTCGTGTGGGCCCCACCTTTAATATTCCCACTCATGGGAATTTGGGTGGGTGTGGGCCCCCCCAAAAACATCCCATGGGAATAATTAACCTCCTTAGATATAAAATTAAATTGTACAAACAATTTTATTTAATTCTTAATTAAACCACAAAAATTAACATCTCCTCCCGTGAAAACGCTACTACGATAAAGGTCCCCTTACGCAATTACCAGTGTTGCGAGTTCTTTGGTGCCCCTGGATTTCAATTCCGAGCACTAGTTCAAAATATTGAAAAACCCGCTCGTTCGTTCACTGAACGTACCCGAGCTAAACTTCGGATATTGATTTCGAGCACACCGTGCATCGGAATCAAGTGTCGTCAGAAGTCACAGACTCGTCAAATTTCAAAGTATTTAAGAAAAAAATTGCATGAAATTTCCTTGTCTTTACATGAACTATTGCAAAAATTTAAAGTACTTATGATTTGGAGGGTGTTTTAATTTTCCCCAAAATGAAATATTCCATAGATAGAAACAATCAATATTCTAGACTCATAAATATAAAAGGAAGATAATGCATCATAACCGCATCCTGGTCTCATGAATCATGGCCTTCACATCCATTTTTCGGAAAAATACAAACCAATGGAATAATTGTACCACAAAAAACAATATCATGATGATCCAGAAGCCAATATAGCTTCTCAAAGTATGAGGTTTTATGCTCAAGATAAACATCATCTCATTCAATCACATGGAAATATTCTAGCTGGAACATACTCAATTTTAGAAATTTAAAACCTGTCATGAATTGATGTCAAGTGAGGCAGAAATTGCCATCAATAATCCACCTTTCAATGTAATTAATCAATCATAAAGGTTCAATGAAACTTGGTCACATATTACAATTAGTACCCTAGTGAAAATAACCCATGAAATATTAATCTTTATCAAAAACTTGATCACCTACCACAACTTCCAACAGTTAATGATTGTATTATGCATGACATTTCTGATGTATCAGAACTGCCTCTAACCATTTTTCATGATTACCACATAATCATTGTTCACCCATAAAAATACGCAGTCCTACCCAAGAGTAATCAACAATCTTTTCCTGATATCTTGGAGATCCAAAAGGCTTCCCATATAACACTTTGAAGTACATTCCTTAATTGAAGACCAAGAAGATACTATACCCTAAAACCATTGAAATCAATCACCATCAAAAGAATAATTTTATCTATAATATGGTTATTACTTTAATTAAATAGTTAATATAAATATTTAATTTTATACTGTAATTTGATAGAGAACCCATCCCCATTAGAAAAACCTTGTAGAATATTATTAGATGTCATTGGTATCTATCATTAATTGAAAACTTATTCACACCAATGAGAATAAAAACCCATAGAAAATAAATTTTCACTCTTTTCAACAATAACTATCTCCATGGAAGGAAATATATGTAATGATTTAAATAATAAGAAAATGACTTCCGAAATTATATCTTCTTCCCCACTGGTAGACTATGGATGTCCTGTTACAATGTCAACGGGTGCTTCAAACAACAACCATAGAAGATTGGATTTGTAAACATAAAACTATATTTTAAATGGTGGTCTAGTTCACTTTTCATGTTATAAGGGAATTGTGACATAAATTAATCAATTGAAAAGCTCATTCTGGACCACTGAGATTATTCTCCCACATTATGACATCTCCTCATTATCATAGAGTTAATGGACTAACTAGACCTATTTTCATGATCCATTAACCCTTAAATAAAATAAACTGGAACAACCTATTTACTAAGAAGATATGAAGAGCGATTAAGGGAATGCCGCCATAAATATGGGTCCTACCCACCCAATTTTTTTCATTAAAATAATTCAAAATCACTATAACTTCCTTCTTGAGCTAATCCGATTGCACATGAAATAATCACATTTCACAGAAAATGATAATACAAGAACATTAAATCCTCATTCTCAACCATGATTGTTTATATAAAAATTGTCTTGAAATATCCTTCCTCCATTTATTTGTTCAAAAAACGTGTTGTTATGTCAATAATATATGAATTTGTAACAACTCCTAATTTTTAATATATTTTATACAATATCAATATCAAGGATCTAAAATAACTTAAGCCAAATTTTTTAATTTATGATCATATTCCTCTAGGTAATATTAAACTCCATACTTATTTTACGAAAATATATCACAATGATTTCTCTAAGGTGAGTGTTTTACCCATTTTTTTGTGTAGATACAACTGATATAATTTTATGGTCATGGTGAGGATGATTATTTCAATAAGGTGTATATGGAGAATGACTTTATAAGTAATCAACTTTTTCCATCATAAAAACATGTCCCATCTATCTTCATAAAACATCATTGGATCATCATTATGTCCTAACCCATATTTTTATGAATACATAATATACCAATAGTTAACCTCACTCCACGTGTTTCAATGTTTTCCAAGGGTCTTTATTATCAATCATGAGTAAATAAAGATAACTAAGAACTAGTATTGTTGTACCCTACATTTGGATTAAATATGAAATAGCGAGACAATGAGGAACTGTACTGATATAAGAGAGAATCACAAGGTAACTGGGGCACCACATTCCACTCAAAAGAATCCACCAATATAACAATCACAATAAAATGGAAATAGAAAATAATTCACAATATATAGACCACCATTGGTAATATTTTTAAAATCATCGATATGGTATTGCCGCCAATAAATTTTAAAACGGTCCTGATGTTCAACCACACCAATGATCATTAGGATGGCACAAGTCAGATCACTAGATACACTATGTGTCTCATAAAAAAGATATAGTTCTAATGAAGAAATGATTTAGTAAGAAATTATAAGGCTCTAAGATTGTGTTATGAGGAGATATTATTGGCAACATAGGTTTAGATAATTCAACCACGTGTAACATTAAATCTAAAAAAACAAAAATACTTTTGATGGATTCCTTAGCCTATTTAGTCACAATGCTATATCTAATTATCCATGATCTTACCCATGGATTTCTATGTTTAATATACCATTTAATAAAATGGAATAGATATTTCTACATAACTAACCCTAGGAACAATTTCTATAGTGTTAAAAATATCAATAAGGAATAAGGAACCTCGAGATATCAACTATTCTCAATGGATAATTTCAAAGAATAAATCAATGATCATTCCTAATTTAGGACACCACAAAACCATAACTGCATTGAAACTGTAGAAAATAAAAATTGTAGGATCCACAGCCAGATCATAGGACACACCCATGAATCTATAGGACCTGAGAACAACATGATAAGGGAGGCATGAATCATTGTGTAAACATTTTCATTTAAATCAATAGATCCTTTTCACATGTTGGTATGTAAAAACTTCTTGATGGAATCATGAAATTATTACCAAATCACACGTAGAAAGATTACAAAACAATGATACATGGTTAAAAACTATGGGAATATACATAGAAGATATTATAATTTTGTGTTAGTCATATCTATATCCTCTAATATTTGTAGTTGTTTTGGAATACATATGTTTGAAAAAATTACTCTATTCTAGGAACACTACATGTTCATGATTTTAGGGACACCACACCAAAATCCATGGAAAACATCTATTTCCCCACCCCCTCTAGATCAAATACATGGATGATGACTTACACATTTTAATGACTTGAAGTATACTTTAGTAGATTGTCATTTTATTCTTTGTCCCTAACAATCACATGAAACAACTTGTACTGATGTCCTCAGTTGATGAACATTAATAACCTATTAAATTAAACTAAATATTAAAAAATACTATTATCAAAGCTCCCAGACTTCCTAAAATCCCCCTTATGTTTCAAATAATCTACACTAGTCCTGAAAAACACACCTTCAAAAAAACCTCAATATGATTTAAATAAATTACCGTGCTTATGAAATAACAAACCATCAAAAAATACCCATACCTTCAAGAATCTCACAGCCTTCATGGACAAAACTACCTTCTCAAATCTCTTAACCTACAAGAAACATAATTCCTTTGAAATGATCACATACTTCATAGAACATTAATCATTTTGAAACCCTCGATCTTTATTAAACAACCATAACTCAAAAACATTGGAATCAATTAATACATAATGATTATTTCTATGATGATCAAGATCAGAAATAATTAATGATCCACAATGAATCCTCCATTCATGAATTCAGAGAATGTTGTCTTATTTTCCAAAATTCTTCATGTCAAATGATTTGGGTGTAGATTCAAATAAATTGAATAATACCTTCATGAATATCCCATGTTTTCTTTATCCTTTTCATGAAACTCTTCAGTCATGATCATAAAGCTCCTCTTTTCAAGAAACATAATTGAAATATAACCTATTCATAAATATTCTCATAGTATCAAATATATACCATCTTTAAATCATGTGATAATTATTTTTCCTTGTGATTCTACACAAATTCATGAAGATCATCCTTCTTGAAACACAATCTTTCATGAAGCACATTCCTTTACCATATTTCAGAGGATTTAAACCAATAGAAAAAAATTTCTTGAAGCTTAATCATTCCTCCTTAGTTTGATTTATTTTTATAACACTATTAAATGATGAGACCTTGATAAATATAAAAATATATTACTCTATGATGACATTACATGAAAAATCCCTCATCAAACCAGTTAGGATTGAAATAACAAAATCTTGAATACCTTTCAAGATATTAATGTCTATGGTTCCAAAAAAATACACTCCTCTAAAATAACACTAGAAATCCCGGAAAACGGATCTTTACCAACTCAACTTCCTAGATGAACCTATACATCAATATTTCTGGGCTATAGAAGATCATTTTGGGAGAAGATAACACTGAAAATTACATATAGATCCTAGGAAGGAATCAAGATAATAGGAACAATCCACTGTTGTGAAAATAATCTCACATATGCTAATGTCAACTCTAAAATACATAGTCAATCCATATGAGATGAGAACTCCATTTAATCATTTACAATAATGTTCATTAGAAAACTCCTACACCCGTAAAAGTGTGATAAAAACGTACATATAAATTATAAAGAAAAACAATAGTAGGTAATTTAAAAAAAACTCATATAAATTGAAGGAACAAATTTCAAAAAATATTCATTTTCAAAACCTCTCAATATCAATTTAAATGGTGTTTTAGAATCCACCCATTTCATAGGTAAACATATTTCATTACTCTAGAAAAACCCAGATGTGGAATATCTAACAACTCTTCAATTACAATATGAAACCACTTACCCTTAATTCCAAATCATTAAATAGGATTCATGTCCATCACGAATTACATAATATGTTTTTTTAATTCATATATATGAACCAATAATTTAAACATGAAAATATTTTACATGAATCGTTTATTTTATACAACTGGTTTTTTAAAAGGAAATTTACTTTTTTTAATTTTTGTTCAATTTTTATAAACCATTTTCCGTTATCAATTTTATATATAAATCAAATATGAATTTTTCTTGAAAAAAATCACCATTAAAACACTATTTTAAAAACCATATCTTTTACAACATTTAATTAATATTACTGAAATATTTCAAGGGTGCTTGATTCTTACATGTATATCAATAACTATTTTTGAATCTTATTTTTTAAGGGTTTTTAGTATTAAACAACAATTTATAATGAAATGATTCAGTAACCCAATATCTTTTTATATATAAAATTAACGCATTAATATTCAAACTAAAAATATTTTATATTATATGCATTTTCACACAAAAATAATATTACTACATATGAAAAAACTAAATAATTTCTTAAATATAAATCAAACCAGTTCATGATATCATCGTATCCCAAGAAACACATCGATTATATTCCAATAAAATTGAGTCAATAAAATATAGAAAGGACCATCCTAGAAGGAGGTATCATTGTAAAGAGCCTTACAAACACTATTCATTCCTTGCATGAGAATATTTCAAGAGAAATAATTGATGAGAGTACCATATGGGAGAAGCTTATCTCCAAAATGAATAGTACATGTACTATAGCTTCATCATCCAATGGTTCTCCCTTATTGTAATCTATTTGTAACATCATATCTCACATCTGCCCGCACTTACAATGGATTATCGGTGAAGGGACCATACTCTAATATTTTCCTAACTTGACGGGCAGTGCACTCGGTTATCCAAGTTTCCTGACCCCCATAATCTTCATCCATGAGGCTATCCAATATCCATTGTTTTTCCGAACAATTTTTAATATATCTCATCAATAATTTTTTAAATCTATTCTCATCAACACGTAATAGGACATGTGCATTTTTACTCCTTCCATCTTGGGGAAATTTAACTCGAATGACTTTCGTATGCTGAGATAAAATTACGGGATGTATAATAGATGGAATGTAATGGTTTTTGGAAAAAAATCCTACCAAATATAAATTTCCCACATGAAGGATTCATATCAATTCTCTACCCTCTGATGAAAATGTTAAACACCTTGAAAAAAGCAGGGTCTGCTGCTTCAACTCTTGTCTGATGAAATATAAAGAGTGTTCGAGCCAAATTCTCTTCAATAGTGACTGGGCTTACAATATTTTTTGTTTTTTTGGGTGTTCACAGCTTACTCTTCTTGAGTGTTCATATTTGACATGTTCATGGAGTGATGGTTCTAGGGTCGGATGGTTCAGAGTTGGAAAAAGTGATGCGAGCTATTATCTTCACTATAGGCGACTAGTTACTTTGGAAAGTAAGTAACCATTCTAGGTTTTTTGAGATTAACTCTATCATATGGCCCATTATGGAAATAACTAGGTGTATTATAATTTATCTGATTTGATTTGTTGGAAAATAGAAGGACTCTCATTCTCTTCATTCCCTGCACGAATCTAATGTAATAATAACACAAAACATCTCTTGAAGAAATGGGTTCGTTGGATTCCTCAAGGGGACGACCTCAAGCTCAACACGGATGGGTCTTGCATCATGGGTGACATTCATAGAGGGTGAGTCATTCATGATTAAAGAGGGAGTGTAGTCTTGGCTTTTATGGCTCATTTTCGGAGTGGCGGTTCTATTCAACAAAAGGATATTGAAGTTATCATAAGTATTACCATATGTAGACATATGGACATTCATATTTCCCAAGTGGAGACCGATTCAATGATCATCCACGATGGATTATATGGAATAGGAACTATCCCATAGTTGATCTCTTATACGATTAGGCAATGCAAGGACCTCCTGAGGAAATTTATTATTATCTCCCACACTTGGCATCAGGGGAACAATGTGGCAGACTACGTGGCCACCATAGAGGTCCATGTGACCCCGATATGTTGCCTTTATGATATTTCACACCATAAACCTTAGTTAGTGAACCTAACTTGAGGTGATACCATTCGTTTTCTCTATTTCCATCCCTAGGCCTTGGTTTTTCTCTTCCATTATATAACCTTCCTTTATAAAAGTGAAATGTTGGATAGAAAAAACACAAATTGGATGTAGAGTCATTAATGAGTAAGAAACATGACTTATTTACATGTTTCAATATTGAAACAATCACATTTAAACTTCCTTAATCATCTGTTTAATAATTGTACTATTTTGCGTGGAATATATTTCAACCTCACAACCAGAATCTTATTTCAGTTTACAACCCTTATCTCTAGAAATAAATTAATTAAATACTAAATATTTCTCGTAGATAATGTGTCATTGAAAATGGTGGTGATCAAGAACATACTTATAATATACTCCATATGGCTAAAAATTCTGATAACCAGTATACCAGAACCCAAACTAAACACATATGATTCCTTCAAAATTCAAACTAGGTAATCCCTCTCATAACAGATTTTATTGAACCAACCTGATTAAAACTTATACATCTCCCTAGATGGTCCACCAAAATGCCCGAAGAATGTTCCCAATAACCAAAAACTATTGACAAGCACTAGGGTATCAAAAAAGTATCCATGGGACTGATTTTACCATAAATAAATATAAAATTTCTCATTATATAAAAATGTAATATAAAAAACTAGAGTACAACACAGATGGAAATATTCCAAAAAAACATGAAAAATCATGAAAAAATATAATCCTTTGAGAATAAACCAACCAATACCAAAGCAATGGTACCCAGGGGTTATATATCACCAACATCCCAAAATAATTTTAAGGCTATATCAATTCTGAAAATCCTTCATTCCCATGGGACCTTTCAAATTAAATCTATCTTACAATATTTGAATACAAATTTCCAATGAAAAATATAGTGTTTGAGAAATAATGCTTAGTAGGATACCATTAAGGAATAAATATAATGTCTTCCTCCAGGAATACATTACTTGTAAATCTATACAAAAACTATTTTCATAAATAAGATCATCTAAATACAATTTTTCATAAAACATCCTAATAATTTTACTTATTAAATGAAATCAATTTTATAACCCTTATAAACATAGAATCAAAATTTGTTTGATTAAATAAATGGAAATAACTAAGATATACATGAAAAATAAATGAAAGGTACCATCAAAATAATTAAAACCAATGTAATGTCTACTAAATACAAATAAATGTGTAACAAGAGAGGGTCTATGATACATGGGCGTAGAATGAAATCTATTTGGAATAGTAAACCATAGGCCCCTACTGACTACATGTCGAAAGTATGTCCCCATGTTAATAAGTCAACCATTTCATTTTATATAATCTAAGACCAATATTTTCAAATATCATTTTTGTCAATTTATTGAATACTTAAATTCCATAAAACTATTTTTTATGAAAACCCATATTAATTCAGTTTCAATTTCCACCAAACACTAAGTTGAAAACATTGATTTTAATTTATCAATGGAAAAAATAAATGTTATATGAAAAAAAATTATTTGGAATGAACAATTAATTATGACATTGTAATGAATCCATTAGATAGAGTTACCTACTTCACTAATTGATAAAGTTTGTATGCTTCTAAAATTTTTATAGTGGATAGAGATATCTAATCCTAACAATACTATATCAAAATTTAATGCCATTAATTTTCCATATAAACTATATCTATGGTAATCATTCCCATATTGGTTAGCATGAAATGGATATGATTATAGAGTAGAGGAATATCAAGAGGTATGATTTGAGAAAATTTAGGAAAGCAATATACCATGAAGAAATTCTTCTAAATTGATAGAGATTATCTTGGAGAACAAGTTGTTAACCAACTAGAATTTTAAAGTGAGGATGGATTGGGAAAATGTGGAATTTAAATGTGATTAGAAGTAAAATTGAGTGTCAGTGTCAAGGAAAAATTCTAAATTAAAAATACTAGATTTTTTTACACATTTCTGAAATATTGTTAGAAATATATTATTATAACCACTATTATCCAATTTCAATTTATAACCATGTTATACTTTCTCCTAATAATAGACATAGAATTGGAAAAATAATGAAAAAGTCATGTGATAGCTTTTACACAAAAACAATGTAACCAATTTGTTTTTAGAGATGCATAAATATTTAGAGAAACCATAATTAAATCACATAAATTTCCATTAGAACTAATAGATTCATCCATCATTGTTATCACATGATCACTGTTAACTTTGGGTTGACCGTGTGCTGTACTATTTTCCTCAAATCCCTAAATTTTAAACCCCTTACTCTAGAAATCTATGAAAATCACGTAATTGATCAACTACCATCAGAATTAAATTTACATGTTACCCAAATGGAAAACAATACCCACTATCTACATTACGCTATTCTATTTTGAAAAAGGCATTGTCACTAGTATTGTGGTCTCTTAGAACATCCATGAACATTGTATTTCACTATTCCTCACCGCCATTCAAGGATGTTATTATATATGTATATATGTCATAATTGAAAATGTATTACATGATTAATATTATGGATTGAAAATTGTTGAATTAAATTAATGATATTGATAGAAAAAATTATGATAATAATATTAATCACCCAAGAACCAACATACATAATCATAATACATATTCTGAATATGTTATGGATATTCAATATAATTGTATAACTATTTAATAATAATAATAAAAACTGATTTACCAATCATATTTTAGATATTATGAAAATATTTTAGTGTTATTTGACCCTAGTGAATGAATCGATGCATTTTTGTTGAAATTGACCGAAGAACCCCATGTAGTAGATGTGGGAAAAATATATCATATGTAAATAGAATATTATAACAAATGGACCATGAAAAATAATATATTCTTTATAATGGTTTTAAATAAATTATTTAATAAACATAATTTGTTTATTAAAGGGGTTAGACACACATACTAATCTACTCGGAACTTGATTTTTGGGGATTGATAGCTCAATTATACATCTATTATATTTTGATCATCCTTAAAATTGTATGTTTGTAAACCATTTCCACTAGTAATTATGTAATTAATTTTTAATAATTACTATAAAAATTTCATTTTTTATAAGTAAATATATTTTCTAACAATAATGAGAATTTTATATTTTAAATTAAATGCAATATAAGTTTTTCCTTTCCATGTCACCGTTGTTTTCAAGTACAGCCCTTATATTTATTTTATTCTATCATATATCATAAATTTATATTATTTGGATTTTTAATAATATTTTTTATTAAATATTATCATTTAATATCCTTTTTCAACTATTAAAAATTTATATTTCATATCACAACCCTTTATAAGTTTTATCTTCTTTATCAGTCTTCATCACTGTCATTAAAATATTTTTGACCTTCATATCAATTTTCCTTATTCTTAGGGATTAATAATATATGTCTTCCACTATTTATATTTTTAGTTTTCTAATATTTACATGATGATGTACCCATTAATATATATAGTGTTAGTTTTAAGGGTTAATTCAAAGAAATTAATTCCATGTTTTAACTAGGTATATATTTATATTCTATATTCATGGAATTTAATTATTGATTTTTTTTGAGTACTAAATCTCTAGAAATATTAATTTTATTTTTTCATCATTATATTAATATAAAAAATACACTGGAATTATATATTTGTGGGTGAGATTAATGATTATATATCCCCATGATGAATTAGTTGTCCTCATGATCCAAATACACTTATATAAGAGTCTTATTCCATACATATTTATGTATGATGTATTAAAACAAGGAAATGATGGTAAGAATAAGATTTATGTTTTTTTAATTCGATTAATAAGGAATCATTTAATTTTATTTATGTGATTGTTCATATTTTTTATTATCTATACATATATTTTGTGATCATGTTATTATTTATATGTCATATTTATTTATTATTTAT
This sequence comes from Viscum album, assembly GCA_963277665.1. NCBI lineage: Eukaryota > Viridiplantae > Streptophyta > Magnoliopsida > Santalales > Viscaceae > Viscum > Viscum album. Next base: position 2,064,444,507 of record OY728121.1, read on the forward strand.
TCCACCATATTAATCATTCATAGTTTGTTATATGATATATTCAATTATTCACACCCTACAATAGAGTGTCTGACATCACCCGTTTATTTTTTATTATTTTCCTTAGGGAAAATAAAATATAAAATAAAGTAATTTCCTTCATATTCGATAAGGAATTATTGTTTTCTCATTGTGTTATATTTATTTTCTATGTTTTGAAATGTAATTCATGAACTATATATGTATCTAGTCATATAAGACTGATAAAATACTAGACCATGTGTAATATGATCTCTTATTTTCTCGGTGAAATTATTAAGTTGACTACTAAATCTTTACTATTGGTTTTAGGGCTGCTACAATATTCTATATGTTCCCTAATATAAAATAAGAGACAAATAATTATAAACGTATTATCTTAAATAACATAAAATAATATTTTTTACTTAGCAATTATATTATTTCACTAGTAGATATCACAATTCAATAAATTTTAAATTTGTTTTCTTACAGGTGACGTAAAAGGTTCTGGTCATGTTTTTTTGGATATCAATGGTATAGCCCCTATTGAATTCAAATTAATAATAATGTTTATATAAGATTAATTTTGTTTCTTTGTACCCAACATAATAACTCTTCAAAAAATTCGACAACCTATAATGACAATTATGTAATCAGAGTTATGGATCCCCATGGGTATCATGTCTGATAGGTATTTAATATATAATTTTATATCCACTTCAATAATATATCATTAAATAGTATAATATTGTTTTCTACATTGATTTTTGAAAATCCTTTTCAGTATTCTCATATAATGGTCAATTGTGTACATCTATCTTGAATATAAAAGAAAAATTGTATGATATCTTTAATAAATAAAACATTGATTGAATCATAACATTACACATTAATGGAAAATGTAATTTTACAATTCTCAATGTATTAAAATAATTTTCTTATACATAGATAAAGAAATCACCTATTTACTTAGATTTAACAATATTATTTTAAAAAAGAAATAAGAAGTTAGTTGTTTTGTTTTAAGAAAATGATGAAAAATACATCAGATTTATTTATATGAAAAATATTGTATCAGGATGTGAACTTCTTGGGATTTTAAAGTCATTAAATTCATTTAATTATTAGATAATACATTCTTGATATTTCATAAATAACCCTCTTGAACCATACCATTTTTAATAATTTTTTTATAATGAAATCATTATTTTTTTCAATATGTTCCATATACATGAAGTGGAATGATTTATTTTCTATCCTTCATTGGTTTCACAACAATAATTATACAAATATAATATTTTTAAATATTTCATTAACATTATTTTCTACATTTTATTATACATTATTTAATTTCCAAATATATTTTGAGATACATTTAGTAAATATAAATCTATTAATAAATTACAAGACATTCAAACACATCTGTGAATATCATTCAATGTTAATTGTACTTCTTTTTAAAAATTCAAATCCTTTTTATTTGAATGAAAATTTAAACAAATGTAATAATATAATTCCTCAATAAAACATATCTATAACATAATTTTGGGGAATATGGTAGACCAATTAATGAGTTCCCATTGAACTAATTTTTCTAGAATTTGTTTTTATTTATTAATGAATGAAATCTATAATGACAAAAAAATATAGCATTTAACTATTATTTCAATCCAATTGAGTTGGTATATTCATCATATATAAGATAACCTAAGATCCCTTTAAATTTTCCCAATCAACATTACTATATTGTGGAAAATAATTTTTCATAACGAATAATAATACTCTCATTGGGAAATCTATATTGTTATGTGTATCATAAACCATAACACAAATATCAAATATTAAATATAGATTTATAATTAAAAGAACCAAATAAATTTCAATATGATTATTTGTCTATTTGAAACAATAAATATGAATTTAAAAAATAGAATTTATCCTATTCTTACAAAACAACATAGTTATGTTTAAATTTACCATCATAATTTGATATCAAATAATTTTATCTATTTTTATCTTTTAATAACTCAGTCCTAATGCCAAAAATGAGGGGTAAATGTAATGTGCTTCATTTCCAAATTTTAAATATTCAGATTTGATTTTACATATTTAATGAGATTATTTAGTGTGTTTTTGTTTATCATATAGATTTTTTGTGTTCAATGATTGATTAATGGTTAGTCTCTCACTAACTATAAACAATTATAATTAATTGAATTATTTTACTCTAAATTTTAAATTATGGGACTTTTTTCATATATCGAGACACATATAATTAGGTAATAATATTAATGAATTATACACCTTTATAATAAATTCTAATTTTTTGGAAGTTATTTTTTCTTTTCATAGATCATATTCATTAAATAGAACATTTTCAAATCATTAGTTGTTAAAAATTGTAGTTTTTTTGTCCTGGAATTATATCATTTAATAGAAATTATAATTTTAAGAACAAATTTACATTAATAGTTTGCCCTATTGAATAATATTTATTTATTATTGATAAAAATATTTTAAATTTGGAGTAATATTTAATATGTCAATAATTATTAAAAATATTAATTATGAATGTGACTTTAATTGTCCATTGGGATCCTGCATTTGAGGAAATTTAATCTATTGGTGATAAACCATGTAATGAGTCATGTTTTAGATTCCCAAGAATGTTCAAAGGAGTTTCTGAATATATTATTGCAACATCCCCACCCCACCCATTTCTTTGGTTCAGGTAAGAAGTGCTATAAACCATATAAGATGTCCCAAAGATACCGATGGTTGGTAATAAATTATATGGGCCTAGTAAAAACTTTTTTGGTTGATTTGAACTGAATTAAAAACACATCAAAACATGATAAAACATACAATTCCAACCCATATATAATATTCAGGATTATAAAAAACAACTCAACAAAAAATCCCACAAAACAAATATAACATAGTTATTGTGAAAAGTTTACTAATATACTCTAGAATAAAAAAGAAGTATTGGTGAAAAAAATTAGAGTCACACCCATTAATTTATATTTTTAACTCCAAGATCAATCTCCATCACGAGGAACTAGTATCAAGATTCTCTATTAGATAATAGTGATGCCTTTCCTTTTACAATGTCATAAAGAATAATGTCATTATACTCACCAAATACCATATACTAGATATGAGTAATAAAACTAATTTGTTGTTCACTAAGTTTCTTCCGAAAACATTTAACTTGGACTAGAAACAAGTAAGATCATAGTTTATACAAAAGATATGGAAATAATATCAAAATAATTTAAAATTATAAAAAAACTAGTTAAAAATATCGAAATATAAATATATTTGTCCATTATATCATTCCAATTATCTTACCCATACCATATTTCTCACTAAAAAATCCATGATTAATTATAATTTAAATACTCTCAAGTGGTGATCAATCCTTCATTAAGTAGACACATAATGATAAATTCCATATGTCCATAGTTTGGTATCGAGCACTATGTCCTTACCAAAAAGGACTCATAAATAAATAATTAACAGATTTCACTAGTAATACTAAATCCTTATCAAATAATTCTGATAATAAAAACTAAAATATTTACTAAATTTAATTTTTTTTTGAAAAACCAATTTCATTATCAATCCATTAAAATATTGATTCCATAATAAATAACCAAATATCATTGAAAGGGAACCAATTTTTACATAATTATTATGTAACATTTAAAAACCCAAGAACATAATATTTTAATAATAATTATGATAAAGGGTCTTTTTTTTTAAAATGTTATCATGTAGGTATATAAATATAATACATCCAATTGATTATATAACAGAGTTTGAGGGTTTAAACATACCTCTAGATAGTTGGAAAAAATTAAGGAGAGAACGTGGTTACAAAATTAGCTCATAGCCTCCCAATGACTCTAAAAAACACATTGTATGACATCAAAGTCATCCAAGGACTCACCCAAATATAAAAAAACAGATAATGGGAAGAATTTAGTGGTTATATGTGGAATTTTAATGTCAAACCAAACATTAAAAACCATCCAAAAATTAACTAATGTAGTTTTCAAACTCCTACCCTATAAATAATCATGTGAAAAATAGGATTCAAAATTAATTAACCAGTATCATTACCCAATAGAAGAACCACGAACATGGTTCTTTTGATAAAATTATACTCATGAGGTAAAAAATGGCATGGCACTATTACATGGTTCACTAACCCATGAAATTTTACCCTCCCCACACTCTATAATATGGCTTCTTGATTCCCAAACATCCATGGTTTAGAAAAAGTATCTACGGGAACCACAACTTCAACTATACCCATTGGCTAGAAATTTTGGTCATCATCTGTTTATATGGAAACACCTACACATAACTCCCTCCACCACGATGTTTTTCTTGTTTTACTGAACCCAAAAAATTAAAAAATTCCAAAATAATCAAAGAATACCATCCAAGATCCATAAACACCATTAAATCTATGAAATATCATCTATAGTTCTTGTAACATAAGGACACACCAAAAACATATGGTGTAAAATTCTTCTAACAATTATAATTTTCTTCATTGGAATGCTTGAAAATTATGGTGCATTCGAAAAGTCCCCACCATTGTGGTGTTATGTCTTTCTCATGATTCCGAGATTACGACTATATTTGACTAAGAAAAAATAAATATTTCCCCATTCATAAACTCATTCCCTATAACAAGGTGATTTATATATCTAAAATCTATATCAATGTATTTAAAAACTTATTTTCCAACAAAGGACCAATGTTTTCAAATAGAATCACATGGTCTGTAATAGGATGGTATATATTTAAACGAGATACATAAAATATACTTTTATGTTGATAACTAATGGTGTAAAATATAAACAATAATACACATCACACATATATTCTTTTATCTCAAAAGGGATGATATCCCAAAGAGATAATTTACCTTTGTCATAAAATATTGATTCCATAGACTTAGAGATATTTTTAAGAAGACATGATGTCCCACATCAAATGAAAAAATTTAACTATGATGATATACATAAGATTTATGATTACATTAATCATTCACCATCCTTTTAAACACCATCTAAATATTATAATTATTCTCCTAGTCATTGATAGGTCCCTACAAATAGTTTTCAATAGTATCTACCCTTAATAGTGGACACCGATTAGTTTATCCATTCAATGATTCAATATGATAAATATATATATTGGGGCATGATAACTGTTATTGTTTTATAACTCCACTAATGGTATATGATCCTAAAATAATCCTCTAATATCCATAGTACATGCTTGATGCTTACCTTCTAAAATTTATATTACTCATTTTGATTGTCCATATATTTTAGACAGATAACTCATGATCATGGATTACTGGGTAACCAAAAATATCTATAAAGATGAAAAATCCAAGGGGTAAATTGAGGATCTCAATTATATATGATCGAAACTATTATTCTTTATAACATTAAAAAAATTAATGTATGGTGTTTTCCCAAATATTCCACAAAGTTTGATTCTTGAATTGAGATGAATTTAGGAAACATTAGGAGTTGATACCTAATCACCCATATGGAATAACATTCCGCGTACATTCATTTTGTAATTATAAAACAAAACATAGCTATGTTATCCCATTTTCAGATAGATATATGCAATGGTTTCATTATACAACCAGGTCGATGGAGCTTGTACAAAACCTACTAAAAATTGTGTCCTCATGGAACACGCTCTTCCACCTTCCTTTCCCCACAAGAACATACATTATAAATTCCATATAATTCTTCTGAATTATAGGAAGAATGACCCATTTTGTTGTGTGATAAGTAAATTTTTTTAATACAAGTCCACTGAATAAAAAATGACCACTAAAAATAAACACAAAGTGAAAATCCTATTTTAGTCATTCAAAGGTCTCCCAAAGTTATAGATTTGATGTTATGGTATTGAAATATTAATTAGATATTTGAGCATCCCTAACATGTTCATATACATAAAGAAATAATGTCCCCAGTTAGAAAAATTAAACATCATTATTCTTAGTAAAATCCATGATAATATCCATAATCATACTCATAAATTTCCAATAGCCAATTTCTTGTTTGTCTAATTGACTATCTAAATTTATTTTTAATGAATATTCTACAGAATTTTATTGTATTGGCATAAAATCCATGTAAATGTGGAAAATCTAAAGATACTCAAAATTTCATCATTATACAATGTTTAAATATCTTAGTTAAAATATATAATTCAAACTTGAATGATCTATGAAAACTATGAATTTGTCACATATGTGATAATGAATCCATTTTTTCAACAGATGGACTACCACACCCAACTACAAATCAAAGGTATGAATGTTATTGTTATGAATTTTTAGTTTCCCGTATTCATAAGGAAAGCCAAAATCTACAAGCATGAGAATAAACCATCTAGATCAATATGAATCACAATAAACCACATAATACTTCCCAATTTCTAGAAAAATAACAATTAGGACAGAATATATCCTTTATTTAAAGTAAAAAAATGTATTAATGATAATAATCACTAAAATGTAATGGAGTGACCTTTCTATTTAGTAATGAAAAATGACAAGTGAGTCAACTAAATCCCTGAGAAAATAAACAATAATAACCTACTAAACCAATGAAGGTTCATATCACAAAACAATCATTAATAGTTCCCCAGAGACATAACATCTATCATTATAGGGTCTAATGATATTTATTTCATATATGTTACATTCCAAAGAGGAATGAAATCTTCTATCCATAATGAAAATTTTGGAGATTATTGAAGATTACTGATGCTCTATCAAGATTATCTCCAAAATATATAAATTCAGTTCATTATATTTTTGAGTTTTTTAATATACCCAAATTTTAATAAAAAATTCCACAAAAAATGAGTTTATGTACCCTATAAAGACATTATTCATCAACTCCATGAAAACTGTTGGTGTTTTATATGACCAATGAGAATTAAAAGATATTCATAATTATATAATTGACTCCTAAAAGATTATATTTGAAAATAATCTTCACTATCATGGATTTAGTGATTCCATAATCATATTTCAATTTTGGAGAAGCATTGGGTACTAATCAATTGATCAAAATGTTATGAATTCATGGTTGTGAAATTATTTTTTTTTTCCTGACTATATTTATCTTATGATAATCAATACAGAGTAATATCATAACATACAACATCTTGAAAAAAACAATTGAGTTTCCTGTGGTGACATACATTGTCCTATAAACCATTTACATTTTAAACATCCCAATAGATCTTAAAGTGCTTCAATTCAGTTGGTTCCATTCTATATTATGAATGTGAAATAGGATTTTTCACTATATGTAGATCAATATAATGTTAGATTTTCCCCATACACTAGTGCAGAAAACGTTTTTTACGTCGGTTATTTTTTATTATTTACGTCGGTTTTTAGGCGACGTTAATACGGACGACGTTATAAATAACGTTTTTTACGTCGGTTATTTAAAACCGACGTAATATCCCTAACATCACGGTGGTTATCACGTCGGTTCATATAATAACCGACGTGATAAATATGCGCGTGGGGCTTTATCACGTCGGTTATTCCCTAAACCGACGTGATAAAACACCTGGGATATCGTTTATCACGTCGGTTATGTCATAACCGACGTGATAAACCCTTACCCTGGCCTTTTATCACGTCGGTTATTTAGGAAACCGACGTGATAAAAAGGCATGGGAAACGTTTTAGCACGTCGGTTATCCAATAACCGACGTGGTAAATCGATTCCCAGGCCTTTTAGCACGTCAGTTATATTAAGAACCGACGTGATAAAATCCCCGGGAACGGTTTATCACGTCGGTTCTAGAAAAACCCGATGTGATAAACCCCTCCCGATTTATTTACCACGTCGGTTATAAAATAACCGACGTGAAAGAAATTTTTTTTTTAAATAATTGCACTGCTCTCACCAAAAAGAAACCAGAAACCAAACAAAAATAACCATGCCAGCCCTCCCCCAAGCCCCAACTGAACCCCACCCTCATCTATACCCACCTAACAACCTGGCCAGCCCTCCCCCACCACATTGGAGCCCCACCACAACCCTTGGACACCCCCCACCCCTTGGACAGCCCCCCACCCTCATTTACACCCCCACGACCCCTAGTACAGCTGCAAACACCCATTGGACACCCCCCCCTCATTTACACCCAACCGGCCCCTTGGACAGAACTCCCAGACACCTTGGACACCCCCCACCCCTTGGACACCCCCACCCCTTCGACAGCCCCCCACCCTCATTTACACCCCCCGAACACTAGGACAGCCCCAAACACCCCTTGGACACCCCTCCCATATCCCTTGGACACCCCCCACCCCTTGGACACCCCCCACCCCTTGGAAAGCCCCCCACCCCCTGGACACCCCCCCAACCCCTTGGAAACCCCCCCTACCCCTTGGAAACCCCCCCATCCCCTTGGACAGCCCCAAACACCCCTTGGACACCCCTCCTATATCCCTTGGACACCCCCCCACCACCTGGACACCCCCCCCACCCCTTGGACAGCCCCCCCACCCTCATTTACACCCAACCGACTCCTTCGACAGCCCCAAACACACCTTGGACACCCCTCCCATATCCCTTGGACACCCCCACCCCTTGGACACCCCCCACCCTCATTTACACCCCCCGACCCCTAGGACAGCCCCAAACACACCTTGGACACCCCTCCCATATCCCTTGGACACCCCCCAAACACCCACCCACCCCCTTGGAACCTCTCCCCCCATACCAAAATCCAGACCAGAAAAACCATCAACAGTAGACCAAAACAAGAAGTAGAGAAAAATTAAACATTCACTTATATAACATTCAAAACTTAACCTGTCAACTTCAAAAAAAAACTAAATCCAACCTAAACGACTACGAAATACACAATTACATTGACAATATTCAAAATTACATTTTACATTACAAACAACTAAAAGTCAATCAAACCTGTAAAATAATTTGACCACTCCACTTGTAAGTGTTTGATATCTTCAGCAGTAAAGGGTTGAGGGTCATCAAAAAGCTACAAAGGAAAAGGATAGTAGTCAACGTGTATAATGAATAAATCAAATTGAAATATTATGAGAAAGAGGAAATCTTACCAGGTCAAAACTCAGAACTGTCCCAGTTGTTATTATTTCATACATAAATCTTAACATGTAATATCCGCATTCGATGATGCCTTGTTTCTCATGACATTTCTGTATGAATGAGTGTAAATTCAATATATTATTTTTATGTAATAAATCAAAATGTACAAATTATAAATGGATATTTACCTTCGCATGTACATATTTGATCTTGTAATTCCTTTTCTTTGCGCTTTTTCAAAAGTGGACCCATGCCCTGTTAGAAAATAATACGAATGGGGTAAATTTAAAATTCATTATAATATATAAAACTATTGTGAAATTTAAACTTACGTTTCCAATATATTCTTAAAACTTTCTCGCACATCATCATGGAGAGAGAATATCCAATAAAGTGTTTTCTCCCTAGGGCAAAAAACCCCTAACATCCAATGATCCCTGAGAAAAGGAAATTTAAGAAAAGGAAATTTAACATTAGTGGTTTTTTATGTTAAAAGATAATTAACTCTTTGAGAGGGATGTGTTTCATACCTCTCACAAAAAGGCATCATCCAACACTGTGTGATTACATTCTTTTCAAATCTATCAGCAATATAAAGCATTCTTTGTTCCTCATCCAATGCACATGCTTCAGGGGAAATCAATTGTGGGTCCACGAATCCATATACATCTGTCAGCTCATTCCTCTCACAAATTTTATACATATACCTAATACAAAGCAGACATAAGTATACATTTTTAATAAATATAACGCAAGGAAAAGGTGTTAAGACTTACATGATAAAAATTTGCACCACGTTGATGCCCAACTTATCTCCAGTGACAAACTCCATGATATCAGTTTTCATAATCCCCACACATAGTTCACGTCCACAGACATGAGCTTCCATTGTAAAGTCATAATGATCCGCCAACAAATTTGAATATCTTGACAATTTGCCAAGACTGCTAGTATCTGCATCTGATGTCATAGCTATCTGTCTTTGTTGTTGTCTATACAGTATTTCATTACCTTTGAAGTATACCTGTAAAAATAAATTGAAAAATATATTAGTTTTCAAATGATAAAACATTAATAAAAATATAAAATAAAAGATATAACATCCATACCTCTTTGGTAATGAGTCGAAGAAGTCTGGATGGCCAAAGTAAAAAATGGCCGATACTATGTCCAACTGTCGTCACCTCATCTGTAGGTAATGGTATCCGAGCTGATCTATCTATAATATCTTGTACAGTGACCCTCTGATTCTCTACCTCTAACTGTTGATGATGAACTGTATCTCCTATACAATATACCATCCCATATGCAACTATATGATGTTGAGGATCATCAACATACAACTCACAATAAGTAGGTAGCTGCGGCGGAGTAGGAGGATCAAAAATGGGGTCCGCAGGCTGAGGAGGGGGAGTGGGAGCTACTGGGAGAGGTGGAGTGGGAGCTGCACCCTGAAATTGTCTTTGCAAGTCTGCAAACATTAACTGCACCGATGCTCTAATCTTGTCCTCCATTGTCGCATTAATATTATGGACTTCAGCCTCCAAGGATTCTATTTTTTTTTATAAACTCCCTCAACGTTAGAAGTTGAGGAACGTGTCAACACTTTTCTTACCGATACACCTGCCGGATATCCTCTTACACGGCCAGGATGTTCGGGCTTTCCCAATGCCACAGATAAAATATCTTCCCTCCCAGATGGTGTAAATGTCCCCTGTGAACTCTGCTCCTCAAGAGAGTCCTGTAATAATTAATTGAACATTTCTATAATGATTGGAAATATATGACGAAAATAGTAAACCTAAATAAATAAAATAGATATCTTACAATCCTCTCAACTACGAGTCTCGATTCTTCCGAAAGATATTGTCCTTTTTTGCCCTTCCGAGCTCTTTTCCATTTCTCATGTCTAGATGGAGGGGATAGAGGGGCCACCTCTCCAGAGCTTGAAGACTCAGCTCTTAGTTTTTGAAATTTTTCTGCCATCATTTGTTCTTCCAATAATGCATACCCTCCCCGAGATAAACTATGAGGGTATACATTTTTAGATTGGATCTCTTGATGAGCTTTCCTTGTTTGCTGTAAATTAAGAATAAGTAATCATTAACAAAACAATAATAAGATCATTTATATAAGAAAGCTTATAAAAGTTTACATTGCCCTTACCAAAAATGAATCTTTTCTTCTACTTTCAAAAAATTCTCTCCATGTGTCTTCATCTATAAAAGGATATATACGACATGGATTCTCACGACTCCTATGACCATAAATGAAATCAGATGAGAGGGTTGATTTGAAATCCCTCCATCTCATAGCAGCCAACGATAAGCATTTCTTCCTGACTCCTCCAGTGTCAAGAATATCAAATGTCATCTGATAAAAAAGAGGTTAAAAATATTATATATACTAGAAAAATTTAAAGAACAGTCAAACAATAGAAAAAGATCTTACCAAAATGGTCTCCCACATCTGAGAAATTATCGCCTTATCCACACTTCTCCAATCATCATAGAGAATGCTTACTTTGCTCTTAGCCTGAGTTGCTACAAAACCCTTAAAATCTTTAGCATTTGGACCTCTAGGAAGATCATCATCATCAAACTCCACGACTATCCTCTCCTCCTTCGTACGGGCAAGTGATAATTTTGGTAAACGTGTGCACCCACGCTTACCAACCTTTGAACTCTTTTTCGTAATAGGAGCATGTGAATGTTCCTCCCCAGATGTATGACCAATATGCTCATCTCCAGAATCATGTGGCTGATCAACTGATTGATCTGTCATTTTCCTTCAAATCAAAAAAACAAACATTAGTTCACAAATAGAAAAGTGTACTAAATTACATAATAGTAAACATTGGTAATATGGTAAGCATGTTAAACAATGATAAACATGGTAAACACAGGCAAAAGGTTGCCAAGGAGTTGGCCCAAGAAAGCTGAAAAGTGGACTCACTGATGCCACCGGCCGACCGCTGGCACACCACCGGCCGGCTGCTGGCTCCTCACCGGCCGGCCGCTGGTGATCCAGACAGAGAGGAAGGCTCTCTGTCTGGTCCACCGGGCGGCCGGTGGTGATCCAGCGGCTGGCCGGTGGACCAGACAGAGAGCCTTCCTCTCTGTCTGAACCACCGGCCGGCCGCTGGCTCAACACCGGCCGGCCGCTGGTGATCCAGACAGAGAGGAAGGCTCTGTCTGGTCCACCGGCCGGCCGGTGGTGAGCCAGCGGCCGGCCGGTGGTTCAGACAGAGAGGAAAGCTGTCTGGACCACCGGCCGGCCGCTGGCTCAGCACCGGCCGGCCGGTGGACCAGACAGCTTTGTTCTGGACCACCGGCCAACCGGTGATCCACCACCGGCCAGCCGGTGCGCCCAGGACTTCTCCTCTTTACGGTTTTTATTGTTTTATCGTTTTGGTTTGATACATATTTTAATAAGTAAAAAATTTACAGTATCTAACATTATATGAAAAAACTAAATGTAAACAAGAAATAAACTTGTGTTACCTGTAATTTTAGGAATGTACAGTTGGATTGTTTTCCCAAATTCCTTCGTCGTGATCGTTCCTTATGGCACAAACCATGTCTTCAACATACTCATCATTATGTTCTGTTAATCTTTCCATGGAAGTAGGGATCTCACATAAATCAGCATCTTCATCAAATTCATCCTCACCAACATATTGGTTTTTCCCTTGTAAAACAACAGCCCACTGCATATCTGATTGATCTACTACATAGAAAATTTGTTTGGCATGTGTTGCCATTATAAAAGAATCAGCTGTGTCTTCCAATCTATTCAGATTAACAAGTGTCATTCCAAATTCATCGTGTCTGACACTGTTGTTACCGATAAACCAATTACAGTTAAAAACGGGAACTTTAATTTTAAAGTAATCAGCCTCCCATATGTCTTCAATCACTCCATAATATGCACTTGATGCCGAAATTGGGTTTCTGTCCTTAGCACTCGAAAAATGCATTGCTTCTGCAAACACCATTACACCACTATTCTGAACTGCACTTCTGTTGTCCTGAGATTTCGTATAAAATGTATAGCCATTAATGTCATAAGCGGACCATGTTATCACATTTAAAGATGGACCACCCACTATCCATTTTAATGTCTCTGATACATCTGATCTACCAAGTAAGGTCTTTTTAAACCATGGAAAAAAAGTTTTGTTGTGCTCATTCAAAATCCACATTTCTTTCTTCTTTGGATGACATTGTTTCAACTCATTAATATGAAATGTGATATACGGTTGAACATCAGCTATGTTATTCAAGATGTATGATTCTAACTTATTCATATGTTCAGCTGACAGTGATTTGACTTTCAAGCCACGAATCCCCTTTCCCTCATTATTAACCCGTTCATGGCGAGATGGAGGCAAACCTATGTGTTGCGCCTTAGCCAAGTAGCTCGTACAAAACTCTGCTACCTCCTCAGAAATATACTTTTCAATAATGGAGGCTTCAGGTCGATATGTATTTTTAACATATCCCTTTAATATTTTCATATACCTTTCAAAAGGATACATCCAACGAAGATATACAGGTCCACAAAGCCTTATTTCTCGAACCAGATGAATCAGTAAATGCACCATCATATCAAAAAAAGTTGGAGGAAAATACATTTCCAAATGACAAAGTATAAAAATTGCATCCTTTTCCAAAATGTTCAAAGCATTCACATCAATCGCCTTGTTGCAAATTGAATTGAAAAAATAACACAACCTCATTATAGTCTTTCTGACACGGATGGGCAATATTCCACGCAGTGCAACTGGTAGAATTTGTTGCATCATGACATGACAATCATGTGATTTCATACCTATCAACTTCAAGTCTTTCAATGAGACAAAATTTTTTACATTTGAAGAATAACCTTGAGGCACTTTGATATCATGAAGATACTGACAGAAGCTACTTTTCTCCCTCTTCGATAATGTATGACAAGCCGGGGGAAGAAATGTTCGTCTTCCTTTAGGAGTGGGAGCTAACTCCAAACGTATTCCCATTGACAGTAGGTCTAACCTTGCATTCAACCCATCTTTTGTCTTTCCTTTAATATCTAGCAATGTTCCGATCAAAGAATCACAGATATTCTTCTCCACGTGCATGACATCAATATTATGTTTGACTTCATGATACCTCCAATATGGTAGCTCAAAAAATATTGACCTTTTCTTCCAAATATGTCTATCATTACCAGATTTCTGTGTCTTTCCCAATGTCACATCAAGGTTTTTCACCCTCTCAAAATACAATTCTGGGGATAAAGGTTGAGGAGCAGTATCAAATTCTTGTGAGCCATTGAATGCCTTTTTTAGTCTTCTATAAGGGTGATCCATAGGCAAAAACTTTCGATGACCCATGTACACTATTTTCCTCCCATGATGCAATTGACAATATGACATCTGTTGTTCGCAAATTGGACATGGTTTATGCCCTTTAACACTGTATCCAGACAAATTTCCATATGCTGGGAAGTCATTTATAGTGAATAGAAGCACTGCATGCAGTTGAAAATATTCCATTTTATAAGAATCATACACCCTAATACCATCAGCCCATAACAGTTTCAAATCATCAATCAGCGGTGACAAGTATACATCAATATCATTGCCGGGTTGCTTTGGACCAGAGATCATGATACTCAACATGACATATTTGCGCTTCATACAAACATCAGGAGAGAGGTTGTAAATTACCAATAAAACAGGCCATGAACTATGTGTGCTACTGAGGGTTCGGTATGGATTCATTCCATCTGTGCACAAGCCTAGTCTCAGATTTCTAATTTCATTTCCAAATGTAGGGTACTGGGCATCAATTTTCTTCCATTGTGGACAATCAGCTGGATGCCGTATTTTTCCATCACATACCCGCTCATCAGCATGCCATCTTAACCTTTTTGCATCATGTGAATTAGCAAATAAACATTTGAAACAAGGAATTATAGAAAGATACCAAAATACCTTTGAAGGGAGCTTTTTAATCTCTACATCAGCTTGTGATTTTTCTTTCACCTTATACCGTGATGTCCCACATTTAAGACACTCTTTCAGAAATTCATATTCTTTCCTATATATAATGCAGTCATTCGGACAGGCATGTATTTTCCTGTATCCCAATCCAATCGGGCATAATATTTTTTTGTCCTTATAATGTGAATCTGGAAGATCGTTATCTTTTGGAAGAATGTCTTTCATCAATTGTAGCAGCTCTGTAAAACTTCTGTCACTCCATCCATGTTTCGCCTTCAGGTTAATCAATCTTAACACCGCCGACAAAACCGTAAAATCTGTACAACCAGGATATAATGGTTTTTCGGAATCACCATATAGACGTGCAACTCTCGGTTCTATCTCAATTTGTTCTGCTACAATATCGCGAATCATTTCTTCAATTCCATCGGAGTTACCATCTTGCGATTCATTATCATCAGTGACATTCTGTCCAGTTTCGCCATGCCAAATCCAAGGGTTGTAACTCAGATTGAAACCATGACAAATCAGATGATCTTTTATCTCTCTACTTTTCAACTTCTTCATATTCAGACATTTCAGGCATGGACAGAAAAAAATGTCACTACTTGGAACATTTCGTTTAGCAAATTCCAAAAAGGCATCAACACCTTCCTCATATTCATTGCTCATTCGATGTGCCGTAATCCAACTTCGACTCATTATTACCTATAACAAATAGCAAAAATATATATATTTTTTAGATAAGACAAATATATGTTTATATGAAAAAAATCATAATTTGAATATAACAATTTTGAAATATAAAACAAATCGATGTGTAAACCCCCCTGGACACCCCCCGACCCCTCTGGACAGCCCCCCACCCCTCCTGGACACAACCCCCCACCCCCGACCTGCTTGGACACCCCCCTGGACACCCCCCAACCCTCTGGACAGCCCCCCCACCCCTCCTAAACACCACCCCCACCCCCTACCCCCTTGGACACCCCCCTGGACACCCCCCGACCCTCCTGGACACCACCCCCACCCCCTACCCCCTTGGACACCCCCCTGGACATCCCCCAACCCTCTGGACAGCCCCCCACCCACCTGGACAACCCCAAATACCCTCTAGAGAGGCCGCCACCCACCTGGACAGCCCCCCACACCCATCCACCCCCTTGGACACCCCCCTGGACACCCCACCGACCCCTCTGGACAGGCCGCCACCCCCTTGGACAACCCCCCACACCCACCCATCCCCTTGGACACCACCCTGGACACCCCCCGACCCCTCTGGACAGCCCCCGACCCCTCTAGAAAGCACCCCCACCCCTCATGGACACAACCCCCCACCCCCGACCTGCTTGGACACCCCCCTGGACACCCCCCAACCCTCTGGACAGCCCCCCACCCCTCCTAAACACCACCACCCACCCCCTACCCCCTTGGACACCCCCCTGGACACCCCCCAACACCCACCCACACCCTTGGACAGCCCCCCACACCCACCCACCCCCTTGTAAACCCCCCTGGACACCCCCGACCCCTCTGGACAGCCCCCCGCCCCTCCTGGACACCACCCCCCACCCCCTACCCCCTTGGACACCCCCCTGGACATCCCCCAACCCTCTGGACAGCCCCCCCACCCACCCGGACAACCCCAAATACCCTCTGGAGAGGCCGCCACCCACTTGGACAGCCCCCCACACCCATCCACCCCCTTGGACACCCCCCTGGACTCCCCACCGACCCCTCTGGATAGGCCGCCACCCCCTTGGACAGCCCCCCACACCCACCCATCCCCTTGGACACCACCCTGGACACCCCCGACCCCTCTGGACAGCCCCCGACCCCTCTAGAAAGCACCCCCACCCCTCCTGGACACAACCCCCCACCCCCGACCTGCTAGGACACCCCCCTGGACACCCCCCAACCCTCTGGACAGCCCCCCCACCCCTCCTAAACACCACCCCCCACCCCTACCCCCTTGGACACCCCCCAACACCCACCCACACCCTTGGACAGCCCCCCACACCCACCCACCCCCTTGTAAACCCCCCTGGACACCCCCCGACCCCAAATCCATGCACCTATGCCATGGTTGTGTGTGAATAAAGTAGTAACAACTGTAAAAGGGCAACCCATCCAAATGGACACGCCCCAACCCTCTCGGGGATTTATAGAAAACGATGAAAAATTAGTGAAATCATAAAATTACTCAATATTGCAAGTCGAACAAATAGATCTAGGGATGATAAATAAGATTATGGTGCCAAAACGAGTTAAAAGGGTTCGCAATCGAAGAATCTTAGCTAGTTTCAACAAAAAAATCACAACACATATATATTTACTATCCGCGAAAAAAAACGAACGAGTGGGAGGATTACCTGAGTGCTGCGAGTTTAGATGATTGATCCGAGGAGATTAAATATGAGAAACGATGATCGCAAAACGAATCTAAACCAACGAAATGGACGAGCCGATTCGGGTTTACGCGCGAGAGAGACGAGTCGCGACTGTCGAAGGTAAACTTGCGAATCACAATCCACGGGTCCGGGTAAATTTTTAAATGAGTTATCACGTCGGTTATTCAATAACCGACGTGATAATTTTTTTAAAAACATTTATAACGTCGGTTATTTCAATAACCGACGTAAAAACCTTCCTCCGATTCATTTTTGACGTCGGTTATTTTATAACCGACGTTATAAAGGGCTCAAAATCCGCGTTTTTTTACGTCGGTTATTCCATAACCGACGTCAAAAACATCTGCGGATTCTTTTGTTACGTCGGTTATTTCATAACCGACGAAAAAAAGCCTTCAAAAACCGCGTTTGTTACGTCGGTTATTCAATAACCGACGTCAAAGGGCCTTCGAAAACCGCGTTTTGTACGTCGGTTATAAAAATAACCGACGTAAAAAACGAAGCCGCGCGATTAATAACGTCGGTTATAAAAATAACCGACGTTAAATATGTACCGAACACAGGTTTTTACGTCGTTTAAGAAATAACCGACGTAAACAACCTCGTTTTACATATTTTGACGTCGGTTTTATATAACCGACGTAAAAAATGGTGACGTAAAAAACGTTTTCTGCACTAGTGATAGGTGTAAAAACTATGAAATCATTAAGAAACCCATCAAGATATTGATCCACTGTGGTAGGAAACTTTCATGTATCAATTATATAATTATCCCCAACCTATACACTACAATTTAATTTTAAATTTTTCAAAGAATTGGTTCTAATTGTATATCGTATTTTTCCTTCACATCAAAAACTCTATTAAAAATATTTAGCATCCCATCAAGAGATGTAAAATTTATTCATCATGACTAAAAATCAACATGGGACATGAAATAAGATTACCAATCTATTCCCTCTGTCAAGCCAAGTCCTACATGTTTAAAATAGAAAATTACCAATCAAACATTTATCAATTAGATTATACTATAAAATATACATATTTAAACCCCGTACAGATTTAATTCTTTATAGGTTCCAAGATACTCTTCATCAGGGGCATAATATCCATACGTAACCACATTTGATCAGTGAATTGGGAATAAAAAATAGTGTGGTATGATCTAATATCAACTATAAATTACTTGATCGATTAGTTATGAAAAAGGGGACCTCATAAAGATGAAGGATATTATTGTTCTTTTACCATCATCTAGTCAACAACTTATTTTTTTACTAGATCCCCATTGTCACATTATTCCGTTATATGATGGAGGATTTTATGTGTTCAAATAATCACCCATGGTCAATCAGTTTCGAGGGAGATAACAATTTTTACATCTTCTTCATGTTGATGGTTTCGATGTCTGCGAAACATTAGATACATTTACTACAACTATAAATGGATCATTAAAAAAATAATGTTTTATATTTCCCCTTTTATAATTTCCTTGACATCCTCTTAGTTGTGTCATAGAATCTCATTTCATATTCTTATACAAACATCATTTGAAACATCAATTATTTGTTCATGTTTGTTGAGGAATGTTATCAAATTCAGTGGGTTTATCTTGAAATTCTCCTATATCATGGAAGTAGATTTACCTATTTTCTTGTTCCTAAAATTATAGTTCCCACCGATTCCAATAATGGAGAATATAAATCAAAAATCATATTTCCATTTATATCCTTTGAAAAAAAAATTCTCATTTAAAAAACTCTTTATATTTAGCAATATAGGAGGAAAATATCTTCAAATTGTTTTTCCATAGTTTAAACTCAAAATATTGAAAGGCTTAAACAATTATCTGAACAAGATATTTTTTCACAAGTGTCTTAGGTGAAACTGGGTTTTCCTCAGCCCATTCTAATGGTTTTCTACAACATATAACATTTATATATTTATCCAGACAGAATAAAACACCACTTAATCATCCCTTACATGAATCTTGAGGAATAAAATATTCAAAATCATCTAATGAAATGATCGTTAAATCTAGCTTACAAAAATCATCAAGCACAATAGTAAAAATTCATATATTGGGGGAATTCACATTAATCATCCATGATATGATACACTCATTTAATAAACCCATGATAATTAAATGAAAACATAACTACAAGTTTCTTTGAACACTATTTGTAATCACAAAACCATTGTAACAAGATGTTTAGAATAAATAATTTATCAATATCATTTTCTATATATTTCATGTTATTACAATCATATTTCTGTTCTATTTTTCCATGATGATAGATTTACCAAGGCTCAATTAATTTATAATATCTCAACCCAAAACATTGTCTTAGGATGCGTATAAGGTTATTTTAATGATATGTGATGTCATACGGATACAAAATGATGTAAATAACTGTGAATGACATTGTAAAAAGGGTGGGGGTGAATTTCATTGATGAAAAAACATATACATGGATAATAAAATATATGGATGAAAACAAAACATATGATGTAGGAGTGAAAATAATACAACTCGGAATATAAACCCATAAAAAACATATCATATTATCCTTGAAAAGGTGAATCAAAAGTCTAGGGAAAACTAAAATATGTTTAAAAGTTGCAACACAAGTATTACATTAGACTAATGAATTGAGAAAACAAACTACATGATATATTTCTATATAAATAAACTAGTATAATAATGGTCCACTAGAAAATAATGAGACATTTCCTTTGATAATTTCATGAGGAAAAAAATTTTCATATGCACTAAATTGCATAGGATGAGTATGAGTATTGAAACCTAGTAGAATTTCCCTAACAAACGTCACAACCCATTACACATGGAAAAAATGTTATCATATAGCTTAAATATAATAGTGGGTGATTATATCAAAATATTATAGCAGTGGAATATTTTTTTTTTAAAAAAATAGACTAAATCAATTAGATCATTCTTTATTTCCACCTGGAATACCCTTCATATGTTTCACACATAGATAAACGTGCATTTTAATTGAAAACCCCAATTATCATTATTGGTGATATTTTCTTCACCATTTCATCAAAAGGGGACAAATATCATTACCCTCACAATTTAGTATTGAGAAAAATGTAGTACCATCGTGGCATTGTAAAATAAAGAAGAACACAAAACACCCAATATTCCAAGTCTATAATCCATAATTTGTTTCATAAAAAATGAATATTTTTTATGTCTGAAAAAAACATTTTAATACTGATTTCACAATGAAACTATTAAATTAAGGATTCCATAAGATTTCACATTATTTCATTAAAGAAAATGAAAATTTTCATATAGGAAATTTGTAACAAAAAGAACAAGTAACTCAAGAATTTAAAAATGATGTAAAAAAAGATTTTTTTTATTAAAAATCATAAATAGATTATTTATAAATATATGACTTCCAATTCCTAAATAAATGATGTGAGAGAGAGGCCACCAAACTTGTGTAAGTAAAACAAAAAATTGTGGGATATAACATCAATATAGAACCCAAAATACGCCTCTTAAAATCTCCATAAACAACTAGAATGATTTCTTCCAAGGGATCACCCTAAAATAATGATATTAAATAACGTAAAATAAGAGGAATGAGCTGGTTAAAAAAGATATTCCCAATTCAGAAATAATATTAAAATCTTACCAAAATGAACTAATAAATAAATATAACTCCTCTACTAAAATAAGTGGATGAAATGGATGTTTCAAAATGATTTTACTATAACCACAACTCAGTCAACCCACAACTGTCATGGTTCCATCAATTTATCGACAGAAAGGAAGAAATAAATAGCTAGATACCAGGGAATTGTGCCCAAACCCAAGCCTTTTAAGCCTAACCCATCCTTGGACCATAGCATAATGAGTCCTCTCTGATCATAATTTAATGAGAGTCTACCATTTCACCATGAACATGACCATTCAAAGTAGATGTGAATTTTGGTTCATCAGTACAACAAAAGGACACACCCAACAAATGACACCAACCACTAATTTTTCTTTCATCCCTAGATATACCAAGAAAAAGCCAATGAATTTTATAATATATAATAATCACACCCAAGATCCCTTTACCCAACTAAACCATTGTAAAATATATTAAAACACTACTACCACATTGACATACATCAAATTAGGGGTGTTATAATGACCATATATGGCCATCTATGAAAAGGGAATCAGACCACATTTGATGATAGTAAAGAATGATCAACTGAGTAGTGTTGAAAAATCATGAAAACTGAAGAGTTGTAACTTCATCAATAAGAATACGATGGATGAATTTGGTAAGTCTCATGATAGAAAAAGACCAATAAGACCCTGATAAAAAAGAAAACAATCCCAAATAAGAACAAATGATTTCATATAATAGTGATGACTATTATGGTAATTTTTCTATGGTATTTATTTTTATAATTTATATATATGTTTTTGTACTTTAATTGTGTATGTACTTAAATTTTATCTTGGATATAGAATATTTTTCAAAACAACATATTCCCATTTTTCATTATTCTTATTCTTGCATGTGTTTTCAAATTATTATTGATTGGTTTGTTTTTCTATAATAGAATATGAGGAGGAATGAAATGTAATTTCTTACATTGAATTGGTATAAGGTTTTGGGTTCTTCATAAAACAAATTCATAATGCTAATGTTTAGGATGATAATTAATTTAATTGTTCTGCTGAATAATGTTCCAAAAGTTTGTTTCTTGTGGAGTTCGTGTGGCTGTCATCAAGGATGTGGTTTACCAGATAGTTGTATCAGATTCAAGTATGTCTGATGATGTTAGAAGATATAGGTTGGTCTATTGGTTTATATTCCTAGATACCAAATATGTTGTATGAAACTGATTTGTATATCAAATATTTAATAGAAAAAAGTGGTTTTAGATGTTGGTATCATGAAAATTTTGATGTCTTGATGAGTATCTGATGAGAAATGTGTCAAATCCATAGAAAGTTGTCCCTCAGATGTAATGGAGATACCAGAGGAGTTAACATGTTTATCTAATTCATAGTTAACTAGATAAATTTTAGAGGCATATTTCATTATTGAGGTTACTATTAGAGTTTGGTTGAATGTATTCCTATTTTCTCTAGAAGCATTGTTCATTACATGTTTAGACGATGTCAATATAAAAGTTGTATGTGGTACCTATAGGTTACCTTTATAACAGAATTATTCATGTCCATGGGATTAATATGGCTCTTTTTTCCACCATGTTATCATATGGAGATCTGGGGGATTTCTAGATGTTTCTATGCGATATAATGAGACCATGTATGTTGTTCTTATTTCCATGGATTTATTATTATTATATGGGTAGAATTTAATGGGAGATTAATTAAATTTATGTTTGGATGATGGAGGACATGTCCTTTTGATAATTAAATTTACTAAACTATGGGATATTTTTTATGTTCCATTATATTTTTAATGAATCCAATGAAAACTATAGGCGATGATATCGAGAAAACTAGGATTTTAATTTGTCAATTCATAGTCATTGTATGTATATCTTCTATCTAGATATTTTGTAATCTAGATGGTTCACTCTAGATATTACAATAACATACTATATTTTTGGATGATAGAGATAGTAACAATGGTTTTTCTAACCAAGGAGAATTCTAGAGAGGTGAATTTGGGGATCATCGATCAATGTCTACTGAGTGGGAATATGTGGAGTGTTTTATAGAATCTCTGAGATGTGATGCATCTATCAGAACAAGCCTCAACTATAAGAATTAAATGGTTATAATTTTAACTAGTGTGTGATCAGATGATGTAGGATGAATATGGAATATAAATGGATCAATGTTTCGTGGAATTTAAAATCATGGAAATGGTGGACTTGTTTTTAGATCAGGATGATAGTGTCTAGAAGGAGTGTTGGAATACATTAGGTCAGAGTACCCAAAAGGGAAATCCAAGGAAAAAATTTCATTATTTTAATGGATAGATAAATAATTAAGGATGATAACTCCATTTCATGAAAAATATTTTTATTACACAGTGTTAGAGTGTGAAATATTTAGTTTTCATTGCTGATGTTTGATATTATGATGTTATGAAAAGGCATTGTACATAAATATGCCTTCTATCATAAGAAATATGATTAATTTGGGATAAATGATAGTCAATAAGAAGATAATATAAATAACATGATATAATAGATTTTGGAGATATGTTTTTTCTCAATTGTGGAATGTCATCAGAATGAATTTGGACTAGACTGATTCCTGAGATGGATGATGCTTAATATTGGGCTCTATTTTCATATAATATTTAATTCCCATATTGAAAAAATATTATTAAGAATTGGTAGAGTAGATGTAGTGATTTTTATATTATGTTTTACTCTTAAATAGTTTGAACAAGGTTAGAGAAGTGGGAGAAATAGATCACAGAATCCTTGGATTCATTGGTTGAATTTATTTAGTTAGAGTTTTTCCACTGATTAAATCATATTTTTAAAGATGGATATGCTATAAATATCAGTTAAATTGATTCTATCACTGATGTCTCTTTTCTAGAATTAGTTTCTATATCATGAAAAAACAAGTTGATATAGTTTTCATGTAGGAAAAAATATTAATAAAGGGTACCACATAAATTATTCATGATGTAGTTTTCTTATGGGAATTAAAAAATGTTGGGATGATGTAAATTTTATTTCTTTTTATAAATTAAATGATATATATTGGGGAATTATAATTAATATAATTATTTCATTAGAAAGACGTGTCTGGTTTTTAGAAGCAATAAAGATACATTTCTTTTGTGGGAAAATGGACTATCAGATGAATCATTGGGTGGATAACCTTGTGATAACTATACAATAGGGAATGGATGATGGATGTTGAGATTTTTGTAATTTGGTGGGGAATGATAATCCTATTTGAGTGAGATATTTTTGAGATTGATTCATGAAAAATATTATGAAGTATGATATTTTTGACTTTTTTTTGAGAAATGATTTCATGGTAATATTTTATAATCTTTTGGACTGAAAATTTTAGGAAGAAATACATGAAGAAATTGATAGAGATATTTCACAAGAACCATGGTATAGATTTTCTTGATATAAGATCCATCAAAAAAATTACATTTTTTGATATAGGTGAATTGATTGAGTTCAATTGAAAAATTATAATTGATTATGTCTATTTTATGGAGTCCAATAGATAGAGTTTTAGTGAGATTTTCAGTGTAGGTGAATAATTAACCTATTTATTAAGAGTTTATACTAGATTTTTTATTATAAGGGACCTTTTTCTAGGACCAATAGGTTTAAAATTGAATTAAAAAAAATCAATTAATACATCTTGGATAATTTCAATCCAACAGAATGAGTATAGTGGAGTATAAGGAACAATAACACTATCATTTAAATGAGATTAGAGAAAGAATTCATGCTGGGGGAAATGAAGTGATGCTAACATATGAGGTTGTTTAGGGTTACTAAAATAAGATTGGGATGTTTATGAGTTTCTATAAAAAATCAATCTAATGAGAAATAACTAATGCTGAAACCTAAAATTATTATTCATGCATTCAAGGAAGGAAATGTTGGAATAAAACATTTCATGAATTAGAAGGTGATGGGTACTATTCATTAAGAGTTGACAATTGAGGTTAATGATTATACCTGTGATTGAATATGGCTCACATAAATGGATGGATGCCCATCAGATTCCATAAGTTGACTTTACTAGATAATCAAATGGGTGGTCAACAGGAAGTACATTGTGCCCCCTATATGGATAATGGAGAACTATAGACTGACTGAAGATAATTATTCCTTACCCAGGTAATGGTGACCTTCCTTGAAAGAGGCTATGTATGAACACTTTGGTTAGTGTCTAAATAGACAATGATAAAAAACCATGATCCAGAGATCAATTTTTTAATACAATAACCAATATGTGAATACATTTCCATGGCCTTTTATGGTAATATATATTTGGTATGTATTTTTATCATTGTAACCATATGTTTTTCAGGAGGAATGGATGATATGTTACTATTTTCATATAGATGTAAGAGATTCATCTGAACCTTGTAGTCAGCATTGTTTTTTGTTAATGTGAATACGTATGTACTTCATGTTTTTTGAAATGTTTTGTTTGTGTGGAAGGGAATAAAATGATGGACATTTTTTTCACTCAATGAGTCCATATGGTCTCTGTGTAAAATGTCCCAACAAATTCATGAATCATATAATTAAGGTGATCTTCCAATCACTGGTTATCCAGAAGCATGTTTCACATTGGTGTTTCCGGAAGAGTCCATCTAATGGTAATCATAGTTGACGTTCATTTAATGGATACATCAAACAACGATTTGTTTGATTATTTTTTGGAAGTGAGATTGATTTGATGGTTTGGATTCCAAAGCCCCTAATGATACATTGATATATAATTATAGTATTTTTTCATATATCATATACTAAATATACATTGAACTCTATATCATATTTGTTGTATTCCATCTATATGATATTATAATTAAAAAATATTATAATTATTTCACTTATTTGTTTATAACATGATAATTGTTTATCCCAATAGTTAAATTTTAATGTTACAACACACAATAGATCATGTAAATACACACATTTTTTGAGAACACTTAACATAGTGTTTAATCAATTAATTGTATCTTATTATTTGAGATAAATATAAAATAAAATTTTCAATATAAAACTAATATAAATTATTAAACAATAAAGTGATAATTTTGTATACAGAAATAAAAAAAACATAAGGAAATATAATATATATACAAGATAAATATATTTCCATAAAATAAATCAATAGTTATTATATATGTATATCTGTGTGTGTGTGTGTGTGAATGTGTGTTTGTGTGTTACTATATATATAGATATATATATGTGACCAATCATATATATATATAACTATTTCTGACATCATATATGATTTAATAATGTGAATTAAACAAATAATTACATATGAAATTCATAAGAAGCAACATAAACTTTTTGATGAATTTACCAAATAATATTTAAATAATGATTAAAAAGTAACAATAGAATGAATATATTTACCTGATTATATTCCTAAAAAATATGGTTAAATAAATAAATAACATTTTTCAAATAGACACAATGAAATAAATACATGGGTTAATTATCTAAATAATTATTAGATCAAATAGTGAAATAATTATATTTAATTATCCTAAAAGAAATAATATTGGATTCCTCTAGAGAAAATAATTAACGAAAAAAATTAATATGGTGCACCAGTTCAACCAACATTACTAGAAAATGTATTCTCTAGAGTATTTTTTCTAATATCGAGGTAAACTAATATACAATCATGAAATTCCACATGAGAATCCCTAAATTAAAAAATTCTCATTGACAATATATATATAGGATATGTTTTATCTTCCATGATAAATATTATCAAGTAATTAAATCAAATTTGTGATAAATTTATAATAAAACACGACCCACCATACCCCACCTAGGATGGTGACAAAGGGGGTTGTGCCACCTGAGTCCCACCTCAAATCAGGTATGTGTTCTTGATAATGACCAATAGGATAAACATATTAAGTGAGAGGCATTATCCTCTAATTCTTGAAATGACCAAATAAGAATCCTCACATAGAAATTAATCATTTGTAATATATTTTTAGAAGTAATCTATATTAGATGATACTATAAATGACATTTCATCACTCATGCATGAAAAAAATATGGAATAAATGTTTTAAAATAATCCAACCAATGTAATTCTTGTGACATGGAAAAACATTCCCACAAATAAAAACATCAAGGGAAGAAAATTGAAAATATAAATACAATCGTTCAATATTCCATTAATGATCACTGCCTGATCCACCTACATAAACCAACGCCAGTAACTCTAAATCATCAGCTACCATTGATAAAAATACAATAATGTAGACAAGGAATGATATATCATCATGAAACTCCCCATACATTTGTGTTTATTGTAACATAATAGAGAATGCAATGTGTTTAGAAACACTAAATTGATGCTAATATAATAATAATTTTCATATTATTTAAAATTATTATTTGTGGTCTGGACACATGAATTAATCACCCCTCTGGGTAATATCATTCATACATCAACTACAGGACCATATCCTCCTCACTGGCTTATTACTGAAAATGAAAATTCCTAGATCATCCTTAATATATATATGACTTTAAAAATAAATAAATACAATATGAGATTCCTATTATTAAAATTTCCCTTAGGATATATCTTTAAATAAAAAAGGATATATATATATATACAAACACCAAAACATGGGTACATATCACTAACACAACCTTTTCCAAGAGGAATATTCTACCATTTGGTATAAATATCACTCACACGAAAATAAATATGACAATGATAATTACCTACACAAAACAAAAGAAAATATATTTATTTTGGGATACATATCCTCCTCATTGGGTGACCCTTAAATCATTGAGAAAATAGAATAATTTATAGGAATGATGACCATATCTCCCAATTAGGGTACATATATCACTTAAATATAAAATTAATTAAGAGGATACCTAACCCCATGTATAATAGATTACCCATGTTTGATTGATGATAATGTTAATTTTAGGAGTACCAACCCCCATGCCAAATATAGAGTACCATGCACCTACATTATATATATCTATCAATGGGATACATGGCCATATTTGACTCAAATCCAACTAATGAAAACCTAAAATCCCATAATGATGATTAGTTTTTCTTAAAAGATTATATTATTTGTAGTAGACTACTGAAGAAATTAAAAAACAATATGAAATCCTAGTGATCAAATATATTCTTTTTCCCAAATTCATCACACAAGTGAACAAGATAACATCATCATATACCATCTTCTTCAGATCGAGGTAACAAGTCACATGTTCATCCTGAGTATCATTTCTATGAATAGTTCAAAAAATAAAGTCACTCAACATATCAGATATATTGGAAAAAATATCAATATTTATATGATAATCATATATGTAAATGATAAAGATATAAAGTATGATTGGATATATAAATGGTCAACAAGGTGACATATCATGAAAATTTAATCCATAATTTAATTATCACAACAAAGCTATATAGATAACTATTAGACAACTACCAAATAAAAAACTAACTATATGTATATTTTTTTTTAATATAGTTGTGAAGAATGGGTACCTCGGTAATCACATCATCAAGAGAATATGTTGTCTCTCATCATTATCCCCAAAACCCATAATGATTACATTACAACTCTATAAAAATTAAATAGAAGTTCATAAATCATAATTTCTATCAGAGGTAATGAATTTAAAATCTTCATTAAATAATTTTTCACCACATTAAATTGTTAAAAATCAATAGTATAGTATAACACTTTTAGTTGTTATGATTTTTAGGGGTCAAGCTATGAGGTTTTCAAAAATATGATATAGAAGATAAAATTATTTTATTGGGTATAGATAAATATTTTTTATGGATTTGAGTTTAGTTTTTAATTTAAAGGGAAATTAATTTAATTATTAGAAACAAATTAATTAATTTTATTTATATATTTACAAAATTAATAATTGTTTTAGACATGTTAACATGTAATATATATTTTTTAAATATGCGTGTGGGTTAAAATAATTTTACTAACATTTAAACATTTTCATATATATATCATTAATTTTATTATTGTATTTTAGATATATTAAAAATATAGCATATCTGGTATCCATTTTATTAGTATGTTTTACATGAATTCATAAAATGATTTTATAAATTTGATTACGGTTTCAACATTCAATGGTATGAATAATAAAATACAAATAATAATAATATGAAATTAACAATAATACATATTTAATTAAACTAATTTATTAATTATAAATAAATCAATTATTTTTTTAATGTGCTTATGTGTAATTTTATACCAATAATATGTCATTAGTAAAATATGAATAATTTTATTATGTTGTATTTTAGAGTCATGTATAAACGCCTCACCAAACATTTTATAGATCGATGGGAAAAAACTATTATCATGGAAGAACATCAAAAATGATTATTTTTATTCGACACCTTAAATGCTTGATATAATTCCCTTTATGAAATTTTTCCCATAACATGTATACATTTCATAAATATGAAATATCATATCAATTCAAAATAACTATTCAAAAATGAATTTTTAACAAACATTTCACAATTCTATCAATTGTTATTTTCTACATTCGATCCATAATTTATTTAATCCTTATGGATTTGTGAATTTAATTTGATAAATAAATAACTATATTTATACATAAAAGAGTATAATTTTAGTAAATTATTGATAAAAAGTAAGATTATGTAATCTATGAAATGATTGAAAATTTCTAGGAAAATATGATACCCTAGCTAAGTTAGAGTAGCACTCCTAATTCCCACCATTATCTATGTGTGTATGTGTGAAATATGTATTGAGAATTTAAATCAAGGAGGCCTTCTAAAAATATATAAAATATTAAGAAATCAATTGAATACTATGTTGGACATATAAATATTCCTCGAGCATTAATATATATTTTATGCAAATTTTATATATTTTTGAATACAAACAAGTATCCACTTAAATGATGGAATTGTGACATAAAATATAACTCCATTTATAAAATTATTGATATAAAATATATCCACACTTAAATAAAATATTATTATATTTAATAACATCTGAATCAAGGTGATATCACAAATGTGATTCATAAATTTTTTAACACTATCATTAGAGAATAACTCCTAACATGAAATTCACGACATAACATGTATTTTTTTGAAAATTCACTATAAAAAAACTAATTCATGTTTTTTTTTCTATAAAATACATGATAGGATCATTCATGATGTCCCCATATGTAGAAATTTTTCCTTAAGAAGTCTATTTTTTGAAGTTATTAATATAAGTATAAATATAGTTGGATGAATAAATGTATTTTGAATCAATGAATATACCTCAATGGTATATCATGTACCACCCATTTGAACATGAAAATTATTTTATTTCAAAGTTGGATGAGAGATATTGTATTTTATAAGATAAAATCATAACTAATAAATATATATCTCACTATTTTAAGACCCTCGGTTTCAAGTAAGTAAAGTGTATTTTTTGTATTTTAAGTATGTATAGTATATTGGTGAATTTTGGGATGATTTTGAACTCAATTTGAATGTTTTTCTAATTTCATAATGGTTTAGGTTGTTTAATAGTTATTAAAAACCATGAAACCCCTATAAGAAACCATTAACAATGAGAAAAGGTTTAAGGAGAGGTATATGAGTTGGTGCCTAGTTTTTCCAAACCATGAAAACACCTAGATGAAAACATGAAATTTGGGATTGTTGGATTGTTCACGACTGGTGAACGATTTTTATAATCATACATGCCAACTATGCGAGGCCCACTTTTAGAAATTTACTAGTGGATATTTAGCACATGATTTTTATAACCATGTGACTTACTCAGTATGGTTTAAAAACAAGATCCATAAATTGTGGATCTAGGTAGGGATTAAGAACTAACCCCTCGATTAATCTCAAAAATGTCCCAAATTTGATATTTTCTCATCCTAATGAAATTATACAATTATCCCTTTCATCTGTAGGTGATATGAAGGCTTCTCTTAGTGCGTTAAGGATATATTCTCATTACTAGTCATAATTCATGGTATTTTTTCTTAGTTTTCATTAAATTTAGTTATCATGCTCTCTCAGTTTGATAGATATAAAACCACTTTGAATATATCTATTTAATTTGATGAAAAATATGATTAGATTTTTTATCACATACATGAATTATTTTAAGTCAAATTCCATTTAATTTCCATTAATTCTTTGTTTTTAGGCTTTCCCAAGCATTTATGGAGGAATGGGTGAGTTTTTATGAATTGGGCCAAACTGTGAGCCCAATTCCAGATTTAAAAATAAATTTTGATTCCTTTATAACTTCTTCATTTTTCAAAATTTTTCATCAATTCGAATTCATTATTGTCAAACCCTGACTTATTAACACCACCATATTTATTTGGACCATTTATAAATCCATAATCATGGTGGATATGAGTTTTTATTTAAGGAATTGGGCATGCCCGAAGGCCCATTTTCTTCATTAAAAATAAAATTTAATTCTTTAATATCTCATTCATTATTCCCGTTTTTTCAGTGATTAAAACTCCCACCTGAGCACACTTACCTCAGGTGCTCCCACATTCCCTCCTCCCATAATTTGGAGCTCGATAGAATTGCAAAAATGGTCAAAACTTCTCTGGATTTCAGAAATCGTCCAGATTTGGATAGGTAAACTGATCCTTTCATAACTTCTTCAATTTTTACTCTGTTGGCCCCATTCCAGTTCCTAAAAGATCTCCTAATATTTTTTCGAACATCCCATGAATGGTTGGATGTTTTCAAATTCAGATGCTGGTAGATTTGGAGTCATTTTCTTCAAAATTATTTTGGGTATGTGTTTCTCTCTTCAATTCCTTCCTTCTCTTTAGGGTTTCTTCCCACTTTCATAAATTTATAGAGTGTCCAGATGTTAGGGTTCATTCCTAGGGTTTGATTTGGGGTATTTTTGGTGAAATATTATGGTTTAGGGTTTTTTCTCACATCCTTGTGGTGCGGCGAAGGTGCGGTTGAGGTTTCGCACCAAGATTCAAGGGTTGTGACTCACAAGGTAGGTGGTTCCATGTGTAAACAATTAGTGATGAGTTAGCTTGCTGTATTTAACCATTTTTCATATTCCTCATATGTTGGGTGTGGTGTGAAAATTGTTTATGATTGATTTGGTTATGTGTTAAATGTTATAGTCGCTTTTTAACAAGAAATTGGGTGTTTTCATGTGTAACTCATGAGGTTTTATTTAGGTGTGGTTTATAGCTTATGAAATTGGTTCATTAAATCTTGTTTGGCCTGCCAATTTTGGTTTGGTAATTTACTAGTGTAATGTGGTTCTAAAAAGAAGGGTTTTGAAAAGTTTTGAGTGTAAAACATTGTTATACTTCTTTAGGTCATTTTAGGAAAATGTGTGTTTTCATTTGTATCTTTTGTGGTATTATTCAAGGTTATTTTATAACACTTGAATGTGTTTATATAAATGTATCTAGGACTCCCAATTCTATTTTTGATAGGAATTGGTACGTTTTTTCTCTTAAATGGGGGTTTTGGAATGGGTTTTGTGTGCAAGACATAGTTACACCCCTTGAGTTGTTTTTTTGAAAATTGCGAATGTTTTGTTTGGTTATACAAAGTGGATAAAAGAGTGTATATGTACTGGTTGGGGGGTGTGATCACCTAATATGGGTTTTTTAAAGGTATGGTGGTTATTTAAGATTTCAAATATTTTTTTTGAATGTTTTGTAAAGTGCTGAAATGTTTTAGAAAATGGGAAGAGAGCTGCAAAACATAGTTGTGGGCTGTTTTGTGTGAGTGTGTTGTGAAAATTGAATTTTGTTGATGAAAGTGGTATTATATGTTATTTGGGTGGGCTGTTATGTGAGTTATAATGTCTTATAATTGTTTATAAAAATGGTTTAAAGGATTTGTGGAAGTGTCCATGTAATGTGAAGAGTGTTGTGGGCTATTTTTGTATGAGTCGGATTTCAAAATCAATTTGAATGAAAAGTGTACTTTTATGACTTTTGTGGTATACATGTGGTCTGTTTGGTGAATTTTTGATATGTAAATGATATTTTCATGTGAAAAGTATATATCTTGACTTGTTGAACTTGTTTGAGAACAAAGGGAAAACCCGGGTATCTAGGTGGGTGGACGTGTACTAGTATGCTAGTGAATCTGTGAGGTTTGGCCTCAGTTTCACTTAGCAAGATTGAATCTTACTACTCTAACAAAACTATGATGATGATTATTAGGGATCACTAGGTTATGGATATGTTCCCTACTAGTGGCTCGTGCACGAGAATGGATATTTGTGATGGTTACTCTCACCGAGATACGAGGTACCTGGGACCCACAGCTTGCTAGTGCCTAGGGGTTATTTCCCATTGCTTGTGCTCACTGGATACTTTGTTCTTACCGTCGGTATATGGTATGAGAGGCTGGAAAATTCAGTAGATATGGTATTTATTTTAAATGTTCTTATTCTTTAAATTAACCCACCTGAAAACTGTTTTTATTTAATGTTTCATCTTTTAGAAATTTTAACTAGCATCTCATGTATTTGAAAACTTTCATGATTTTCGCCATTAAATGTTTAACACATGGAATCTATTAGTGGTGGTATCCTATTGGGATTTGGATCACACCCTACTTACACCCTTGGGTGTAATTAGACTTGGTTATTTTTATTGTCGCAGGTTGGGTACAGTTTTTTGTTCCAGTGGTTCGGGATTCTAGCATGTCCTTGGTAGTAATAGCTTGTGGAGATAGAATAAGGGTGGTGCCCCTTTGCATAAGGGTTATTGGGATATCCTTATTTTTTTTACCTTTGTAATGGTCATTAAACGTAGTTTTAACTTATGTAATTCAGTTCTGTAATTTTGTAAAAGATGGTTTTAGTTGAAAAATCCAGATTTGTTTTATTGAGTTTTTTTTTGTTTTTTAATGTTTATAAAATCGGGTAAATCGTTCCCAATTATCATTATATGAAACCCGGGCACTTTTTCCAGCCCGTGGGGATCGGGAACGCCCTTCGGGCCTTGTCACGGGCAGGGTTTGGTGTCGATTTTGGCGACGACCAGATTTGGTTCGTGACAAAATGGTATCAGAGCATGTTCGCTCTCTTTGAGTCATGTTATTTGGGGAACAGTCGGTATATTCTGGAGTTAGGAATTTTGGGACATGGAATTTCGATTATGAGTAGTGTGTCTGATCACCAAACCTCATGATGTGATTCAGGTCTCCAGGGTAAGTCGGGACCTTTCATAGTCCTTTGGTTTTCTTGGTTTAATGATGATTAGGGGAAATGGAAAGAGAGTTGGGTTAATTGTCTCAGTGAGCTCGTAGGGACTGGAAAGCCATGTGGATATAGGGATATTACCTACAACACTCTCTGTAATAGTTAAGTGATTGGAATATGGCTGCCAACCATATGTCCAAGTCACCCACTGAAACTAGTTTCCTCTCGCATTGTCTTGTGTTCTTTAGTTTTGAAATCTTGGAACATTGGTTTTAAAGTGACATGGTTTTATGAAGTGTAATGTTTTGTGAACTGATTTTAAAATAAATATGGAATGGTATGATTTATAAAATTTTGGAACTGAATATTCAGAATTATTTTGAAATGGAAAATGGTGTGATTACACCACTTTTGAAGGCAGAAACTGTATTGAAGTTGGTTTTGAAAAAGTGTTTCCAATAGATTTTTCTAAACAATCATAGGGTGTTTTAATGGGTTGAGATGTTTTGAAATTGATGTGAATATCTTTAAATTGAGTTATTTTATAAATGGTTGTGTCTTTATGAAAAGTTTTGTAAGATGTGAGTTGGGATTTTGATCTCGTGGATAGCGGTTTTAAGAAAAAGGATGTTTTGGTTGATCATTTTGGTTTTAAAAATTGGAAAGAATTTTTGTTTTAACCTTTGGTATTTTCATGAGAAACCACATGCATGGGGTTATATGGGAAGATGGATGGTGGATTACATGACTAGATGAGTGACAGGATGGATATGAGGAGGGTTCCCTGTGTGGCACAAAAACATGCATGTGTAAGGCCCAAGGGGTACCATTGGTGGATGCGCTAACCGTTGTACCCTTTTTTAAAAGAAAGGTTTTTAAAGAGAAACATAATGTCTTGATGAATTGTTTGATATGGTTTATATTATGTGTTTTTGGAAAATGTTGATGTTGTGGGATGTTTTGAGTCCAAGAACCCCTCATATTTGAACTGTGTTTTGGGTTTATGTTTGGTCGGTAAGCTGGGTAGAAGGACCGGTTAGTAGTCTCCTCTGAGATATGTTTCGGGACACCTTTATAGTGGTTAACTTCATGTGTTTGGATCTGGTTTATGGTTTTTTTTACCAATGGACCATCTTGGTTGGGTCCTTGGGTTCTCCCGTTAGATAAGGTACGCCCCCATTTAGGGTTAGTGCATAACTGATGTTAAACTCGGATTGTTTCGTTGTTGGAAAATCCTCCAGTTGATCAATGTAACGAATCTTTTCTTGAGCATTGTATAATGAGTCTACACAATTTACATCCTTGGTTTTTTTGGATCCTCTTATTGTGGAAGAGTGCTTGTGGATGGTTAAAAGAGACCTTAGATTCTTATGCTACCTGATTCATCGAAGGTGGAAGTTGTCTGGGGCTGTCAGTATGGATAGTGTCTAAGAGGGCATCTGAGTCCTTCATAGTCTCTTCGAAGAAAGAGTTCACAATAAACTACCAGTGTGGGAAATCTGGTCACGAGAAGATATTGTGGCCACTTTCTAGAATTATGTGTTGTTTGGGGATGTTGTATAAGGTCCCTCTCCATGAATTGTTTATATCAGTTGTAATGGTCATGTTTGGTGATGCCTTATGATGTCATGTGCTCGATTGGCCGTATAGGTGAAAGTTGTGAAATCCTTTGAGAGTCCCTATTATGATGGGTGAATGTATCCTTTGGAAAAACTTCAAAATATTCCATTTTAGAGGAAGGTGAGTTTAGATGTTCTTTACTTCTATTTTTTCTCACCCGAACAAACAAGGATTGTTGTGTGTGTATTTTCTAAGCCCTTGTTTCAGTGAAACATCGGGTTAGGGTAATGTGAGTTTGGAATGTGTTATGTCATTGAAAAAAAATATCGGGGATTATGGTGTAGTTATTGGTTGCATAGAAAGAATAATTATCATCCACGGGGTTTCCAAAGCCCAACTGCGAGGCCGAAGATGCTTCAATCATTTGAGCTCTAGCCATAGGTCTCGGAGAGAAGCTGGCTCATAGTTAGGGGAAATCCCAGGGTCGTTTAAACCCTTTTACAATTTCATATCCTCGTCAATAAATATAGGAAGATTTTAAACCTCTGGTGTCATTATATTTTCTCTTTTGTTCTCGTTCGGTGGAAATAGCTGGAGGGCCTTGTACCCATGACTTCATGTAATGTCATTCCCTCCCACTTTGGTTTCCATGGAGTCATTAGAGAATGGTTGGAAATTTGGATAGAAATACTGAGGACACATTTTTTGCACGATTAGTAGTGACCGTGTTCCAGGAAGCAATGCAGAGAGAATGATCTGCACAGCTAGTGCACGGTTTCCCTAATCGTGAAGACTAACCCTATGCCCTTCCCAAATAATTAAAAAAAAAATTAGGCCTGCCTGTGTCGGCCCATGCTGGTCAGTTAAGATGGTTAGTTATTATGGTGGGGAAACCCACTATGATTCTCATGTACATTACTTCACAAACATTGAATGGAATTCTACCCTTTGTACTAAGGAGTTCGTTTAGGCCTCCCATGTTAGTGTTCTGCTTCTGTCTCATAAAAATATAGGTTGTCTCTTTTAGCGGGGAGCCTATTTGTGTCCACCGCATACCAATAACTCAGATTTATCCATGGTCATGGCTTGGTAGTAGGCAGTCTTATTCGGAACGATCTAGATACCAACATATTCCTTGAGTAAACGTTTGGATTGGACAGTGACCAATGGTTTAGTTAAAGGTATGTGTATCCTTGTTCGATGTTGTTGTTCGTTTGGGTGAATTGCTTGAGTCTTGTTTAGATAGTGTTTGAGAAGTTTTCTTTTGGGATAAAGCATGAATTTGATTGAGCATTTCAGGAAAGTGGTGTATGTTTTGGTAGTGATAGTAATCCTTAATTGATCACTGGAGGTGTTTTGGCATTTGGGGGTGAAACCTGGCAAGGGAGTACCTCTAGGTTACTCAGTTGGGTTTGGTTGTTGCTTTGGCCTTGATGTGACTTTCTGGGGCGGAAAGTTTTCATGGTGGGGGAATTTTCACATACATGACTTATTATAAAGTTAAATTCCATTTAATTTCCATTCATGCTTTGTTTTGAGGGTTTCCCAAGCATTTATGGAGGAATGGGTGAGTTTTTATGAATTGGGCCAAACCGTGAGCCCAATTCCTGATTTAAAAATAAATTTTGATTCCTTTATAACTACTTCACTTTTCAGCATTTTTCATCCATTCGAATTCCTAATTGTCATACCCTGACATATTAACACCACAATATTTATTTGGACCATTTATAAATCCATAATCACGGTGGATATGGGTTTTTATTTAAGGAATTGGGCCTGCCCGAAGGCACATTTTCTGCATTAAAAATAGAATTTAATTCTTTAATATCTCATTCAATATTTTCATTTTTTTGGTGATTAAAACTCCCACCCGAGCCCATGTACCTAAGGCGTGCCCCCATGCCCTCCTCCCACAATTTTGAGCTCGACAGAATTGAGAAAATGGTCAAAACTTCTCTAGATTTTAGAAATCATCCAGATTTGGAGAGGTAAATTGATCCTTTCATAACTTCTTCAATTTTTAATCTTTTGACCCATTCCAGTTCCTAAAAGATATCCTAATCTTTGTTAGAACATCCCATGAATGGTTGGATGTTTTAAAATTCAGTTTCTGGTGGATTTGGAGTCGTTTTCTTCAAGATTATTTTGGGTATGTGTTTCTCTCTTCAATTCCTTCCTTCTCTTTACGGTTTCCTCCCACTTTCATAATTTTATAGAGTGTCTAGATGTTAGGGTTCATAACTAGGGTTTGATTTGGGGTATATTTTGTGAAATATTATGGTTTAGGGTTTGTTTTCACATCCTTGTGGTGCGGCGGAGGTGCAGTTGAGGTTTTGCACCAAGATTCAAGGGTTTTGACTCACAAGGTAGGTGGTTCCATGTGTAAACAATTAGTGATGAGTTAGCTTATTGTATTTAACCATTTTTCAAATTCCTCATATGTTGGGTGTGGTGTGAAAACTTTTTATGATTGATTTGGTTATGTGTTAAATTTTATAGATGCTATTTAACATGAAATTGGGTGTTTTCATGTGTAACTCATGGGGTTTTATTTGGGTGTGGTTTATACCTTATGAAATTGGTTCATTAAATCTTATTTGGCCTGCCAATTATGGTTTGGTAATTTACTAGTGTCATGTGGTTCTAAAAAGAAGGGTTTTGAATAGGTTTGTTGTGTAAAACATTTTTATACTTCTTGAGGTCATTTTAGGAAAATGTGTGTTTTCATTTGTATCTTTTGTGGTATTATTCAAGGTTATTTTGTAACACTTGAATGTGGTTATATAAATGTATATAGGACTTACAATTCTATTTTTGATAGGAATTGGTATGGTTTTGGTCTTAAATGGGGGTTTTGAAATGGGTTTTGTGTGCAAGACATAGTTACACCCCTTGAGTTGTTTTTTTGAAAATTGTGAATGTTTTGTTTGGTTAAACAAAGTGGATAAAATAGTGTATATTTACTGTTTGGGGGGGTGTGATCACCTAATATGGGTTTTTGAAAGGTATTGTGGTTATTTAAGATTTCAAATTTTTTTCTTAGAATGTTTTATAAAGTGCTGAAATGTTTTAGAAAATGGGAAGAGAGCTGCAAAACATGGTTGTGGGCTGTTTTGTGGCAGTGTGTTGTGAAAATTGAATTTTGTTGATGAAAGTGGTATTATATGTTATTTGAGTGGGATTTTATTTGAGTTAGAATGTCTTGGAATGGTTTATAAAAATGGTTTAAAGGATTTGTGGAAGTATCCATGTAATGTGAAGAGTGTTGTGGGCTATTTTTGTATGATTCGGATTTCAAAATCAATTTGAATGAAAAGTGTACTTTTGTGACTTGTGTGCTATACAAAGGGAAAACCCAGGTATCTAGGTGGGTGGACGTGTACTAGAATGCTAGTGAATCTGCGAGGTTTGGCCTCATCTTCACTTATAATGATTGACGCTTACAACTCTAACTAAAAATGATGAGGATTAATTGGGACCACTAGGTTATGGGTATGTTCCCTACTAGTGGCTCGTGCACGAGAATGGATATTTGTGATGGTTACTCTCACCGAGATACGAGGTACCTGGGACCCACATCTAGCTAGTGCCTAGGGGTTATTTCCCATTGCTTGTGCTCACTGGAAACTTTGTTCATACCATCAGTATACATTATGAGATCCTGGATAATTCAGTAGCTATGGTATTTATTTTAAATGTTCTTATTCTTTAAATTAACCCACCTAAAAACTGTTTTTATTTAATGTTGCATCTTTTAAAATTTTAACTAGCAGCTCATGTCTTTGAAAATTTGCATGCTTTTCACCATTAAATGTTTTTCACATGGAATCTATTAGTGGTAGTATCCTATTGGGATTTGGCTCACACCCTACTTACACCCTTGGGTTTAATTAGACTTGGTTATTTTTGTTGTCGCAGGTTGGGTACAGTTTTTTGTTCCAGTGGTTCGGGATTCTAGCATGTCCTTGGTAGTGAAGTCTTGTGGATATAACATAAGGGTGGTGACCCTTTCCATAAGGGTTCTTGGGCTGTCCTTATTTTTTTTACCTTTGTAATGGTCATTAAACGTAGTTTTAACTTATGTAATTCAGTTCACAAATTTTGTAAAAGATGGTTTTAGTTGAAAAATCCAGAATTGTATTATTGAGTTTTTTTGTTGTTTAATGTTTATAAAATCGGGTAAATCATTCCCAATTATCATTATATGATACCCGGGCACTTTTGCCTACCCGTGGGGATCGGGAACGCCCTTTGGGCCTTGTCACGGGCTTGGTTTGGTGTCAAATTTGGCGGCGAACAGATTTGGTTCGTGACATTTTTCCATATTGTTTTATGGTAAGATATGTTAGGTTGGTTTTTTGTGTTTTAACATGGTTTTGTGGACGCATTAGTTCAGTTTTCCATTTTCTTTATGTTTTCCTAGGTATGTGGCTTCAATATTGACCCCACTTTTTAGAACATAAATTCATGATTTGTGATTTATTTTTTTCTTGATTTTTTTAATTAATGTTAATTTATTATAAGAATCCATCTTTAGGGATCGTTTATAGAATTGTAGAAATATGGATTTTTTGTCGAAGGTGAAAATTGTAATTTTATTTTTAAATGACGATTTTAATAGTTTTTTTTGGTTTTGATGCATGGAATAGTGTATTTAGTAATAGGTTTGTTTTATTGAAATTGTTTTTTGAATGGTTTTAAAAAAAATATTCTTTTTAAATGTGTATTTTGGTATTGGTTTTTTGAATAATGGTTGGGTGTGTTCTAGTGTATTCGATATAGATAAGGGTAATAAGAATGCCACATCATTAGTGGGATGGTTATGGGTCGTGTATTTCACCACCAGAATTGGTTCATTGTGTTATGACTTGGATAAAGGGTGACTCATCACTCACTAATATTGGTAGGTCTATGATGCATGCATGTTTGTATTTGTCGATATGCAAAATGGAATATGTTTTGCCCAAATTGAAATTTGTGAAAGGGTTTTAGATAATTGTTTTGTAGAATCCCTCTGAATCCATTTTAGTATAGAAAAAATTATTTTATTAATTTATTAGATTTTTTAAAAAATCTTTAAATTGTTTTATATAATCTGTTTTGTATAAATGTGATAACATGATCTATCATAGCAGCATGAGTATAGTAGTCATATGGGGAAATCCTACTGAGTTTCATTACTCACCCCTAATTTTTTATATTGGTTAATTTGTATATTTTTTTATCATGACATGGGGAAAGGTATAGTTTCACCCTTCTCTAGTAGTTCCTAGTGAAACTAGGTTTATTTGTGGAGTTTTGGCATGGATCATGTCAGAGAATTGAAGTTTTATGTTAGAGACTTTGGGTTTTATATTCTATGTAACTTGTTATTGAAGTCTTAAACTGTGATACTTGGTTTTAGTTTGATTTTGATATAAATATTATTTCATTGAGTTGGCTATAATTGATATCATGCATCCTGTAGTTGTTTGTTAGGTAATTTTTGGTTTGGTTGATTGGTTTAATTTAAATATAAAATCATCCCACATAATTAATGAAACACTTGGAATTTGTTTCCATCCATTGGTGCTTTGGGGATGTTGCTTAATTCCATGTAACGTTCTAACACCCCCTCAAGCTAATAAGGAGGGGAAGGTTGTTAAATGTTGTGTCAGTCTTGGTCCTTCAAAATATATTTGTGGTATAATTGTTATTTGTTTTTTTTATACTTGGCGAATGAGTGTTATTCATTTATCTTGGTCTTGGATTTAAAATTTATTCTGGTCTATTCCTTATGTCACGTTGGTAGAAACTAGTATGATTTTCATGAATTTAAATGTAGAGAATAAGAAAAAAATCTGATATTTTTATGCTGAAATTCATGTAACAGGTTAGTTGGGTACATAAGTGTTTCTCATACACATAAAGGATTTGGAATCTAATTTTCAAGGCTTGAACCATTGAGACAAGCATGAAATACATTGTAGAAATGAAATTCCACTATGAGTTAATATTTAATTTTATGTAATTATTTATGATTTGGTGAATTGTATTGATTTATGAAAAATGCTGAAAATGTTTTCAAATGAATTTTTTTTTGAAAAAGAGCATGATTTTGGTATTTTTAAAATGATGTCATTTTCAAATCCATAGTGAAAATTTTCATAATGGCAGAATATAGTAAATATTTAATTTTTGAATGCAATGTTGTAAAAGTAGGATGTGGTTGAATTTTAAGTATTTCATCCTTCAGTTGTTAGAGATTGAGACTTATGGTTTTTGAGGTTTGTTTCAAAAATGGCACCCAATAGGGTTTGTAGAAACCAACAAAAAGAATCCACTAAGAATGGGGTTTCTCCAGAGCCATTGGTGAACTAATAGATGGTTCAGAGTATAGTCGATTATTTTTAGGCTATTTATAGAGGGGAAAAGAGGAATAAACAAATGAATGTAGACCATTATTTATAATTCTATAAGTAGAGTCCACCAATATTTTGAGGGGATTCATAAAAAGAGAAGGTGGTGATGTGTCCAAATTTGATGAATCATATATTTTGTTTCATTGGTGCACCATAAAATCTTATTTTAAATGAAGAAATAGATATTTTATTTGATCCTCCACACCAATGGTGGTATTTATTATTTGATACTAAATTAGACCAAGGTCTTTCATGGGAGGATTTTGATTATTTTTCAAACAAAATATTATATCCTCACATGCTCCGAATTCAATGAATGATGGACTCTGTTAGCTCGAACTAGGAATTCAATTTTTTCATAAAGTACATGAAAAAATTCATCAATTTAGTGAATTTTTACACGAATTTACTATAAGAAAATCCTTGATGGCCCATATCAATGAATTGGGGATGAGACATGAGATTCACTCAAAGATTGATGTTCTCTATATAACATATTATATAGAGATGGAAAATTGAGAGGCAATGGATAAAAGATATATCTTAGGATCTATGGGTGGAGGAAGTATGTTTCTACCCATTTAAATT
The DNA here is from genome assembly GCA_963277665.1 of Viscum album. Taxonomy (NCBI): domain Eukaryota; kingdom Viridiplantae; phylum Streptophyta; class Magnoliopsida; order Santalales; family Viscaceae; genus Viscum; species Viscum album. Next base: position 2,064,487,566 of record OY728121.1, read on the forward strand.
GTTTCAAATTTTATTTCAATGGGAAAGTGAAAGAGGGAAACATAATTCTTAGATGAGAGTGTGGATTAGAATTAATCAGTTGGGTCAGTGAATCTTTCTCAAAAATCATGGAGCTAACCTGAATGTTTTTAGTTTGGTTCATTCAAACACATGAAGTGAAAGTTTTTGGATCCTCTTAGAATACTCCACAAATGAAATTATATGGGGAATATTAAGTGCTACTATAGAAGAGCTCCATGTTCGTTTGATCAGGAAAATTCAGAGGTGTGGTAGATGATGTAATATATGACGCAGGGAGGGAAGTAGATTACCACTTTTTAGTATAATATATCTACCATTGTGATCCATGTAATACAATTAATCTTATGTATGTGAAATCTCAACCAGGAAATAAAGTAAAAAAGTGCAATAATAAATAAATTTTATGTTCCTGAGCATGTTATTGTTGATGATAAGTCTGGACCATGTACAATACAAGGTATGATTATTTTTAATTCTACCCTTAACAAATCTTTGTTAGAAATGGGTTCATCCCATACCTTTATTGATTTTATTGAGGATTATTTTACTGGTTAAAATGATGATATTATGCCTTCTATGTTAAAACTATAACTCATCTTAGTAAAGTAGAATGTCGACCAATTATATAGAGATCATATTATATAACTATTCATGAAGAAGAGTTGATATGGTATATATCTATGATTAAGATGTATTTATATGGTATAATCCTTGGTATGGATTTTTTTGATGATGTTCAAGGATCACATCGACAATTATACATCAATAATAAGTTTTACGACTAAATATGGAATTGAGAATCCCTTTATAGGAGACTTGATTGTAATGGAACATGAAGTGATCTTGTTGGAACCCATAGTTGGAAAGATCTTGTAAACTTTTATAGTGTTTCCATTGGCTTCATTGTAAGAGATCAAGAAATATATTATTCCATTAGTGTTAGATTAGTTTCATGATGTTTCTCTCAATAATTTATCAGTGTTTGATTCTGTAAGGGAATTGTATATTATGATTGATCTACATGTATGGAACTTTCATAATTCCCTTTAATCATATTGTATAGCACCTATAAAATTAATGGAGTTGAATGTTCATCCAGAAAAGATGGACAGAAAGGGGATCATTCATCCTTGCATATCTCTCTGGGCATCAACAATTTTGTTTTACAGAAGGATGATAGAAATCTAAGGATTTATGTGGATTATTATAAGATTAATCGATTTATGATAAATAATCGATATCCACTTCCATGAATTGATGATAAGTTTGATCAATTGAATGCATCTCCATGGTTCCATAAGATTGAATTGGCCTAAGAATTTAACATATTTTAGTATTAAAAGGAGGATATTCCAAAAACAACTTTTTGGAGTTGATAATCCCATTACGAGTATATTGTTGGTAATGTCATTTGGTATTACAAATTCACCATAAAACATTATGGAATTTATTAATCATATTTTTTTGTGATTTTTTCTTTCTTTTTTGGTGTTCATGGATGACATATTGGTGTATTCAAAGACAAGGGTTGAGCATGGGAAACATTTAGAGATAGTGTTGGGAATCATAATGGATCATCAGTTATATGAAAAACTATCAATGATTCAGTTTTGGATACCATAGTTAAATTTCCATGGCCCTATAATCTCAGAAAGATGTATTTATATGGATCTAGAGAATATAGAAACAATTATCTCATGGAAACTGCCATAAAATGTATTCGAGATACGAATACTCCTTGTTCTAGATATTTTTACCAATAAATTGTTCATGATTTTTCATTGATAGCTTTTCCTATGACATATTTTCAAAGGATAATGTTAAATTCTAATGGAATGAATAATATAAAGGGATTTTCAAGAGCTTAAATTATTCCTTACATTAACACCAATAGTGATTTTTTTGGAATCAGGACAAGCTTATGTGGGGTATTGTGATGTTTTAGATGACAGTTAGTATATGTTCTTATACAAATGG